>CM028345.1:76732111-77124304 GCA_016618105.1 Dendrobium huoshanense
GTTGTCCACTATCACCTTCCTCTTTATGTTATGCTCTCAACCATATTTAAATGTTCTTTCATCATAGTAATAATACAATTGGGATTCGCAAATGTATTGGAGGCCACGGATTTCATCACTTATTATATGCGGATGACATGTTGAATCTTCTTGGAGGCTAATGTTGGGGTGTGGTGAGGGAAATCAAAGGTATTTTATCCAATTTTTGTCATTGGACTGGACAAAGGATAAATACTAGTAAATATGTAATTATTTTTGGTAAACATGTCAAGAAGAGCAAGAGGAGGGCCATTAATCAGATTATGGGCTTCAATGAAGTTAAAGAACTTATGTACCTTGGAATTAAATTGGTGCTAAGATGATTAAGGGCTGCAGACTATCAAGGGTATGATAGAAAAAGCTTTGAAGATGCTGAATATGTGGGGATCCAAATTCCTTTCTCTAGCTGGTAAACTTACTTTGGTAAGATCGATTATTCTTGCTTATCCAGTTTTTCAATCTACTCATTCTCTTATTCCTAAAAGTGTCTTAAAGTTGATAGACAAATTATGTAGAGGTTTTATTTGGAATAAGAAAGATGGAGGTTTGGGTATGCATTATGTAAGTTGGAAGGTTTTATGTAAGCCTATTGAATGGGTAGGCAGAGGTTTACAATCTTCAATCATTAAAATGGGTCCTCTAAGAGCTAAGATGGCTCGGAAGCTTATCCAAAATAGGAATTCTCTATTATGTAAAATCCTGAAACCTAAATATGGTAATTGTATGATGGATATAGGTAACCGAAAGAATGCATCTGCTGCTTGGAAGATCATCTTGGATGGATCTAAATGGCTTAAAAAAAACTGTGAGATGGAAAATCTCTGATGGTAAATCTATCAATGTCTTTAATGATAACTGGATATGGGATAAAAGCATCAAGAGATGGCCTACTTTTGTGGCTGTTTCAGAAAATGAAGATTTCACGATGGATAAATTGTTTCTTAATGGGAGCTGGAATAGAGATCTTCTCCTAAATTTTTTTGGTATTGAATTGGTGGAAGCTATCTTACAAATCAAAATAGAGGATAATTTGGTTCAGGATGAAATGAAATTGATCCATAAGCTTTTCGAGAAATCACTATCTTTTTTAATTGCTGAGAAGGAACTTTATGACAACCGCAACTGTGTTTACTGTAAATGGATTAAGCATCTTAAACTAATTTCGAAAGTTGAAGTTTTTATGGTGGCATATTTTCAACAATGCTCTTCCAATGCTTCAGCTATTACATTCCAAAAATATTCAATGTGGTTTGAATTGTACTAGATGATGTAATAAAATTGAGAATACAGAGCATGTAGTTACGGGATGTGAAAAGCTGCTGGATACTATTGCTTTACTCAACAGTTAGGGATTTATGATACCATCATTTACCATTATGGAAGAATGTTGTGAATGGCTTGAAAGATCTACTATGGAGAGCAAATTCCTACCTAAATTGTATTGCTATACGGTATATTTAATGTGGAAGGCAAGAAATAAATTTTTTCATGATAGAACTAATGATAGCTCCAGATTTATTGCGGTTCAAGCTATCTAGTGGTCTTCATTCTCTAATTCTTATGGCAACATAAGCTCAGGCCACTGGGGTGTTAATCAGTCTAGAAGACTGTGTAATTGTCCGCACCCTCCACCACCCGACTGGATCAAAGTGAACATTGATGCTTTATTATTTCCTTCTTACAAAGCGGGTATTGGTGGTGTCTTCCGAGATAGTAAGGGTAATTTCTTGATGGCATTTGGGAAAAAATTGGTTCATTGGGACATCTCTCAACTTGAGTTATCAGCTATACTTCTTATAAAAGAAGTTTTCAAAGATTGGATGCTTCAGTACAAGGGTATTATCATTGAGAGTGATAGCAAGAATGTGATCCAATATATTCGTCAAAGCTTCAAAGCGGAAGGTAAATTCAATGAATCTTTAGACTTTCCTAGAGAGTTTGAAAATGTTATTTTAACTTTGTTGATAGAAATTGCAGTAAGTTAGCTGATCTTTGTGCTAATTATGCTATATTTAGTGATTTCTTTTGGGATGATATTACCTCTCATAAGGTTCCTCCTTTATTCGTTGATTTAATAAAGGAGGAAATAATGTGAGGGAGTACCTAGGACTTTTATTTCTGTTTTTTTTAATATTCAGCAATAATATCCTCTATTGCTTTTCTCAAAAAAAAAAAAAAAAAAAAAAAAACCCAGTAAGGAGAGTAGCAAGCTTACTCAGTAGTGGTTGGAAGTAAGTATTCTTAAGTTTTTTTGTAGATATGGGTAGAACAAGATTGGTAATGATATTCTCAGAGAGAGAAAAACCAAGCAGGGAGGTAATATCACAGCAAGAGGAGTATTAAGGAAAAACATTATAGAACATTTGGCATTATTAACCCTTAAACCAAAGTGATCAGTAAAGGAGAGAAGGGAGTTATTAAGAGTCTCAACATTTGAAAGAGAAGCCTTCCCAAATACAAAAATAGCATCTGCATAAAGTAGGTGGTGTAGAGAAAGTTGCTATTTGCATGTTTTATATTCTTGCAACTTATATTATTTTGATGATTTCAAATATTATTATTTTTATATATCTCCTAACATTTTTTGTAAGTTTTATTTTTGCTCTAGTATGTACTAACATTTTAGAAAAATCATTTCCAAGCGATGAAGACTTCAAACTATTCATTTATAAATCATAAGTTTTTATATGAAAGGAAGTGATTGTAATTGAGTGAAAAATCACAACACACACTCTTTGGGGATAATTTTTGTGAACTGATAGTACGGGACGAACCTGGTTCATACGGGACGATCATGTCAATCAACCCCTCAGGAGAGCAATGGATTGAACGTGCGAGGAGAAAAATTTTTAAGTCCTAATCGTCCAGGACAAATTTAATATTCGTCCCGGGACAAACTTCTCAGGATTCTCTCTTGCACTGTTCGTCCAAACAAAAAATAAGGTTCGTACCAGGACAAAATGCTCTGTATGAGATCGTACAGGATGAAATGAACCTTCGTATCAGGATGAAACTCTCTGTATGAGATCGTACAGGACGAAATTAATTTTTGTCCCTGGATGAAACTCTCTGTTTAAAATAGTCCCAGGATGAAACCTGTTTATCCCAGGACGAACTGAACCGACTTATGTCAGTTGGTTACGTCCTGTAGAATTTTTGAAAATCGACCTATGTAATAACCGTTTCGTACCGGATGAACATAGTTTGTACAGGATGATGAGCGTACGAATATAATTCGTACCAATATACATTAGGTTCATTTCCAACACTTTAAGTAAAATTGTTCAGGACGATCCACGATCGTACGGGACGATCCACTACGTACAGAATTGAAAACTTGCAGTTTTTGGGCAGTTTTCCTTGTCTTTTGTATATATAGTTCAAATTAGACTGCAACCCAATCTTTTTTGCCATTTGATCTTCGTGCCTATTGAAAGAAAAGTCAAGGAGAGAGTGTGAGAGAGCATTCAAAGGAGGATTCCAACCACTGGAGCGTGAAGGCTTCACTTGGTGTTTAAAGGTAAGAATCTCTACTTGTGATTTGGGATTACTTCACTCTTTCTTTCTTCCTTCTAGATTTCTTGTGAGAAGATCTGTCAAGGAGATTCGGTTCTTTGCCGATACTAGGAGAGTGTAAAAGGACGAAGGGTTTTCTGCCCACACTAAGATAGTGTGAAAGGACGAAGGGTTCTCTGCCCACACTAGGAGAGCGTGAAAGGACAAAGGGTTCTCTGCCCTCACTAGGAGAGTGTAAAAGGATGACGGTTCTCTGCCAACATTAGGGAAAGTGTAAAAGGATGAAGGTTCCTCTGCTGCACCGGGTAGTGGTGAAAAGAGTAATTATAAAGGCTTCTCCGCCTTACTGTGGGTACAAAAGGAGAGACACTATTGGTATTAGTGCAATACTCAGAGGGTGCCTCTGGGGAGTGGATGTAGGTCTGGTTTAGACCGAACCACTATAAATCATGTGTTCTTTTATTTTACTGTCTTTTTATTTTCCACATTTAATTTCATGTTTTAAAATTGTGGTTAAAAAACTTTTTATAAAAAATCACTAAATTTCAATTTTGGTTAAACTTATCAAAAGAGGAAAAATTTTTAAATACTAATTCACCCCCCCTCTTGGTAGCTTTGGGTTATTAATTTTGGTCTAACAACCTATTTACTAGACTCAACAAGTGGTATTAGAATTCCGTTTCAAAATCATAAGTTTAAACTACTTTTTGATTAACATAGATGGCTACATTTGGAAACTGAAATACACCTGAGGGTTACTATATTACTAGACCTCCACTATTTGATAATATACCTTTTGAGTTTTGGAAAACACGCATGTCTACTTTCTTATAGTCACTTGATTATCGTATGTGGATCTTAGTCCAAGAAGGTTATACAGAACCAACTAGATTAGTTGATGGAGTTAGGATTGAAACACCTTTTGCATATTGGATTATAGAAGAACGTGACTTAGCACAACTAAATACTAAATGCTTAAATAGTTTCTTTTGTGCTTTAAAATCAGAAGACTACATGCGTGTTTCTACTTGCAAAATTGGAAAGAACATATGGGATAGACTTTGTATAACTTATGAGGGGACTAATGAAGTTAAGCAATCAAGATTTAATATCTTGTTACATGACTATGAATTGTTTCACATGAAACCAAATGAATCCATTTCTGATATGTACACAAGATTCACACAAATTGTCACTTCTTTGCATGCACTTGGTAGGGAACTAACGAATGCTAAAATGGTTAATAAGATCCTTCGTTGTTTACCTACTGATTATGATGCTAAAATTACTACAATTACAGAGTCTAAAGATCTTAACATTTATTCTATTGACATTATTCTTGGTTCACTCATTGCTTACGAGCAAGGAGTTAGTCAAAGAAAGATTGATGCAGGTGAACCACGAAAGGAGAAAAATATAGCATTAAAAGTGGAAGAGTCCGAGAGTGAACACTCACAACCTGAGGATTAAGACGATATAACATTGATGACTAGACAATTCAGAAGCTTTCTCAAGAGGAAGCATAAGAGACGCCAATAATGGAATAAATGTAAGTTTAACAGAAATGACAAGGTTTCTAATGAAGTAATTTATTATGAATGCAGGAAACCAAGTCATATCAAGACTGATTGCCCAAAACTAAAAGCCACACCTAGCAAGGAAAATGTAGAGGAGAAACCAACTGTAAAGAAGGACAAAAAGAAATTTCAAAGAGCTTTTTGGGTGGACTCAGCTTTAGATTCATCAGAGACTGAAAAGGAAGAAGAAGTCACCAATCTTTGCTTGATGGCAGATAGTGTTGATCAATCAGATCAAGAAGAGGGTCGCTCTCACACAAGACCTCGTGGGAGCATATGGTACCTGGACAGCGGATGTTCAAAGCATATGTCTAGAGATACTGCTCAATTCATAATGCTGGAAGCTAGGAGTGGAGGCAAGGTAACACTTGGAGATAACACCACAAAGAAAGTGGTTGGATCATGTATGATTGGAAACTTGAAAAACTTTTTTATTGACAATGTGTTGTTGGTTGAAGGATTAAAGCATAATTTTCTAAGTATAAGTCAGCTATGTGATAAGGGCTATAGTGTAAAATTTTTTCCTACTGGTTGCATATTAAGCATAAATGGTAAAGATGTGCTTAATGGAAAAAGGGTAAACAATGTTTATATGCTAGATTTAAATTGCATTCATACTCCTACTGCGTTTTGTTTGAAAACTGTTTCTGATGAATCACGGCTTTGGCATAGGAGACTTTGTCATTCTAGCATGAAAAACCTTAGAAAGATTACCCAAAAGAATTTAGTGAGAGGTATACATAAACTAAACTTTAATAAGGATCACCTTTGTGATGCATGTCAATTAGTCAAGCAAGTGAAGTCCTCTTTTCAGTTCAATAAGGATCTTAGGACTAGTAAACCTTTGGAAATCTTACACATGGATCTTTTTGGACCAGTTGGAACTGTAAGTCTAGGAGGGAAGGTATACGGATTTGTTATAGTGGATGTTTACTCTAGATTCACTTGGGTTAGATTTCTATTTCATAAAAGTGAATCATTTGAGGAATTTAGAAATTTTTTGACTTGGATTCAAACGAAATTAGGGTGTGAAATTATTTCTATACAAAGTGATCATGGAGAAGAATTTAAAAATGAGAGATTTGAAAATTTTTGTAAAGAGAAAGGAATTGATCATAATTTTTCTGCACCTAGAACCCCTCAGCAAAATGGGATAGTCGAAAGGAAAAATAGAACATTAATAGAAGCTGCCCGAGCTATGTTGGCAGAATACTCACTTCCTAGATATTTTTGGGCTGAGGCGGTTAGCACTGCATGTTATATTCTGAATAGGGTGAATGTGAGATCCAATTTAAATAAAATACCCTATGAATTGCTAAAAGGAAGAACACCCAATTTGTCACATTTGCATGTTTTTGGTTGCAAGGTGTTTATTCATAATAATGGAAAATCTGCCTTAGGAAAATTTGATCCACAATCAGATGAAGAAATTTTTGTTGGATATTCAAGTGTTGAAAAATCTTATAGAGTGTTCAACAAAAGAACTTTGGTTATTGAAGAGACCACACATATTGTATTTGATAAATCTGGAAATTTGAAAGAGCCAAATGTTATTGAAGATGAGATTGAGGATAACTCCCAAAAGATTGATAGAATAAACTTGGAAGAAAATAAGGAAGAGAATTTGAAAATAGAAAACTCTTTGCCTAGAGATTTGAGATTTTCTAAAACCCACCCAAGAGAATTGATTATAGGTGAACCTAGTGAGGGTGTTAGAACTAGGCATGGATTAAGCAAGGAAGTCAACCATTCAACCTTTATTTCAACTATAGAACCCACTAATATTGATCAAGCACTTTCAGATGAATTTTAGATTTTAGCCATGCAAGAAGAGTTGAATCAATTTATAAGAAATAAAGTTTGGGAATTAACTTCAAGGCCAAAAGATCAAAGCATAGTAGGAACTAAGTGGGTATTTAAAAATAAAATGAATGACTCAGGAATAGTCATTAGAAATAAGGCTAGATTAGTTGCTAAGGGGTATAATCAGATTGAAGGAATTAATTTTGAGGAGACTTTTGCCCCTGTAGCTAGACTTGAAGTAATTAGGGTTTTGTTAGCCTTTGCTTGTTTTAAAGGTTTCAAATTATTTCAAATGGATGTGAAAAGTGCCTTTTTAAATGGGGTAATTGAAGAGGATGTTTTTGTAGAACAACCTCCAGGTTTTGAAAATTTAAAATACCCAAATATTGTTTTTAAATTAAAAAAGGTATTATATGGACTAAAACAAGCACCTAGGGCTTGGTATGAGAGGTTAAGCACCTTCCTACTTGAAAGATCTTTTGAAAAAGGAAGTGTGGATACAAATCGTTTTTTAAAGAAAATTTGGAAAGGATATACTCATTGTTCAAATTTATGTGGATGATATCATTTTTGGATCTTCAAATAAAAATCTTTGTGATGATTTTTCTAAAATAATGAGTAGTGAATTTGAAATGAGTTTAATGGGAGACTTAAATTACTTTCTAGGCTTTAGCATTAAGTAACTTGAGGAAGGTACATTTCTTAATCAATCTAAATATGTTAAGGAAATCATCAAAAAATATGAAATGTATAATACTAAACCTGTTAGTACACCAATGAGTTCCTCAGTTTAGTTGGATAAGGACCCTAAGGAAAAATCTGTTGATCAAAAGAAATTTAGAGGGATTATTGGATCATTACTTTACTTAACTGCTAGCTGATCAGATATCATGTTTAGTGTTTGCTTATGTGCTAGATTTCAATCTGATCCAAAAGAATCACATTAATAGTAGTGAAAAGGATTTTAAGATACTTACTAGGAACTCAGAACTTAAGAATTTGGTATCCAAAGTTTAGCTCTTCATTTGAAATTATTGGTTATTCAGACTCTGATTTTGTATGCTGTAGAGTGGATAGGAAAAGTACTTCTGGAACATTTCAATTCATTAGAAATTCATTAGTTTCATGGTCTAGTAGAAAACAAAATTTCAGTTGCCCTATCTACTACAAAAGCAGAATACATTGCACTAGAAAGTTGTGTGACACAAGTACTTTGGTTAAAATAACAGTTAATTGATTTAGGATTAACTATAGGCACTATACCAATTTATTGTGATAATACTAGTGCTATTTGCATTTCAAAAAATCTTATTCAACATTCAAGAACCAAACACATTGACATAAGACATCATTTCATAAGGGATCATGTATCCAAGGGAGAAATTGAACTTAACCATGTTTCAACAGAAAATAACCTTGCAGACATTTTTATAAAACCTTTAGCCTTTCATACTTTCAGTACATTAAGAACTAGGCTTGGAGTGATTGATTTAAATGCATAGATAAAAATGTTTTTTCTGCAAAATTGATATTTTGTTTTTGTTTGTGTGTTAATTGTATTTTTTATTTTTTGTTCTGTTTATTTGTTTTAATGTGTATTTAAGTGTGTTTTGTTATGAATATTCATTTTTATTTTGAGTGTGAAAATGAAAAATTTGTTGTCATCATTGTCCAGGAGGAAAATGTTTCGTACGGGATGTTGTGTGTAAAATAATTAACTGCATGATTTCAAACCGACTTAAGAGCAATTTTTTAATGTAGTTCGTCTGTACGATCATAAAGATTGTCCGGGACGAAATATTTCTCAAACGACGGGACGATTGAATGTAGCAGTTGAATGGATAAGACAATTTTTATTATAAACTTCGTCCGTACGAACCTTTGGTTCGTCCAGACGAACACATGTCGATTCATGGCGGGGGATGGTTTCCCAACTGCCATTAAAATGAGTTAAATTTCTGATCGTCTGTACGAACACGTGTTCGTCTGTACGATCATCTTGGTCAAAGGTCTGTACGAAAGGACACTTTGGAAATTGTGTGTTTACGAAAAGCCGTTATTTTTTAAACTCATTAATTCGTACATACGAAATATTTTTGTACGGGACGAATTTAATTCGTACGGGACGAACAAAAATTTCGTCTAGTACGAACAGTCGTTCTTCTTTAAAATTAAAGGCAGTTTTTACTGAACAGTCACTTTTACACATCTCTTTCAAGCCTTTCCACTCTTCAAATCCTTCAATGGCAACTTCTAACAAGCGCCAAAAGACTTTGGCTAAGGGACCTCCAAGAAACACATCCGAAAACTTCATTTCTAGAGCCATTGAAGAGTCATTTCCTAGGTTTGTCTCTGCAAAAATCACACCATCTAGAGTTCTCCTACAGGATCAATTGACCTTTAAGGTAATACACTTATTTACCTCCACTCAATTTGGTTTGATCCTCACTCTAGTCCATTTCTACAATAAAGAAACTTTCACTACTTCTTGGCAAACATGTCATTCAACTCCGACCATTCTGTCATCACTTCTTTTATTTTCAAAAGGAAAGTTGAAATCACTAAGGATGATTTTGGGATCTTCCTAAACCTAAGGACTGAAGGCTTAAGAGCACATACCTTAACCACCACAAATTTTGACTGGACTGAAGTTAATAGGGTGATTAGAGGAATAAGAGTTAAGGATCATCAACCTTAAGTTTCAACTTTATTGCGTGAAGCCCGTATCATCCAGCACATTCTAAGAACTTCCATTATCCCTAAAGCTGGTGATAGATTCAACATCACTCCTCTTCTTTCTACTGTTACCTACTTGATTATGACTAGACAACCTATAGATGAGGCCCAACTCCTAATTGACTACATTTATGGTCTCTCTGAAATTGATCATGTTGATCATAAACGAAAGAAGAACATAGCCTTAGAACATCTGATTGTTTATATTTTGGAGAAGAAATATGATTTAATTCATCCTGAACAAGACTTTGAAGAACCTCTCTACTACAACGATGCATCCTTTAGGGCTATCTTAAATAAGGATGAGCCCAGCAGAACTCATGTAGTTCTAAGTGAAACAAAAGAAGAAGCTGGACCTTCACATGCTGCTGGACCAAATTATGAGGATTTGGTTCAAAGATTTGAAAATTTGGAAACTCATTTTGATCAAAGGTTTGATCAAATTGAAACTCACCTACAACAGCAAGATTTTCAGCACAATCAAGATATGGGATTTATGCGTGAACAAATAAATGCCATTAATTCCAACATGTTCACGATCAATAGTTATTTCAACTTCTTTGGTGCAGCACCACCAACTCCTCCAGATCAGGGTCCTTCGAAATGATTTGTTTAGTGTTTATTCAGTGTTTGTTCTGTGTTTAGCTGTAGTTCTTGTGTTATTGATTGTCTTTAGTTTTTTGTTTTGTTCTTGTCTTAATTATGATAGTATTGATATCTTGTACCAAAAATTGTAATAGCTTTACCTGATATCAATATATATTTCAATGTTTTGTTGTTAAATGTTTTAGAAATGTGTGTTAGATTTTATGACATTCATTTTTTTTAATCTTAATAGTGCTTTATTTAACTTGTCAAATTAAATTAATTTTATTAGAAAATATAATTTTGCTAAATTTAAGACATGCTTATAACTTGATATTATTAGAATTTTTAATTTCATGTCTCTTATTTAGACTACATAAATCTTTAATATTATTATTGCAATTTAGATGTTTTCTTATTTTATATTTCTCTTTTCAATTATTATTTACGCACTTAGAAAAATTTGAAATTCTAGATTATTAATTTTGGAAAGAATTCAAATACTCTTGAAAATTGTACAAATGTACAAAAATTAAAAGCATTGTGCAAAAAATTTTGCAACGACAAAAAGAGGCACAAAATAAGCCCAAGGTAAAAAGATGCACAAAAGTGTGCCATAAAATTTGAAAAAGATGCGCAAAGCGCCACATGTGGTATTACTTTTTTCCATACTCTTTTAATCTCTTAATTCAAATTGATCTAATGTTCATTTATAATTTATATTGAAATTTGAAATATAAAATTTTTTATTCATCCTTAGTGCAATGATTCTCTTTATCTTCATGTTTAAATTGACACATGCCCTTGAAAAATTCTTTTTATTCTCTTAGTTATATCACATCTTAAATTATATGAAATTTTATGTTTTTCTAATATTTTTGATTTTATTTGCATATCTTATCTCAATCACTTTCAAGATTAAAATATCAAATGAATTTCATACTTCTGCTTACATTTCTAGCATTCCTTTCTTCTTCACTTTTTGATGTTGTCAAAAAGGGGGAGAAATTGTTTGATTTTCGTATGTATGTTTTCATAGTTTTCGTACGTATGTTTTCGTATGATTTTCGTATGTATGTTTTCATAGTTTTTGTACGTATGTTTTTGCAGTATTCTTTTTTTTTTTATTTTTTAGGGTTGTATAATTTTTTTTTTGAAAAAAAAAAGTAATTCAAATGCCCTCCTTATTTTCATGAGTTCATCAATTAAGGGGGAGTTTAGGAGATACTTAGAATTTGAAACCCTACAAATAATAATTATTTTGCAATCATCAAAAAGGGGGAGATTGTAGAGAAAGTTGTTATTTGCATGTTTTATATTCTTGCAACTTATATTATTTTGATGATTTCAAATATTATTGTTTTTATATATCTCCTAACATTTTTTGTAAGTTTTATTTTTGCTCTAGTGTGTACTAACATTTCAGAAAAATAAACTCCAAGCGATGAAGACTTCAAAATATACATTTATAAATCATAAGTTTTTATATGAAAGGGAGTGATTGTAATTGAGTAAAAAATCACAACACACACTCTTCGGGGATAATTTTTGTGAACTGATCGTACGGGATGAACCTGGTTCGTACAGGACGATCATCTCAATCAACCCCTCATGAGAGCAATGGATTGAACGTGCGAGGAGAAACTTTTTTAAGTCCTAATCGTCCAGGACGAATTTAATATTCGTCCCGGGATGAACTTCTCGGGATTCTCTCTTGCACTGTTTGTCCATATGAAAAATAAGGTTCGTACCAGGACGAAACTCTCTGTATGAGATCGTATAGGACGAAATGAACCTTCGTACCAGGACGAAACTCTCTGTATGAGATCGTAGAAGATGAAATTAATTTTCATCCCTGGAAGAAACTCTCTGTTTAAAATCATCCCAGGATGAAACCTGTTCGTCCCAAGATGAACTGAACCGATTTACGTCAGTTGGTTAAGTCCTGTAGAATTTTTGGAAATCGACCTATGTAATAATCGTTTTGTACCGGACGAACATAGTTCATACGGGACGATGAGCGTGTATGAACATAATTCGTACCAATATACATTAGGTTTGTTTTTGACACTTTAAGTAAAATAGTCCAGGACGATCAACGATCGTACTGGATGATCCGCTGCGTATAGAATTAAAAACTTGCAGTTTTTGGGCGGTTTTTCTTATCTTTTGTATATATAGTTCAAATTAGATTGCAACCCAATCTTTTTTGCCATTTGATCTTCGTGCCTATTGAAAGAAAAGTCAAGGAGA
Organism: Dendrobium huoshanense; assembly: GCA_016618105.1. NCBI lineage: Eukaryota > Viridiplantae > Streptophyta > Magnoliopsida > Asparagales > Orchidaceae > Dendrobium > Dendrobium huoshanense. Next base: position 76,744,621 of record CM028345.1, read on the forward strand.
GAGTGTGAGAGAGCATTCAAAGGAGAATTCCTAGCACTAGAGCGTGAAGGCTTCACTTGGTGTTTAAAGGTAAGAATCTCTACTTGTGATTTGGGATTACTTCACTCTTTTCTTTCTTCCTTCTAAATTTCTTGTGAGAAGATCTGTCAAAGAGATCCGATTCTCTGCCAACACTAGGAGAGTGTAAAAGGACGAAGGGTTCTCTGCCCACACTAGGAGAGTGTGAAAGGACGAAGGGTTCTCTGCCCACACTAGGAGAGTGTGAAAGGACCAAGGGTTCTTTGCCCTCACTAGGAGAGTGTAAAAGGACGACGGTTCTCTGCCAACACTAGGGAAAGTGTAAATGGATGAAGGTTCTTTGCCGCACCGGGTAGTAGTGAAAGGAGTAATTGTAAAGGCTTCTCCGCCTTGCTATGGGTGCAAAATGAGAGACACTATTGATATTAGTGCAATACTCAGAGGGTGCCTCTGGGGAGTGGATGTAGGTCTGGTTTAGACCGAACCTCTATAAATCATGTGTTCTTTTATTTTACTGTCTTTTTATTTTCCTTATTTAATTTCGTGTTTTAAATTTGTGGTTAAAAAACTTATCAAAAGAGGAAAAATTTTTAAATACCAATTCACCCCCCCCCCTCTTGGTAGCTTTGGGACATTAATTTAAGTCTAACAACCTATTTACTAGACTCAACAGATGGTTCATTGAAGAACCCCCACAAGAAATCCCATTAAAATTGTTGTCATCAATCTCATAGAAGAAAGCATCCATCACCACAGAGAAAAGTAAAGGGGAGAGAGGGCAACCCTGTCTAAGCCCAGAGGAAGAGTTAAAAAACCTCTCCAGCTTCCCATTAATACATACAGAGAAATGGACTTCTTTAATACATCCCTTGATCTAGTTCACAAATTTAGGAGGGAAGACTTTAATAATGAGTCGAGATAGGAGGAAATCATGGGAAATAGTATCAAATGCTTTTTGAATGTCAAGCTTGGCATACAAAAATTTATTTCTAGCCATAGAATTAAAATCACTAAGAATATCAACAGCCAAGGCAATATTATCAGTAGAGATTCTTTGCATATTAAATCCAGCTTGGCTTTTATGAATAAGAAATGACATGACCTTCTTCATCCTGTTAGATATAATTTTGGCAATAATCTTATAAAACACATTGCAAAGAGAGATACGATGATAATCAGATATACTAGCAGCATGGGATCCCTTGGAAATCAGAGCAATGGCAGTGGCTTTAGCATTTTTAGGAAGAACTCCAGTGGCAAAGAAGAACTTAATAGATATGCTGACTTGTCCACAAATAATGTCCCATGTAGATTTATATAACTCAAAAGTGAACCCATCAGGCCCATGAGTGTTAGAAGAGGAGACAGCCATAACAACATCATAGATTTCCTTATCAGAGATCAGAGCAATAAGGGGGCCGGTATGGGAGGGTGGGATAGTAGAGCAGATAGGAATGGGAGGAATCCCGGTTATGTCAGGGCAAGCCGAATTATAGAGCTTTTAAGAATAGTGAATAACAGCCTTAGAAACCTCATCATGGGTGGAAAGAGCCCCTCATCAGTATGGAGTTCCTTGATATGGCTATATGAATTCCTAGATTTAATTCTAGCATAAAGAAAACCCAAATCATCTTCTCCCCTAATTATCCAGTTAGCTTTTGCACGTTGGATTACACAAGAACTCCAAGCCCGTTGAAGAGAGGCAAGAGAATAATTGATATTTCTCAAGGTCACATTTAAGCTACGGTCCATCTGATTATCTTGAATCTGAGCATAACAAATACTTTGAAAATATTGGAGCTCCTTAATCCTATTAGAGAGGAAAGAGGCATTTAACCATTTATTCTTTTTAATTAAATCCTTAAGGCTATGTTGCTTAGAGTAAAGAGACGAAATGGGGCTTCACTATAATGAGATGCAAAAATAGAGATTAAACCATCCCAAAAACCGTTCATATTAAGCAATTAATTCTTAAATTGAAACCTTGTAAAAGGTCTACAAGGATTGTCCTGAAGGAGCACCAAGGGAGATTGATCCAAACAGGTAGGGGCTTTTACTTTATAAAAGGAGGTGGGAAATAGCTGAAGCCAAGCCGAATTTAATAAGCATTCTATCCATCTTAATATGAATGGGATCATCCACTCTTTGGTTAAACCAAGTAAAGTACAACCCAGAAGAAGGGAGCTCGAGCAAACCAGCATTGAAAAATCCAACTATTCATTTCCTCTATACGACTATGATGAAGAGGTCTACCCCCAGCCTTGTCATCAGGAGACATAAAACAATTGAAGTCCCCTAAAATAACCCAAGGGGCAAAAATAGAAGAGGCTAAATTTAGTAACTGTTCCTAGAGAGTGGCTCTATCAGAAGTGGTGTTGGCAGCATAAATCACAGATATGAGAATAGGGGGCATAGAACCATAGGAAAGAGTCCCATGGATGATCTGTGGGGCACTAAGAGAGGGGCTAAAGGAGATGGTTGACAGATTCCACTTCAACCAAATTCTGCCCGGAGAAGATCAAGAAAAAATTGTTTCAACTTGCTTCTTTAGAGAAAACCATGTGAGAATTGACGAACCAGGAGTCAGCCATAGAAGCATTAGGAATTTTAGCTTCCAAAATATAGAGCAGGTCTAGATGAAAGGAAGAAACAAGGATTTTTCAAGCTAGAACTTTATCAGGGGAATTGAAACCCCTAACGTTCCAGCAACCAATAGGGCTTAAGGTCATTTTGATTTGGATGAGCGGGTCTTCTTGGCACTCTTGCCTTTTGGACCTTTAGGTTGAGTGGGGATATTAGGAGTCTTAGTGGATTTTTTTGGAGGAGGAGCAGGAGAAGAAGAGGCAACCTCATCATGCGGTTGTTCTTCAGGTTGAAGAATAGCAAACTGATCGGGAGAGGAGATGGGAGGATTAACAGGAAGAGCAACACCACCCGAAGGCAATGGTTCATAAGGCTTGGAGCTAGGGGATGGGTATTGTCAGACTGGTGTAGAGAATTGGAGGAGGGGCTATTAGAGGATGACAAGTCATCCAAAGGAGAATTTAGATTGGGGATTGGATCCTATAGATGTTCTGACATGATAGATAGGGGAAGAGGGGGGGGGGGGGGGGGGGGTAGTAAAGCAGGCAGAGTAGACGAGGTCGAGAGATGGGTTTGTTGTGCTATCAATGAAGAAGGGGTAAGAGGATTATTGGGAGGTAGTCGATTATTTTCTGGGATACTAGAAGAGGGGAGAGGATTATTGGGGGGTATTCGGTTATTATCTGGGATAGGAGGGGTTATGTGAAGGGGGTTAGATAAGGGGAGAGGTGGCCTGTGAGGTGGAAGATGAGAGTTCCTAGCCCTAGAGGAACTTCTGCTGCAGAGATGAGGGACAGTGGATTTTGGCTGAGGATTAATGTGAAATAATGAAGATGGGTGGATAATAGAGCCGCAGTAGGCAAAGGGAGTAGGCTTCCAATCGTATAAAACTTTTAGAGAGACATCATCACCATTGAGCAAAATTAAAATTTCATCAGGAAGAGGGGATTTACCATAAACTATAACACAGACTCTAGAAAAGGTCAATCTGGTTTTCCGGGTAGTAAGAGCATCTACTGCAAGGGGATGCCCAATAAAACTTGCAATTTTGGAAATACCCATCGGATTCCACATAGTTAAAGGCAAATCAACAATCTTAATCTATATAGGAATAGAGGAAAACTCATCTCATTTTGGTTTGAACTTAGGTGTCCACTTCTGCAAAATGAAAGGCTGACCAAAGAAGAACCTCGGACCACCAGTCCAGGCGGTCTGGTAATCTTCCAAGGAGGAGAATTTGAAAAGGAAGAAGCCATCTTTTAGCGAGAGGAGGTTGACAACACCTTTAGGGTTCCAAGCTCACTTCATAGTATTAAGGAGACTAATGTAAATGTATGCCGGATGAGGTCCAATAGAGTACCTAATGAGGGAAGATCTCCAATCAGGGATTCCAAGAGCCAACTCATCAACGGAGAAAAGACCTTAGCAGCAGGCGAGACAAACGAGAGGGAGAAATCTCCAGCAACTGTGTCCTCTTTGGTGAGGTTGGAAACAATGTTTAATCCAATTGGAGGAGCATGAGAATGGGAAGAAGAGGGAAGAGCCCCTGGCAGAAGTGGGAAATCCTCAAAATAAGAGGAAGAGGGCCATTGAGAGAGAAAGGGGAAGGGGAGGAGAGCTCCACTTCCCGCGCGATGGCAAGAATTTGCAATTAATAATAATAAAATAGTTGCCAACATAAATAAAATAAAATAAAATAAGAATATCTTAAATAATATTTATGAAGTCATTTGTTTTTTAAAGTGAAAAGAATTATATGTTATTATATATTTCATATATAGCATTTTTTAATTGCAACATATAGTGAATACATACTTTTAAAGAGTGGAGGTGGGAGGGAAGCTAGGGTAAGGAAAACCCTAACACGACGTATATTTTAGTTCGAGGATCACATACTAGTCATTTCTCTTTTTAAATTTAAACAACAATTTATGTCCAGGCCCTTCTCTTTTCAGGATATTAATATTTTTGTTTCATAACAACGAATGAAAATTTTGCTGAAATTTGAAATCTTTTATGTCTAGGTAAAGCTAAATTGAAGAGGTAACAAATTTTTTATTTTTCTCATTTTTATGTAAATATAAAGATATTGCCACTTTTATAGTAGTAGTATCTTTATTAGTATTTTATTAATAAATTCGATCAAATGGCTATAATTAATTTAGTATAAAAATATTATTTTCCATCACAAAAGTTTTAAATAATTACAAAGAAATCTAAAAACCAATACTCAAATTTACTCCAAGAAAGTATAATCACAAATTGCTTTGCACTTTTCAACCAAGCTTGCAAGCAAGATCATTGGATCATTAGGATTTCTTTTGATTTTGATTATACGTTTTGGCGTTAGTGAGCATTGGATCCTTTAGATCTTGTAATCTTTTTTCTTAATCAATGCGTAGGCCATTTTGTGAGTTTTAAATTAAAAAAAATGTTTTATAAATAACTTAAAAATGAATTATTGGATCATAATTGATTTCTTGAAAGTAAAAATATGAATTTGGCCTATTTGGTTAAATTATTAGAATACTTTTTAAGGATGCAAAAAAATTTGTTTTAGAGCAATTGAATTCATTATCATGAACGATATTGTGGGATCCAAAAATTTTGCCCTGGCCTCCGCCCGCTGTTTTTTTTTTTCAGCGGGGGAGTTTTAACGGAATAAGTTTCAGGGCAAATTTTGGGAAGGCAGCTGAGTTTGTAGATAAGACATTACCCAGAGATTTCACCATTATTTTGTAAGAACTTTATGATCTGAGTTCTGGTTTCCTATAGGCGCAAACCCCTATAGTTAATTACTCCTCCCGATAACGAGAGAAAACTTTTGATTAAGGCTAGTAGTCAATCAGATATATAGAGATACATTTTATCTGGCATGTAGTAGCAGCATTAGTTAAGGGGTCTGAAAATTAGAGAGTTTTGAGATTTGATATTTAAAATTAAAAATTTCACCATCTTGTACTTAAAGTGGATGATGGGGGAATGGATGATGGATCCGGTCAAAATCCCATGGTTCTGTCATCCTGGGCCATCATTGGATCTGATCTACTTAGTCAAAGGAGGTAGTCGACCCAACCTGACAAAAGGATTCTTGTTGGGATTCATGGGTTGCTTCATCCAAGGGAACCTTATAGACCTAGGATGGGTATTTATCTAAGGGAAAAATTTAATCCACTTTAGCTAATAGAGGGCTTTGTGCCCTATCAATCATATCCTATTAATTCATATCTCAAGGATTTGATGCCACTAAGGAACATATTGGCACTGGTCATAACTAGTATTTCGTGGTGCCATTTGGCAAAAAAAACATTCAGTTCAAAGGGGCCCAGGTTTTAATCGTTTATCCTGCGGTTATATTTAGCGCCAAAACAATCGGTCAGAGAACATGTACCACAACCTTATTGATAGGAGATTATTTGAAAATAGATCCTTGTAAGATTTTCGACCAGGAATTAGCTCTGTATGAGTTGGAGTAAATTTTAATTTATCCACCTCAGCAAACTATTGCTGAGGGCGGATGGATTTTGCTTTAACTATTTCATGGTTGTATTTCAATTTTAAATACTATGGATTTGAAAGATTTTTGGAACCTTTGGAACTTTGAATTAATTTCATAGGAATTTGGGTAACATTTTGAAGATAATTAAAATTAACCCCTCTAGTTGAGATATATATTCAACATTGCTATCATTGGGGTGTCTGGGGCCACTTCCATTGATTAAACTTTGTCGAACCTATCAATTTGCACTACAGGAAAACCCGTGATTATCGGCGGATAGCATACGCTGGTAATATTAAAATTTTAACATAAAGAGTATGCTTTCATCAATTTTTTAGCAGAATTTCATATGTTAGTTTTGTAAGCGTCGAAAAAATATTTACGACATAAATAATATGTCGAAACCCTTTTCGTCATACTTTCCAGCACATAATTGGTGGAAAAGTGGGTACCAGTTTCACCGATTTGAATGAGCCTATTCCGACGTTAAATACACTAGAACTATTGAAATAAAATTCTACTAGAAATGCTGGTGGAACAAACATCGTTAAATATGTTATCTTTAGATTTATCTTTGATGTCCATGATTATATTGAAAATATTATCAAAAATATTTTTCTTTATATGCATGATATTCAAATTATGTCTAATCAGGTTTGTTCTCCAACATGATAATGATCAATAAATACTTTTCCCATAATAAACTTATGTAGTTCTGTTTGGTGGAGACATCATATGTACTTACTCCCATTTTCAATAATAAACTTAAATCATCAATTAACGATTATAATAATACATCAATATTTACTTTTGGATTATATAGCCCTAGAATGATAAGTATCAGAAACATATAGTGAGTAGTCATACACAACTCTGGAGAAATATTTTTAAGGGTGAGTATCACGGCCAACATGAGTAAGGTGAAGCAGACTAACTGAACAGAGTAAAATCATCTACGCAATAACCTAATCTTACATTTCTTGATTCTATCGTGAATGTGAGAATTGTATGATCAAAGTGTCTCTAAACCCCTGCTTCTGATAGATGTGTAATAACACCTTCTTACGGAATAAGATCATTATGCCATCTCATATGTGCAACATATCATGGATGCATATAGCCATTATAGTCTAGGTATTATTAGTAAGTAAAATATCCTATTGACAGGTACTTCCTTCAACATTCTTTTATTTGTAGATTTTGGTTTAAATCTTGTTTCTTTGTAATGAAGGCATGCAATATCTGATAAATTATCTTTAAAGTATAGTATGGATCCATTGACACAATAATTTATCTTTATATATATCAAATCAAGTTTGGAAACTAACTTCTTTTTCCGATATAGATTTATAGGAATTATATTATCTGTCGGGTTAGTTTCCTTAAGCAACCCAATAAATTGATTAAAATATTGACGAGCAACATTATATTTTGTCTTGATGCTTAACATCTTCATAGCAACAGATAACTCTAAGTGAGCGGTGCACCCCTTTCATATTGGTTATTGGGCAGCATGCAATAAATCATATAAATTATGTGCCTTCTTATTTGGTAACTCTTATGTATATTGTTCAGATTATATTCCAGTTGCATCAAGAACTAATTTCTCAAGATTTGGTTGGATATTTTCATCCTCAACTATATTATTACTTGTAGATGGACCGCATTTAAAATCAAAATATGGCTCGTATTCACCATGGGAAGTCCAATATCAATACCGTGACATGAGCCCTCTACGATACAGATCAATAATTACATCATCTGGTCTTAGGTGCACTAGATTTTTGTATTTGAAAATGGACATTGAAACATTCCATCTGATATGAAGCTAAGTAGTTGTTTCACTATCTAAATGAAAATATTCACCCCATTAATAACTTCATCTGTTAATGTCTTTTATCCTTGTGCTAATCGATTATATATCAAACTTCTTTTATTTCTAATATCCATAACTTGCATATAATATGGAGCAGATAATTAATAGAATATAAAAATTTTGTGATAATGATTAGATAATGATTATTAGCAGACATAAGTCGAGCAATGGATGTTTGATAATGTAATTAAGGAGATGACAATAGTTGGGAACATGACAACTTGACTATGATCCTTTTGACTTCCATTGCCCGTCTACTCTCCTTCTAACCACAAATGCTTAATTATATTTTTCTTATAATTATTATAGTTTTAAGTGCCCAAATACGAGGCTCCAAACATCACATCACATCATTAGACATTTCCTTCACCATTATAAATATTTTTATAATATCTAAAATGTTTTTCCTCTAATCTTATATTCCAATGGAGCTACTCCAACCTTATCATGTATATGCTCATTTCGGATCTATCTGTAAGGGTAAATCCACTCTATCACCTAAGTATTCTCATATTTACAACATTATAAACAATTGATCTAAAACATATACTCTTATTAATGACTTGCTCACCCAAAGTCATAATCCCTCACTAGGTCTAGTACTTTATCTATCTCTCTAGTCATATCAACATGAATAATATCATCAGTGAAAAGCATACACCAAGGCACATCCTCTTGCAAATGTCTAATGAAAAAATACAAGAAAAAATAAAACTTTATAGTGGACAAAATCGGTGACTAAGGCAGCAAACATCGGCAAACTAGGTTGAACGGTCTTTACAGTGGTGGAGCTACTCTAACCTTATCATGTATAAAATAAGCTCCTTGCCATTCTATGTAAATTTATACTAAGAAAAATTGATAGAAAATTAAGAAACTTATGGTTGATTTTCCAGAAAACTGCGGCGTTCCCCAACGACAAAGGCGATTAGCGTCAACAAACTCTCGTGGAAGTCCAGAAGGCTTGGCAACAGTGACAGCGGTGAGCTTTGCTGGGGCAAATGCTGGTACGATGGAGATAAGCAGAGACCAAAAACTAAACAGTGAAATGAAATAATAAACCCGATAGGCTCGGGTTTGAAATAAGGCTTTTACCGATGGATCTTCCAACGGATAAGACACCAGAAGTCTTTGAAAGTGCTCAGATGGCACTTGAAAGTTTTTTAGGGATGTTAAACCTTTATGAATTGGCCCAAGGCTAACAAAGAGAGAGGTGATTTGGATAACTTTAAAACCAAAGATAAACCTCAAACCAAAATCACCACAAAGAAAACCAAATGCGGAAATTAAATGCGGAAGCAAATAATAAGAAAGAACACATCAGATTTATAGTGGTTCGGTCAAATCTTGACCTATGTCCACTCCTTGGAGGCACCCTCCAAGTATTGCACTAAAACAAGTGTCTCTCCTTTAGCCCCTACAGCTAGGCGGAGAAGCCCTTACAAAATCACTTCCACCTTCCCCGGTGCAGCGGAGTCGCCGAGTCCTTTGACACCAAAGAGATCTTCTTCTTTGGTGAACTTCCCTCGAGATAAGCCTTGAGTCCGGCGGTATTCGGGTGCGAGCTTGCCGGAGCAACCATGTGGATCCCCCTCCACACTCCCTTGTGTCCCCCCTCACAGGATCTTCTCCCTATCTCAAACTCCACCCATTCCTCACTCCCTTTCAAGCTCTCTCTTCAAGTTTTCCCCACAAGAATGAAGCTACAATGGCTGCCAAAGACACTTACAAAGTGCATTATCATAGCTTAAATAGAGGAGCTAAAAATGAGCTCATTAATGCAAGTTGCCGACTTTGTTGTCCAGGATGATATACAAATCGTCCTGGCCGATTAATTCAAATATGAGGAAAATCATCCTAAATATCACCCTGAAATGAAGCTGGACGATGTCTAATCATCCCGGACGATCTTACGATCGGCCCAGATGAAATCACCATTAATTGATTTCCAAAATTGCCAGAGAAATTTTGGAAAAATTGTCCTGGATCGTCCTGGCCGATATTTTATAGTCCAGGCCGATATACCAGGCCGATATCCAAAAATAAGAATTTCCTAAGTAGATCTGTCGGCATAAACTTTCTGAATTTAGCCTATCATCCTGGCCGATACAAAATCGTCCAGGACGATGTATTTTGCATAATGACGACTGGTTTAATGAGGATGCCCTAATTAGGGTTTCTGCTTTTGAACAGATCGTCCCGGCCGATATAAATATGGTCCAGGATGATATTACAAAAATAGAAAACTCTAGGGAACAGTCAGAAACTCTTATACGTTACAAAGCGTCAGGAGCCACAACAAATACAAATATACTCAAGAAAGGAAAAAGTGGACAAACTGACTCAAACCTAGTCTACCCGAACATGAGCTGGTTCCAAATTGTAGTATGATCTTGTGAACCTGAAATGTCAGTACATAAGGCAGTCGTAGAGAAATAAAAATATTTGCTATCATCAAAATCATAAATCATTGATCCGCAACAATTTCACCCTTTTTGATGATGACAAACAATTCAATTTGAATTTTAAAAAAAAAACAATTTCTCCTAATCTCCCCCTCACTATAATAAGCCTTTTTTAAAAAATAGGGGGGATAAAAAATATTTTTGTTATTTTTAATTTTTTTGAAAAGAAAAAAATGATACAAATTCAACATTATGTTCTCCCCCTTTGACATTATCAAAAAGAGAGGAGGCACAAAAAAAATCAAAACGAACAAGAGATAAAAATGTTCCCTGATCTAGTAAAAAAAATAAAAATCTTAAAAATGAGAAAGTTACCTCTTGATTTTAATCAAAAACTTAGTAGAATTGGATTTGACAACGCATAGCCCAGAAAAGGTTAGAAATTCAGAATTTGATAATCCAAACTCAAGTTCTTTAAAAAAGGCTCAAAAACTTTTTAATTCAATATCTAAATTAAGGAATAAACGGGAAAAAGAAAGATTAATTTTTCAAAACTCCTTTCATAAAACATATCTAATAGAAGATCAATGCACAAATTGCTGAATCAAGAATCAAAATTTTCAAGCACAAGTTTCAAATATATCAAGAATTTTCTTAAGTTTTTAGTAGAATAAGAAAAAATAAACATATTTTTTTGTGGGCTCATTTTATGCCCTTTATCACTTGAATGGCTCTTTGAGCATATTTTGATTTTAATACACTTTGTGTATTATTTTTTTTTAAATTTGGCGTCATTGCGCATCTTTTGATTTGGCATCATTGGCCATTTTTTTTTAATTATTTTCAAAAAATATACTTTCTTTCTTATATTTTCAAAACTAAAGTAAACCCAAATTATTAACAACACAAACAACTTGATTAAGAAAATTTTATGGTGGATTCAGTAATCTTGCAAAAGATTCCTATGCGATAGAAAAAATGTAGGGAGAAAAAAAATTAGTTTCAAAATTCAATTTAAAATATGATGAAGATTTTGAATCAAAAGTAAAATAACCTCTTTAAGAAGAGAGAAAGAGAAACAAAATCATGAGTACCCTTCCTCTCACTGTTTTAGAGAAGTCAAACACAACTTACCAAAGATTTCAAGAAAAAATAAGAAGTAGATTTTTCATTTTTAGAAAGGTGAATGTGTGTGTTGATCAGAGAAAAATTTTCACGAAAATAAAAATTTCAAAGAATAAACAAAACAAAAAATAAAAATGAAAAACATAAAAAACAAAACACAACATAAAAACACGAAAGGCTTTTAACCATTATCATTCTCCTGTTCCGATGCTTTAGAAATCAGATCTGCCCATGAGATTTTTTGCCTTTCATTATTTCCCCAGTTTAAATTTTGCTTCGCCTTGCCCTTTTATTTCATAGGAAGAATTCTTAAATTAGGGCTCTGATGTTTTATATGTCCAGGCTTCCTGCATCGAAAGTAAATAACGTTAGAAGAAATATGGACATCCTTACCATTTTTACCCTTTTTCCACTTTTGCTTATGCTTTGGTAAGATTTGTGATTTGCTTGTCAAGTTATTGCATTCGTCATCAACTAAGCTATCTCTTTCTGTATCTTCAGTTTTTAACACAACCGTTTCACCTACATCCAAAAGTCTTTGACCCAAACCTTGCTCGTAGGCAATGAGTGAGCCAATCAATTTTTTAATAGAATAATCATTCAAATCTTTTGATTCACAAATAGCAACTACTTTGGCATTAAACTTATCCAGTAGACAACGAAGAATTTATTTAACTTTTTCAAAATTTGAAAATTCTTTTCCTAAAGCATGCAATGAGTTTACAATTTGAATGAATTTGGTATACATGTCTAAGATCGTTTCATAAGATTTCATGGAAAATAATTCAAAATCATACATTAACAAATTCAACTTGGATTGCTTGATTTCATTCGTTCCTTCATATATGGTATGTAGTTTATCACAAACTTTCTTACCAGTAGTGCAAGTGAATATTAATATGAAATCTTCATAATTTAAAGCACAGAAAAAACAACTTAAAGATTTTGCATTCAGTTGAGCATTCAGTTGTTCTTCCTTATTCCATTGATTAAAAAGAATAATAGTTTTAACTCCATTAACATTTTGTGACGGTGATGAATAACCAGTTAAAATCATATGCCACATGCAAAAATCAATCGATTGCAAGAAAATAGACATGCGAGTTTTTCAAAAATCAAATAACATATTTTCAAATAAAGGAGGTCTGGTGATTGAATAACCTTCCGCAACATTACGATTAGCCATGGATCAAAAATTCAAAAGCTTCTTAAAACTTATTTTATGAATACGGCTCTGATACCACTTGAAAGTGCTCATATAGCACTTGAAAGTTTGTTAAGGATGTTAAGCTCTTATGAACTGGCCCAAGGCTAACAAAGAGAGAGGTGAATTGGATAACTTTAAAACCAAAGATAAACCTCAAACCAAAATCACCACAAAGAAAACCAAAAGCGAAAATTAAATGTCAAAGCAAATAATAAGAAAGAACATACCGGATTTATAGTGGTTCGGTCAAACCTTGACCTACGTCCACTCCTTGGAGGAACCCTCTAAGTATTGCACTAAAATAAGTATCTCTCCTTTATCCCCCACAGCTAGGCGGAGAAGCCCTTACAAAATCACTTCCACCTTCCCCGGTGCGGCGGAGTCGTCGGGTCCTTTGACATCAAAGAGATCTTCTTATTTGGTGAACTTCCATCGAGAGAAGCCTTGAATCCGACGGTATTCAGGTGCTAGCTTGCAGGAGCAACCGTGTGGATCCTCCTCCACACTCCCTTGAATCCCCCCTCATAGGATCTTCTCCCTCTCTCAAACTCTACCCTTTTGTCACTCCCTTTCAAGCTCTCTCTTCAAGTTTGCCCGATAAGAACGAAGCTACAATGGCTGCCAAAGACACTTACATAGTGCATTGTCATAGCTTAAATAGAAGAGCTAAAAACAAGATCATTAATGTAAGTTGCTGACTTTATCGTCAAGGACGATATACATATCATCCTGGCCGATTAGTTCAAATATGAGGAAAATTGTCCTGAATATCGCTCTGAAATGAAGCTGGACGATGTCTAATCGTCTCGGACGATCTTGCGATCGGCCCGAACGAAATCACCATTAATTGCTTTCCAAAGTTGCCATAGAAATTTTGGAAAAATTATCCTGGATCATCCTGGCCGATATTTTATAGTCCAGGCCGATCCACCAGGCCGATATCCAAAAATAAGAATTTCCTAAGTAGATCTGGCGGCAGAAACTTCCTGAATTTAGCCTATCGTCCTGGCCGATACAAAATCGTCCAGGATGATGTATTTTGCATAATGACGGCTGGTTTAATGAGGATGCCCTAATTAGAGTTTCTGCTTTTGAACAGATTGTCCCAGCCGATATAAATATCGTCCAGGATGATATTAACAAAAATAGTAAACTCTAGGGAACAGTTAGAAACTCTTATATGTTACAAAGCATCAGGATCCACAACAAATAAAAATGTTTGCTATCATCAAATCATAAATCTTTGATCTGCAACAGTCTTTATTTCATTTTTTATGATGGTAATATTTCATTGTATTTAAAATGACCAACGTCTAATCTGTTGGTTAATACGCCAGAAATTTTCAACGTACAATGCGTCATATTATATAATATGCTTATAGATTATGATGTATAAACTGACATAATCAGCATCGAAGAGGTACCTGTGGCATTTTTGCCGGTAAGGCTGCCATAATATTTCCATCACATACGATGTTGATAAAAATGTCATAGTTACCGATATATATATATATATATATATATATATCCATTAGAAGCTCCGACGTTAATATCGTGTTTTCCTGTAGTATTGCTAATATAGGATATGTTTTTATAGGTTTCAAACTTTTATTATTGAGTCTTCTTTATTGAAGACCTTGAAAGACTAATATGAATGTATAAAATAAATATCCCAAACTTCCTCGTAGCCACATATTTATTTAATGCTCAAATTATGTCTACTCTTATATAGATGTATAAGAGAATCAGGTTCGGACTTAGACTTATCATTTGACTCGCGCAGCATCTCTAGATGCCACGTGTGTATAACATACTCGCTGGGGCCAATACAAGTGTTTGGAGAAATTTTATGATTATTTGCAGAATCTTGTTGACTCCTATTTACCCTCTAAGGAGAATCGGGTTCAAATTTATTTTCCCGTGTCACATCCCTAGATGTCACACGTATTCCATAACATGCTCATTGGGGCCTATGCGGGTGTTTGAGGGCATGTCATAATTATTTGATGAACATTATCAACTCCTATTTACTTTCTTAAGAGGGTCAGGTTCAAATTTATTGACCCCCGTAGGATCCCTACATGTCATATGTATACCCATAATATGCTCATCGAGGCCCATGCAGGTTTTATGATTGCCCTTACTGTCTTTTTATGTACCTATATGTATATAAGCTATGATGCATGTCCAGGGATATTTTAGACGTTTTATATGTGTTCTATGATAGCTCATAGAAGTTTGCATTTGTTGTACTACTTTAATATTTATTCGTAGAAGGTATGTCAGATGCACAACCACTGCTCATCAAGAAGCTTGTAAGCCTCAATAATATTTTCTAGCCTAGTGTTCAGAACTTGGTTGAACTGTGACTCATCTTTAAAAATAACAATTTGATCTAGTTTTCTCTTTCCAAAGTTCGTATAGGAATCCATAACCAATTTTCACTGATATCACATGACTATTGATTGTAAGGTCAGGTGCCTTTTCTTATATTTTAATGTTAATTACCAAGTGTCGCTGTATTTGTCTCTAACCTTCTCATGCACACTCACCAATGGGTTACTATACCCCTTGAGTATTGATTCCCTGTGCTTTATGTGGGACTGCAGTTTTTAATTATCACTAAAGGAAACATCATAGTGTTCGTTGTGTCCATCGAATTTATTCGATTATCGTATTTCATTGCATTTCACTTTTCTTTCAACTGTAGGGAACTCATGCATTTAATAGATCACTGATTGGTGTCAACTATGAAGGTGTCTTTCAAATTCATTAATTTTTTTCTTTTCACATGTATATGGGATATATATATCTTTCATAAATGAATCAGCCTCAATGGATGCTTATTATCTTGACCATGCCTTCCCTCCATTTTTTTATAGGTATGATGCATTCATTGCATGTCTTTTCCTAGGTTATTTATGAATATCCTCTTCATTGAAATCATCCTTACTTTACAAATAAGATAGAGATGAATATTATTCATGGGTAAATTAGAGATTTCATGCCACATTTCATAGTCTAATTATGTACTTGTCTTGATCATTGCTAGTGGATGAAAGAATTATCTCTGTCCATTGCATGTCATTGTGTGCATGCAAGCAAGTGGTATGCAAGAATTTGTTTATCACTGCTCATTTAATTGTTGCATATAAATGGGTCATGTTGACTATTGCAAGTCTTTCATTGTCATAAAAGGATGACCCAATTCTTGTATGATGAGTTTGCTCTCCATCATTCATTTAAGTCCAAGTCCAATGTTTCTTAATTTCACTTTGGTCCCTTTATTTTCTTTCATTTGAGCTCAAATTAAGCACATCTTGAATTCAAATATCTTATAATTTATTCATCTTGATTATGCTTGAATTCAAGTTGAGTTTCCATTCATTATAATTCAAATAAGGATTCGAATTCAAGGTAAATGTCAACTTTGAGTCCCACGATCGATTCAAGTTTATTTTACTCAAGTTTGAATTAAGATTTACTTCAGGTTCAAGTCAATTAATATTCAGTTCAAATCAAATTTAAATCATATTCATTTGTTCTTTTCAGTTCAAATTCTGTTCAAGTTCAAGTTCATATTCACAAGTCCCATATTGTCCAAATTTTGTTCGAGTCCTTTTTTCTGCAGACAAAATTTTGGCAGCCTCCTAGTGTCTCCCCCATTTAGGGGAAAAACCAAGAGTCATAGCCTGTCCACCACATCAAGAAAGACATGCACGGTTGATGTTGGGGGACACCGTGGCTTTAGTTTTCGTCCTCCACCATGCCATGAATGGCGTGCATGGGTCTTCAACATACCTGTTAAAAAAGAAGGTAGTTTTTCCCCTTGAATGGGTACTTATATTTTTCCCTGCAGTACTAAGAAAAGCATGCTTAGAGATCACCCTCCATCGTCATAAGCATCACATCAAGTTCCCTCCCACCTTGCTATGAAAAGTGTGCATAGGGGGTCCCTCGACGCATCGTAAATGTTGAAAATAGGACTTTAGGGGAGGATTACCCGCCTCGCCACAAGCACCGTGACGAGCTTGCTCCCACTGTGGGTGGTTAATCACCATGCTACAAGCACTGAAACGGTTTTTTCAAAAAATTATAAAATTCTTTTCTTTATTTTTTCTTTTTTTATCTTCCTCACTCTCTCTCACTCACGCACATACACACATTATATATATTAATAATATTATCATAATAATAGTAATAACTAGACTAAGATAATAATAATAAAACAAAATTAAAACTAAAAGCTAAGAGATTAACCAGAGGATGTGGGATTGAGCTAATGATAGGCATCGGTGTGAAGTGCCATAATTGAGTAGATGAATTAATTATAGGTTTAAGATCTCAGCTGAGTCAAATAGTCAAGTGCAAGAGAGGTCGAGTATATGGTGCAGTTCAGTTTGGTCTTATGAAGTCGGCTAGATGATGGTTTGTGGATTATAAGTGAAAGGTAGAGATGTGTTCAGGTATAAGTGTTAGAGGTATGAGATCGTCTCTCTCTCTCTCTCTCTCGCTCTTTATGTGTGTGTGTAGATCAAAAGAACTAGGAGGTAGAGGCAAATTGAAGAGGAGATTGGCACAGTGATGCAGTCGTGTAGATGGGTATAGGGCAGATGTCATCAAAGGCTAGCTTCAGTTTGATAGGTAGGACCATAGGCTTCAACAGATCTTATAGAGGAGTTCTGCTAAGATAGAATAAAGGCTCTTCTAACTCTCTCTCTCTCTCTCTCTCTCTCTCTCTCTCTCTCTCTCTCTCTCTCTCTCTCTCTCTCTCTCTCTCTCTCTCTCTCTCTCTCTCTCTCTCTCTCTCTCTCTCTCTCTCTCTCTCTCTCAACTATGTAGATCAAATGGGTCAGAAGGTGGGGAGGGAGATTAATATTTGTTGTAGGTTCTTATGGATTAAGGAGGAGAAGGAGGAAGGGGAAGATTGGCTTTGGATTTGGGAGAAGGAGGTTGGGTTTCAGGTATACTAGAGGCGACGAGATGGGGAAGAGCTTGTCGAGGCATTGGAGTCACGAGGCTTGCGAATGGAAAAAAAACAGAGAAGTGGGGCTTTTGGTTGCATTATAATATCAAGAGTGGCGATGATGATCGAGGCAAGTTCATAGGATATCCGGGAAGAGATGCGAATGCAGCAGGATTTATAAAATTCTTTCAACATTATGAGGCATGCAAGATTTATGCATGAGTTTGGCGGGATTTTTGGTTCTTCGTACATAGGTAATTTTCTTTTTATTTATTATGTGTGTCAATAGATATGTCACCTTAGATAGTAAGGATATCATTTTCTGATTGGCTCAAATCACAAAACTTCAAACCTCATCTTCTATTACAATCAAACTTAAGGGATAATTATATATGACTCCAAAGAGGCAATATGATTTTCAATCCTATGTTTAACTATGGTAGTTAGAATGCTCAATCGTTATTTATTGTAGTAGGATCATCATATTGAACAATACGTGCCCCCGGTGGGTCAAGATGTTGTTCAAATACACATCTAACTACAATAATCTACATATATTCATTTGTCATTCAACTCATATTTGGTTGCACCAATTAGAAATAATGTATACATTTTTTGTAAGTTAGAAGGAACCATTTATTATTGGATATCCTAAACATGATGATAGTTATTACTCTTATTTAATTTTCCAAAAGAGAATAATTTTTTTTTTTAAATTTATCTAGGGCCTTAAATCTTCTACAAAGGCAAGCCTTCTTAGTCAATTACATCATAGGAAGTTTTGAGTTTCCTATGAATACTGTCGATAAAGGAAATTGTAAAAATTTCATTTATAAATTTTTAGGAGTGAAATCAAAAGAATGAAGTTAAAATCTTCAATTGGGATTGGATCAAATTTGAACAGATATTTTTAGAGGACAATGAAATATCCCCTTCTATCATATGCGTTGGATTTTAAATTTTAGATTAGAAAAGATTTTGATTTGAGTTGTCATTTTTTAGAATGTTGGGACTAGAATCTCAATTTTGGGACTTATAATTTTGGATCGGCGTAAGAACCTAAATTTAATTTGGGCACTAAACTATAGTGGCCTGAACCTAACTAATGACATGCAAATCTAGGCTTATTTGATCTTGATTATAGGGCAAGCTAATTATCTAGGTGTTGAGAGAGTTGCTACTTAGCTTTGCATGATTTACATTCTTGCAACTTATATGTTTTGATGATTTAAAATATTATTGTTTTGATTATTATCTTCTTCTAACATATTTTGGAAGAATTATTTTTTCTCTTGTGTGTACTAACTTTTCAGGAAAATCATACTTCAGATTGTTAAAGACTTCAAATCAAGATATGCTTAGAATGTGTTGTAATATGGAAGTCTGTATTATTTCTTTATTTGAATCTGAGAGAGTGTGTGATTGTAATTAAGTAAATTAACACACACACACACACCAGGGGAGAGATAAAATTCATAATTTTTGAAATTGATTGTACAGTACGAACCATGTTCGTAAGGGATGATCAGGTCAGTTAAAACTCTCGAATGAGCGATAGAACGAACAGAGATGGCCAAAATTCTTTTCCAAGTACTAGTCATCCTGACAATATTTTTGTTCGCCCAGGACAATGGGCTCTGGTCATGTTCGTTTAAATGATAATTATCATTTATTTCAGGATAATGCTCTTTGGATGCGTTCGTTTGGATGAAAATTAGTTTTCGTCCCAGGACGAAGGGTTATGTATTTGTCACAATGAACTATTCGTCCAGACGATGTTTTTTGTCCGTCCTAGGATGATGGGTTTTGGATGCATTTGTTCGAACAATATTTATCGTACGTGCCAGAACGGTGCTCTCAGAATGGGTTCATCCAGACGATAAATATGTTTGACCTAGGATGATGGGTTTTGGAATGGCCAAAATAAACTATTAATCCAGACAATATTTATGGTTCATCCCAGGACGATCTTCTTTGTTCTGGAGACTTGAAATTCATCCTGCATTTTTGTACCAATGAACTTTGGGAATAACTATTTATACCAGATGAATTTAGTTTGTATGGGATGATTATCGGGTACGAAGGTTGTTTATACTGATTCTTATATGTGTTATACGTAACAGTTTTTACACTATTTGTATGTATGAAATTGGATCATACGGGACAATCGTGGACGGTTAGAAAGTGAAAATTGCAGTTTTTGGACAGTTTTTTCGTGTCTTTTCTATAAAAAATCCAGTTTTGACTGTCTTAAAATCTTTTTTGTCTTTTGGTCTTCGTGCATACTAAAGGGGGATTGAAGGAGAGAGTGTTTGAAGGAGAGTTCTTACTACTGGAGCGTGAAGGGTTAACTTGGTTTCTTAAAGATATGGATCTCCGTTTGTGAATTGTGATTACTTCACTCTTTTCTCTTGTCCTTCTAGATTTCTCATGAGAAGATTTCTTAAGAAGATCTTATTCTCTGCCAACACTCGAGGAGTGTAAACAATGAAGGGTTTTCTACCTATACTTAGAGAGTGTGAAAGGATGAAGTTTCTCTACCTACACTTGGAGATTGTGAACAGCCGACGGTTCTCTGTCGACACTTAGAGGGTGTAAAAGGACGACAGTTCTCTGCTGTACCAGGTAGTGGTGAAAGAGAGTTTTTGTGAAGGCTTCTCCGCCTTGCTGTAGGGGAAAAAGGAGAGACACTTGTGGTAATAGTGCAATACCTGAAGTGGGAGACTACAGGGAGTGGATGTAGGTCGTGTTTGATCAAACCACTATAAATCTTGTGTTTTTTTTTATTTTATGCTATTTTTTTACTTTACTTCTTTGTGTTGATTTGTGGTTGAAAAATTATTTTAAAAATTTCACATAAACTTTAATCGGTTTAAAGAGGAAGAATTTTTTAAATTATCAATTCACCCCCTCTTGGTTAGCCTTTTAGGACATAAGCTTAGGTCTAACTACCTAATTCATAATTAACAAGTTTCAATAAGTGGTATCAGAGCTTTATTTCAAAACTAAAAGTTTAAACAACTTTTTGATTAACGACCATGGCTGTATTTGGAAACCGAAATACACCTGAAGGATATTCGATCACAAGACTTCCTTTGTTTGATAATATCCCTTTTGATTTTTAGAAAACACGCATGTCTACATTTTTACAGTCACTTGATTATCGCATGTAGATTTTAGTACAAGAAGGGTATACAAAACCAACTAGACTAGTTAATGGCATTTGAGTAGAAACACCCTTTGCGGACTAGATAGTAGAAGAATGTGACTTAAACAAAATGCTAAATATTTAAATAGTTTCTTTGGTGCACTTAATTCAGAAGATTACATGCGTGTTTTCACTTGCAAGAGTGGAAAGAATATATGAGATAGACTTTATATTACATATGAAGGGACTAATGAAGTTAAACAATCTATACTTAATATCTTGTTGCATGACTATGAATTATTTCACATGAAACCTAATGAATCCATTTCTGACATGTACATAAGATTCACACAAATAGTCACCTATTTACATGCATTGTGTAGGGAACTAATGAACGCTAAAATAGTTAATAAGATACTTCGTTGTTTGCCTACTACATATGATGCTAAAATAATTGCAATTACAGAGTCTGATTTAAATGTTTACTCTATTGACTATCTTCTCAGATCACTAATTGCTTACGAGTAAGGAGTGCGTCAAAGAAAGATTGATGCAGGTGAACCATGAAGAGAGAAGAACATAGCACTAAAAGTGGATGAGTCGAAGAGTGATCTATCACAACCTGAGGATGAAGATGAAATTGAACTAATGACTAGACAGCTTAGAAGCTTTCTAAAGAGGAAGCAAAATAGACGCCAACAATGAAATCGAGGTAAATTCAATAGGAATATTAAAATTTCAAATGATGTTATTTACTATGAGTGCATGAAACCTAGACACATTAAATCAAAATGCACAAAACTCAAAGCCACTCCGAGCAAGGAGAAGGTAGAGGAGAAACTAATAGTGAAGAAGGGAAAGAAGAAATTCCAAAAAGCTTTCTAAGAGGACCCAGCTTCAGACTCGTCAGAAGCTAAAAATGAAGAATAAGTCACCAATCTATGCCTAATGGCCGATAATCTTGATCAGTCATATCAAGAAGAAGTATGTGACTTTACTTACAATGAACTTTAAGAAGTTTCTGAACACGTACATGTTGCATATAGGAAGTTAAAGAAAATGCATGTTAGTTTGAACTTAGAGTTATATGAACTGCAAAGAAAATAAGAGATCCTTTGGAAAGATCATGCTTTAATTGATAATAACCACATGAAATTACATGATGAGTTTAACGATTTGAATAAGAACCATGAAAATTTAAAATCATCCTATACAGAACTTAAACAAGACTTTAAAGATTTTAATGATGAATCTGAGAGCAAAATTTATCGGACAAATTATACAAATCGTATATTAGAAGATATGAATTCATTTTATAAACTAAAGATAAAAGCTCTCGAGGATAATAGGATACCACAAAGACTTGAAGATTTTACTAATCCTATTATGTATCCTAAATTTATGCAATCCATGAATAGACAGAAAAACTATAGAAGATTAAGAAACCCCATTTCCTGGAGTCAAATAATTTAATTATGGATTTTTTAGACATATAGCACACACCTGTACATTGCATAAGAAAACTCATTTGGTGTGGAGACCTAAGATGCATAAACTTAGACATAACATACATGCATATGTTAATAATTTTTAAAAAGGTGAACCCAAACTTGTTTGGGTTGCTAGGTCTAATGTTTGATGTTTTTGCAAGATCGCTCTCACACAAGGCCTTGTGAGAGAATATGGTACCTGGACAACAATTGCTCAAAGCATATGACTGGAGACACTACACAATTCATATCACTGGAAACCAAGAGTAGAGGCAAGGTAACACTTGGAGATAACACCACAAGGAAGGTGGTAGGGTCAGGTATAATTGGAAACTTGAAAAACTTTTTTATAGAAAAATATTTATTAATAGAAGACTTAAAGCATAATCTTCTGAGTATTAGTCAGCTATATGATAAAAGTTATTGTGTAATATTTTTTTCTTCTAGTTGTATATTAAGCCTGAATGGTACTGATGCTTTAAATGTCATTAGGGTAAACAATGTGTATATGCTAGACTTGAATTGTATCAAAACTCCTACTGCTTTTGTTTAAAAACTATTTTTGATGAGTCATGGCTTTGACATAGGAGACTTTGTCACTCTAGTATAAAAAATCTTAAGAGGATTACCCAAAGATCCTAGTGAGAGGTATACCAAAACTAGACTTTACTAAGGACCACCTTTGTCAAGCTTGTCAATTAAGAAAATAGGTGAAGTCATCTTTTCAGTACATTAAGGATCTTAAAACTAGTAAACCATTAGAGATTTTACATATGGATCTCTTTGGACCAGTTGGAATTGTACGTCTAGGAGGGAATGTATATAGATTTGTAATAATAGATGTTTCTTCGAGATTCACATGGGTCAGATTTTTATATCATAAGAGTGAATCATTTGAAGAATTTAGAAATTTTTTGACTTGGATTTAAAGAAAACTAGGATGCGAGATTTTGACAATTCAAAGTGATCATAGAGGAGAATTTGAAAATAAAAAATTTGAGGAATTTTGTAAGGAGAAAGAAATTGATCATAATTTTTCTGCACCTAGAACCCCTTAGTAGAATAGGATAGTCGAAAGGAAAAATAGAACATTAATTGAAACCAGTCAAGCCATGTTGGCAGAATATTCACTTCCAAATTATTTTTGGGCTGAGGCGGTTAGCGCAGCATATTATGTTCTGAATAGGATGAATATTAGATCAAACTTAAATAAAACACCCTATGAGTTACTTAAGGGGAGAACACTTAATTTGTCACATTTGCATATTTTTTGATGTAAGGTGTTTATTTATAACAATGGAAAATCTGCCTTAAAAAAATTTGATCCAAAATCAGATGAAAGAATTTTTCTAGGATACTCTAGTGTTGGAAAATCTTATAGAGTATTTAATAAAAGAACCTTGATAATTGAAAAAACCACACATATTGTATTTGATGAATCTGAAAGTTTGAAAGAACCGATAGTTGAAGAGGATGAGATAGAAATTGACTCCGAAAAGATTAAGAAAATAAATTTGAAAGAAAATTTGGAAACAGAAAACCCAACGCCTAGAGATTTGAGATTTTTTAAAAACCATCCAAAGGAATTGTTTATAGGTGAACCTAGTAAGGGTGTTAGGACTAGGCATGGACTGAGCAAAGAAGTTAATCATTCAACCTTTATTTTAATGACAGAACCCATAAATATTGATCAATCACTTTTAGATGAATTTTGTATATTGGTTATACAAAAAGAATTAAATCAATTTATAAGAAATAAAGTTTGGGAATTAACTACAATGCCAAATAATCAAAGTGTAGTTGGAACTAAGTGGATATTCAAGAATAAAATGATTGAGTCAAGAGTAGTCATTAAAAATAAGGCTAGATTGGTGGCTAAGGGGTATAATCAGATTGAAGGGATTGATTTTGAGGAAACTTTTACCCCTGTAGCTAGACTTGAAGAAATTAGGAATTTATTAGTCTTTGAATATTTTAGAGGATTTAAATTGTATCAAATGGATGTTAAAAGTACCTTTTTAAATGGGGTGATTCAAGAGGATGTTTATGTGGAACAACCTCCAGGCTTTAAAAATTCTAAACATCCAAATCATGTTTTCAAATTGAAAAAGACATTATATGGATTGAAACAGGCCCCTAGGGATTGGTATGAGAGGTTGAGCACCTTCTTATTTGAGAGATCTTTTGAAAAAGGAAGTGTGAACACAACTCTCTTTTTGAAGAAATTAGGAGAAGACATACTCATACAAATTTATGTTGATGATATCATCTTTGGATCTTCAAATAAAAATATTTGTGATGATTTTTTTAAAATAATGAGTAGTGAATTTGAGATGAGTATAATGGGAGATTTGAGTTACTTTCTAGGCTTTAGCATTAAGCAAATTGAGGAGAGTACATTTCTCAGTCAATCAAAGTATGTTAAGGACATCCTCAAAAAGTATGAAATGGATAATGCTAAACCTGTTAGTACACCTATGAGTTCCTTAGTTCAGTTGGATAAGGTCCTTAAGGGAAAGTCTATTTATCAAAAGAAATTAAGAGGAATAATTGGATCTTTCCTTTACTTGACAGCTAGCCGACCTGATATCATATTTGGTATTTATTTATGTGCTAGATTTCAATCAGATCCAAAAGAATCACATTTGGTAGCAGTAAAAATGATTTTGAGATATCTCTTGGGAACTCAAAACTTAGGAATTTGGTATCCTAAGTTTAGCTCTTCATTTGAAATAATTGGATATTCAAATTCTAACTTTGTAGGTTGTAGGGATGATAAAAAGAGTACTTCTAGAACTTGTCAATTCATTGGAAATTCTTTAGTCTCTTGGTCCAGTATAAAATAGAATTCATTAGCCCTATCTACTGCTGAAGCTGAATACATTTTATTAGGAAGCTGTGTGGCATAAGAACTTTGGTTTAAGCAACAGTTGATTGATTTAGGATTAACAATAGGCACAATTCCCATTTATTATGATAACACTAGTGCCATTTATATTTTAAAAAATTCTATTTAACATTCAAGAACCAAACATATAGATATCAAACATCATTTCATAAGGGATCATGTATCTAAAGGAGAAATTGAACTCAATCATGTTTCAACTAAAAATCAACTTGCAAACATTTTTACAAAACCATTAGCCTTTGATACTTTTAGTACATTAAGAACAAGACTTGGTGTGATTGATTTGAATGCTTAAATAAAAGTTTATATAATATTGATATGTGTTTTGTATATGTGCCTTGTGATTTTATGATTTTTCATATGTGTTTTTCTTTTCAGTTTTCATTCATGTTTATTTTTTGATATTTCATGTCCATTTGTTTTATGTGCTCTCATATCAAAATTCCTAATTTTGAGCAATGGTATGAAAATTTCTAAGTGTGACATTCGTCTGTATAAAAATATTTTCATACGGGACGAATCCTGTAGCGTATTAATTGTTGAGTTGAACCGTTTGCTTGTAGTTTTTTAATTTTCAATATAGTAAGTATGTACGATCATCAAGGTCATCTAGATGATGTGTATTCAATCATATATACTCATCTAGACGGTTATACAGATAAGGATAAGTTTTAATTTCTGATTGTACATACGAACTTAAAGTTCATACATACGAACCACATGTCACTCTAAGTGGGGGATGATTCAAAATGTCATAAAAATTATCTTAAATAATCAATCATCCCAGACAAACTTGTACGATCGTCTAGTCAAAAAGTCTGTAAGAAAGAACGCCTCGTAACTCGTATGATTACGAAAAGTCATTTCATTTCTAACGCATGCAATCGTACATATGGAATTTTTATTCGTACGTATGACAAAGTATCGTACTGGACGAACCAATTTTTGCCTAACACTCAAATTTCATTCACTTCAAAACCCTTTTCAATCTTCTATTCCCCTTGTTCTTCTCTATGGCTAATTCAAGCAAGAGGGTTAGGCACACTAAGGAACTCACCAGGGGACCTAGGAATGTCAGTGAAAAATTTCTTTCCAAGAAAAAAGAAGAATCTTTCCCTAGGTTTATATATGAAAAATTGACTCCGTCCAGAGTTTTGATTCAAGAGAATACAGTTTATCAGATACTACTACTCTTTGCTTTCACTCAATTTGAGTTTATCCTTACTTTGACTTACTCTTTCAATATTTCTACATTTTATTATTTCCTAGTAAACATGACCTTTAACTCTGATCATGATAAGATTAGATCCTTTGTTCTAAGAAAGAATATAGAAATAACCAAGTAGGATCTAGGAGCTTTCTTAAACCTAAGGACTGAAAGAATACGAGCCCACACTTTAACTTCTTCCACAACTTTTAATTGGAGTGAGACTAACCGAGTACTTAGAGGAATTAGACAAGAATGCCATTTGTCCAAAGTGAACACTTTATAGCAAAATGCTAGAATCATCCAGCATGTGCTTAGAACTTCCAGCATACCAAAAGCTGGTGATAGAATCAATATCACTCGTCTTCTTTCCACTATCACTTATTTGTTTATTACTG
Organism: Dendrobium huoshanense; assembly: GCA_016618105.1. Classification (NCBI taxonomy): domain Eukaryota; kingdom Viridiplantae; phylum Streptophyta; class Magnoliopsida; order Asparagales; family Orchidaceae; genus Dendrobium; species Dendrobium huoshanense. The sequence continues at coordinate 76,771,451 of CM028345.1, forward strand.
GTCAACCCATTGACGAAGCCCAACTAATTCTTGACTACCTTTATGGGCTTTCTAAAATTGGCCATGTCTCTCATAATAGAAAGAAGAACATTTCTCTAAGACAACTTGTGGCTTTTATTCTTGATAAGAAGTATGAATTAGTTGATCCTGATGTGTATCATCTTAAAGAGCCTCTATTCTACAATGATGGTTCATTCGAAGCTATCTTTGCAAAACATGATGAAGTTGCTGACACTGAGGGGGAGGAGAGAGCACATGCAATTGCGCCTGCTCGTGAACCAAACTTTCAAGATATGGTTCACAGGTTTAATCATCTTGAGACTCATTTTGATCACCGCTATGATCAAATTGAGACTCATTTACTGTAATAGGACGCACAGCACTAGCAGGACATGAGTTGGATGCGAGGCCAAGTCGATGCTGTGAGCTCGAATATGGCAATGATGAATAACTATTTTAACTTTTCCAACCAAGGACCTCCTCCAGATTAGGGCCCATCTGAGTGATGATTATACTTCTTTTATGATTTTTCTCTTGCAGTGGTGATGTGATGTTAGTTGTTATATTTTTATGTCTTATGTTTTATTGAATCCATGTTTATTGATATCTTATGTGCTCAAATATATTATCATTTATCATGATATCAATAAAAGTCATTTTGGCATGTCTCTAGAAATGTTTGTTAGTTTATATGATTATCCTTAAATATTAATCTAACAAGTGCTATATGTTAAAATGCAATACAAAATTGAATTCATTTGAAAATCTAATTTTTAAAAAATTTAAGGTATGTTATAACTCGATCTAGTTATGAATATCAATCTCATATCTCTTGTTAGACTAATATAATTTTAATATTATTATTGAAAATTTGATGTTTTCTTATTTTTTATTTCTCTTTTAAATATAAATATCGTTGTTATTAGAAATATTTAATATTTTAGATTATTGATTTTAGAAAGATCAAATAAATACTTGAAAAAGTAAAAATATATAAAAATCAAAATAATGCGCAATAGTTCATAATTTGAAAAAGAGGCACAAAAAAATACACAAGTTGTGCCACAAATATTGAAAAGATGCGCAAAGCACCACAAGTATATATTCTTTCCTCAATCTTCAAATCTTCAAATTTAAATTAATCTTCTGTCTAATTTTCTTGTGTATTGAAATTTGAAATTTACAAATTTTTCATTCATCTACTTTGCAATAATTTTTCTTATCTCATTATCTAAACTAATTCATGCTCTTGATATTTTTTTTCTTATTTGTGTTATATCTATACTTAAATTATATGAATAATTCAATTTCTCTAATGACATTTTATTTTTGTTGTATAAATAACTCAATCTTTTTCAGGATCAACTATTTTAGGCTTCTCATATGTCTCATTACATTTCTGGAGTGCTTTGATTTCTTTCTTTCTTCTTCTCTTTTTGTTGTTGTAAAAAAGGAGGAGAAATATTATTTAAAGTATTTTGACGTATTTTTTGTTTGTTTTTGTGTTCGAATTTTATTTGTTTTGAGATTTTTGTGTGATTATTTTTGTGTGTATGAAAAACTTTAAAATTAGGGTTTAGGGTTTCAGTGTGATTATTTTTGTGTGTGTGAAAAACTTTAAAATTAAAAAATTAAAAAAAAAATTGTCAAATCACTTTATGGTTGTTATTAAAGTTTTCTAGTATTTTCTTTGATTTATTGTAGGCTGAAAAGATTTTTAGTTTGAGTTTATGTACAAAAAATTTAACATTTATTTTATGTTTAATTTAATTTATTGATTGATTACTATATTTTTTTATACTAGGGTCGTGAGATTTATTTCACACCACATTGGGGTTAAGTTAATTGTCTCTTAGGCACGGGTTACCTAGTTGTAAATAATATTATTTAAATGATTTAGTTAGTTCAAATTAAGGGTTGGTGATTTTTTATTAATTGGTTGCTGATTTGATTCATTAGAATGATATTTTTTTCCATCAACCAGTTCATGGCATTGTTATAACAAGTATAAGAATTAAGGTCTCCTTAGGACACATAGCCTTTTAGCTCGAGATAGTCCATTCTAAAAATTAGATTGATGTAATTATATTAATGATTTATTTAAAAAAAAATTAATGATTAATTAGATTTATTATTTTGCTCTCTATTGAGTCCGTTCGTGGTGTTGTCAAATTATGCATAAGAACAAGGTCTCCTTAGGACACATACCCCGCAGTTCGATGTAATCTTTCCTAAAAACTTTATCAGTAGAGTGTTTATTGTATATGATGAGATTAATTATTTGATTATATTAATTGGGTTGATGTTTTGCAAGAATTTTATTCATTCATTTATTTTTTGGATTTTATGAATTATCTTAGTTTATTAAATAAAGAGTCCAATTTTACCATTTTAATTTTTATTAAATTCTAGAGTTTTAATATTTTTTTTATAAATATTAGACCCTTAGATGAATAAAATAACACTAATTTTATTAGATTAGAATTTTTCTACAATTAGTTATAATATTTTAAAGTTCTGATATAATTTTAAATAATAGTTGACTTTTTTATTTTTTGTGATTTTTTGTTATTTATGGAAATATGATATTTGTAATAAAAATAAGACCCATATGCCTTTGATCTAGTTTTTTCAATTGAAATTTTATGGAATTTGCTATGAATTTTTGAAGTTGTTAAGTGCTTAATAAGGGAGGTTTGCCATTTTTACACCAAACTCCTTTGAACTCCTTGAAATCACTCCCAAATGATAAGGATGACTTGTAGGAGTGTTATCAAGAGTTTGAAATTTACTTGGAATTTTTAATAACTTTTAATTATTTATTTTCCTAAATTATTAAATTAAGGCAAAATTGGAGTCTAGCAATGGGAATTTTAATTTCACTGATAGAGAATTTAATTATTAACAAATTGAGCTATTTTTTTATAATTTTAAAATTTAATCTGGATTTATAGTGTTTTTTAGAAGTTTAAGGCCCTTTAAGGGGGGTAAATTTTTGTTTAGTCATTTTTCTAACCTAATAAAGTCAAACTATTATGAAGTTAAATACTAGGTTTCACTATGTCATTAAGCTCAACATACCAGATTTTCACCCCTCATGGGTCTGTGTAAAATTTTCTAGGATTTTTCTAAGTTTTCTAAACATAGAACTTAATTATTTTCTCTAGATGTCACTAGTTTTATCGTAAGTTTGATGGCATAAATAACTCTTATATCAAAACACATATGCCATAAAAAATTGAAAGCTTAATTCTACGTATTTTAAGAGAAATGAATTTTCAAAGGTTTAGGTCAAAATCTAATCTAGTACTTTAGAAAATTAATTTGCCAAAATTTAGGCATCATTAAGGGCCAAGAAAATTTAGGTATATGTGAAACTTCCTCAAGTGTACCTTATCAAAATTAAAGGTCAGTTATATCACTAGATTAAGAGTTATTGACAAAATTCAATTTCTATTAAAAAAATATTATCTCACAGTCTAGTGATCCAAATTTAATGAGATTAATATTAAAGAAAACTTAGGCTTGAGGTGACTCCAGTGAGTACCAGAATATCAAGTTCAGATAAGAAATTACTTCTTGACAATTTTTTTATTGTTTCAGCCATTGTTTCTTTGCAATTTTTCAAAGTTTCAACTATTTAATTTCTAAGATCGTACTAGATGATCAAGATCATACCGTACGATAAAAAAATATTTAATATAATCTCTTACACAACTTTTGAGTGGGAATTATATTGGTGATCATATTGTACGATATAAAGATCATATAGTACAATTTCTAAGTGATTTGGAGTGAAATAACAGCCATTTGCTCAAAACAGAAGAAATGGACATTTTTGTGATTTTGTCTTCTAGTTAAAAATAACTAAAAAACTAAACTAAAATGGATTTTTAAACATAATGTAGGGTAGATTAAGTGGATTGAAACTTTAAAAGATTATAAATATTAGTAAAGATGAGAATGAATGTTATTTTCACATTTAAAAATGTACCACACAAAAAATATGTTAAATCCTAAATCAAGGATATAGGGTTTCACTTTTACCTCAATCCAATAGATTTAAACGGCCAAACTTTAACTCATTTTTCTTATTATAGCCATTAGAATAATCCTTTTGAGCAAATTACGGTCTCAAAAGCTTTGGATCACAGGTTATTTGAGTTGGATGAACTCCATGTAAAGGGTGGTTGGAAACTCATCACTAGCGATTTTTCAACGATGGGTTTGAGCTAGGAAAATGTAGAGGGAGGTGTGTAGATACAAAACAAAAATAAGAGCTCTAGCTTGGGGGTTGTGGGTGTTGAGATTAGTTGGAATTAAACATTTAATGTTTTTTCCTATCTCAAGGGTTTCATGTTCTAGGGAATGCCTGTGATGTAAGCCTTTCCTTGGATGCTCTATACCTATCCAAGGTGGTTATATGGCAGAGCCAAAGGCTGGGAGAGCTACGATGTCATTGCATGGAGATGAATGGGAGGAAGACAACATTGTTGCAAATCTATTTTCATGACTTATGTTTTGATGATTGAAAAACACTATTGATTCTCTTGGACTACATGTTACTTCTAACTTTTCTGGAATCGAAGATCAGACGAACAAACAAAGCCAGTTCAAGATTGCGTAGGTTAGGATTGAGTCAGTCTGTACTTTGCTTTTTCTCTTCTTGAGTCTATTTGTAATGTTCAAAGAGATTGATGCTAAGTAACCCTACACACACACACTTGAGAGACTTAGAAATTCTTTTTTTACTCAAATCAGCCAGGATGACATTTACATCGTCCTGAATGATCTGGCTTAAAATAGAAATTCTAATCAGGGATTCTTAATTAAGGAAGCCGTCATTAACAGATTGGCCTAGATGATACGTGTATCGGCCAGGATGATAAGCTCAAAACAGAAAGAAATTGCTACTATAAACAATTAAGGAATTCTGTATTTTTGGTAATCGGCCAGAACAATCTTGGATCGGCCTGGATGATATTTTACAATTATGCCTTAATTGATCAGACAAATCAAGGAAGTAATTAAGGATGATTGATACGATCATATCGGCCTGGACGATCTCAGGATCGGCCGGGCCGATCTGTTCGAAAACCTTAGTTACTCCTGGACGATAAATATCAGCCAGCTTGAATTCAGGGCGATGCTCTGAACGATTTTCCTCTGATTTGTACTAATCGGCTAGAATGATCGTGCGATTGCTCTAGGAAATCAGACCAATTTTAAATCGTCCAGCTTATATTCAGGGCGATGCTCTGGCCGATCTTCTGAGATTTGTATTGATCAGCCAGGATGATGTCCATATCGTCTTGGACGATATTATCGGCAACTTGCAATTAATAAGCTCCTTTGAAGCTCTTCTATTTAAGGGCTCTTATTCAACGTTTTGAACAATCTTTTGCTGCTGCCTTGACCTGAGAAGACCTTGAGGAGAGAAAGAGAGAGAGGGAGAGAGAGGATCTTGTGAGGGGGAGCTTGTGAGGGGATTCACAAGGGTTGCTTCAAGGATCGCTCTGCTTCTTCTTCGTCTAGAGTTTCTCGTCCGTGGAAGGGTCGGTAGAGGTAACGATTCAGCATCTGATTGTGGTTCTCTGTCAGCTTCAAGAGGAAGCAAAAGGAGATAGGTTCTCTGCCTTGTCGGGGTGGCAAAAAAAGGTTCTTTATAAAGGCTTCTCCGCCTAGCTGTGGGGGTTAAATGAGAGTCACGATTGTAGTGCAATACTCGGAGGGCGCCTCCGGGGAGTGGACGTAGGTCGAGTTGACAGAACCACTATAAATCTCTGTGTTCTTATTTCTAGCTTCCGCACTTTAATTTCCGCACTTATTTTTTGTGGTGTGATTTTGGTTTATGAGATTTTACTTCTTTGTGAAAAGAAAATTTTTAAAATACCAATTCAACCCCCCCCCCCCCCCCCCCCCCCCCTCTTGGTTAGCTTGGGCCAGTTCTATAGGGCTTAACAACCCTAACGAACTTTCAAACATTTTCTCTTTTGGGCTAGGGCAGGGCCTGAGATTAGTTTAAGTAAAGTTTAGAGAGCTTTTAAGAAAATATAGAGTCACCTAAACAACTTATTGTAGATTGTAGGCCATGGTATAATGTGGTTTGACCATATGGACTCTCTCAAGCTTGTGGTTGGTTGTCTGACTAATCAATTGGTAAAGTTGACTGGTGAGGTGGACTTAAGGGAGTGTAGTTATTATTGAGTTGGATTAGGGAGTCAAGAAGGCTAAGTTTATTGAATGAGTGAATGAATGTATGTAAGGTGGAGTTTGGCCAAATGTTTTGAGTTAACTAGGTCAAACCCACTATGATTTGACTCATAATGAGTATGAATGTATTCAAGCCATGAAATGAAATGAAATAGAAAAATTAATGGGGGTTTGATTTGAAGGCATGTTGTAATTTGACCCAAAAAGGAAAAATGTGGTTCAAAGTTGACCAGTTAAGTTCATTTCACTAAGAGGATTGGCCATAAGAGTTTAATGAAGATTAAAGTTGATTTAGAGTTCATATAGAGGTGAATAAAATGCATGATTAATTGGGATATCTTTAGCTTCCCCATTAGGTTACCTTGGTCAATCATTAATTCAGAAGCTAGTTATTGTTGGTTTGATCTATGAGGTTCCTACTGAAGAAATTTTAGTCATGAATAAGTTTAGATGGTTGGTGCATTGAGCTGGGCAGTGTAATTAACCCATAAGTTATGATTCTTGGTTGATCTAGTCAACCATGTTAGATTTGGTCAACAAGGGAAAACAAATATTTAGAAATGGGTATAATAGATTTAGATTGCTATCTAGAGATAAATGTAGATTGTCTCATGCCATGGGGAGGCCATTTGGTTTGAAATCATGTTTGGGCTCTTGAGGGCCATTTTAATCAAGTAATCCCATGGTCAACTCCGGGTCAACCAAGACCCACCAAAGTACAATTTTGTATTTAACAAGTCATAATAAGGGTCACGGACATGTTCAATGATTTTTTGGAATATCCAAAGGTCACGTTCCAGAAGATGTAAGGTCCAATGACATAGGTTATAAATATTTGATGGTTTTGTAGCCTTTGGATTTTAATTGAGTTTTTTGGGTTAGAGATCTCAGATTGGCCTGAAATTTAGAGGTTTAACCCTTGGGACATATCTAATCAATATGAAATTGATAGATCATAAATTGGGAGACATTTGATTTGATTTCAAGGTGATTGAAATATCACCAAAAAAGGGTCATAAAGCATGGGCCTTTGACCTTGAATTTAGTTTGAATTTTTTTATTTGAATGTGATTATGGACTAGATTGATTGAATTTTAGTTTGGTCAACCTTATAAAAAATGAGATTAATAGAACCTTCTAATTACAAAAAAATAAAAGGAATATGAAAAGGGAGGTGAGAATCCAACCCTAAAAATACACCCAAGCGAGGTATTCAATGAAGTTCAACATAATAGAGGAAGCCAAAAAAAATAAGCCAAAACTTCAGTAAAATTTAATGTCCATGCGTAGATCAACACCTATAAAAAATAATCATGCTGCAAACCAGATCCAAGTACTATGATTGTGATGATAATAAACATTATATTTTGATTATAGCTTTTTCCTAATTATGTGCTATTTTGTTTTTTGCTTTTTTAATGAGTACTAATATTTCAGGAAATGACTCAACCATTCACTTACAATTCTGATCAGCTCATGACTGGTTAGATAAGGGTTACAATCATTTTTTATTTTATTCAACATTTTTTCCTTTATTGAGTCTTATCATATAATTGGGTGGATATCTTTTTTGAGTAACCTTGAAAACACACAGGGGGAGAGAAAAATTATTTGTTGAGAGAGTTTTGTTAAGTATATCTTACTATATGATTTTGTCTTCATCCTATTTGACCATGTTTGGTACCGTACTATTTTAATTTGTATTATATGATCTATTGTGCTCTATTAAAACCCTAGCCAATAAAGGTTAAGAAAGATACTAATTATTTATTGATCATATAGTATGATTATTTTTGTACTGTATGTCATAATTAATTTTTTTCTTAATTAATCACTCAATTTCAGGCAATCAAATCATGGACAATTATTGTAACTAATCGTATTGCATGATATAGTTTGTACTATATTATTAGTAGTGTATGAATTTGGTCATCCTAGAGATCATACCAAACAAAATCCATGATTATTATACTGATTATGTTATACGATGTCCATAGTCCTATATAATCGATATTGTATAAATATGGTCATCTCAATAATCATCCCAACAAAATAGAAGGAGTTTTTACAATTCATATCGTATGATGTTTTTATTATACTATATGAAATGTTATAAAAGTTGATTTCATCTGAATGATCCAATTGGATGAGTATAAATTAAACTGATTGTATTGTATGATACGCTTATCATATTATATGAACAAAAGATATAACTCTTGAAAATTAGAGTCTCTTAAAGCCCACTACTTAAAGTTTTTTAATACCCTTATTAGAAGATTTTTGGCTGTTGAGACTTCAAGAGAGAAATTCTTGAGGGAGAAAAGGAGGAGAGCTTTATGAGTGAAGAGAGAGAGATTTTGTCAAGGAGAAGTTGTGATGGGATTCATAATGTTGCTCCAAGCAAGAATATATCATAGTATCTTCAAGTAATTACTTGGATCTCTGTCGATCAGATAAAGAAGTTCTTTATCAAAGATCATGGTTCTTTGACCATCACCTGGAGGGTGAAAATAGAATTGTGGTTCTCTGACCATCACTAGGAGAATGAAAATAGAGTTGTGGTTTTATAACCATCACCTAGAGGGTGAAAATAAAGTTGTATATCTCTGACCATCACCAAGAGGGTGAAAATAAAGTTGTGGTCTCTGACCATCACTAGGAGGGTGAAAAGTGAGTTAATGTTCTCTACTTATAGAAGGGTCACAGTCCTCTACCTCACTTGGGAGATGAAATAGTTTATATACATGCTTCTTCTTGTTATTATGGGAGCAAAATGAGAGTCACTACTGTTTAATACATTACTTGGAGTGGATGTCTGCAAGGAGTAGACGTAGGTCAGGTGGACCAAACCAAAATAAGTTTTGGTGTGTTCATTTTAATTATTTTATGAACTTTATTTTCTACTATTATAGGTTTGGTTAAAAAATTTATGTTATTTCTTTGTTATGAAATTTACTTTTTTTGTATATGTTGTATATATTAATGTGAGTGGGTTTGTAAAGTTTTTAAAGCTATTATTTTTCATTAAGGAATTTTTTAAAATAACTAATTCACCTACCTTTTGATTAGCCTCAGTCTAGTTCTTTAGGGTTTCACAACCCTCGTGAACTTTCAAGTGGTATTAGAGCGGGATTCATAAATTAAGTTTTAAAAAACTTTTTAAAAAAGATCTATGGCTAACATTAGTAATTGTAATACTACAAAAGGATATTCAATAACTCAACCACATTTATTTGATAATGTTCTTTTTAATTTTTGGAAAATTTGCATGTCCACCTTTTAAGAATTAATTGATTATCGCATGTGGATGTTAGTTCAGGAGGGATATTCTACACCTTCACATTTAGTAAATGACATTAAAACTGAAATAACGTTTTCTAAATGGAGTACTGATGATGGAGATTTAGCCTAACTGAATGTTAAATGCCTAAAATATTTCTTTTGTGCTTTAAAATATTAAGATTAAATGCACGTTTATATTTGCACTATTGATAAAAATATTTGGGATAGACTCTATATAACCTATGAAGGAACAACTGAAGTGAAAAATTTTAGGTTAAATATTTTGCTCCATGATTATGAACTCTTTCGCATGAAATCAAGTGAAAACATATCTGAAAAGTATACTAATTTTATACAAACATCACTTCCTTATATGCATTAGGAAGAATTATAACAAATTCTAAAAAAGTTATTAAGATTTTACATTGTTTACCATCTTCTTATAATGCAAAAAACACTATGATTACTGAATCTAAAGATATGAATGTTTATTCTATAAATAACTTACTTGGGTCACTCATTGCCTAAAAGCAAAGAAGTGACTCAAAGATAGCTTGATGCAGGTGAAAAAATGAAGGAGAAAATTATAGCCTTAAAGGATAATGACTCAGATAGTTCTTTTGATGAAGGAGAGGAAGATGTCGCCCTATTGTCCTGATAGTTCAGAAGATTTCTAATGAAAAAGAAAAAGCATCATCTACAGTGGAGCAATGATAAAAATTTTAAAAATTTAAAAGCTTCCTCTGATATTATCTATTATGAATGCAGGAAACCAGGACACTTGAAAACTGATTGTGTAAGTCTTAAAGCTCATCAAGTAATGAGAAAGATGAAGAAAAAGCTAAATCCAAAAAGTGAAAGCAAAGGATTCATATGGTGTTATAGGCAGACTCTGCTTCAGACTCATCTGAAATTGAAGCAGAAGAAGAGGTAACTAACCTGTGCTTAATGAAAGATAATCATATTAATCATTCTGATCAAGTGAAGGTATGTGAGCTTTCCTATCCTAAATTATTTGAAGTTTTAAAAAAAAATCATGCTACATATATGAAGCTTAAGAAAGCATATACAAGCCTTAAATCTGACTTCTCAATTTTACAAAAAGAGTATGACTGCCTCTGGAATGATCATTCAACTATGGATAATAATCATATAATTTATTAGATGAATTTGACTCCTTAAATAAAATGTATCTTGATTTAATTGATGAACATGATTCTTTGAAAACATCACTAGTTTAATTAAAAAATGCATTCAAGGAACTATAAACTCTTGCCTGTAAATTAGAAGGTAGTCAGCATGCATTAAAAATTCAAAATTAAATTCTTGAAACTTAAAACAAATATTTATAAGTTTAATTAAAAACTTATAAAGAAAATAAAATGCCTCCAACACTTGCACAATTTTATAACACATAATCACAACATGTATTTAAACCTACGAAGAGGCATCATAACCCACATAAATTAGTAAACCCTTTTCTTGGAGTTAAGTATTTTTCTTGTGGCATGTTAGGACACATCTCACACACTTTCACTTTCCACCATAGAACACACTTGGTGTGGAAAGCAAAATTATATAATTCACATCACAGCATGCAAGCATTTCATACCAAATTCAATAAAGTGGAACTCAAGCTTTTTTGGGTTCCCAAATTAAACCATTAATGATTTTGTAGGGTTGCTCTCATAGAAGGCCACATGAGAGCATCTGGTACTTGGACAGTGGATATTCAAGGCACATGATTGGAGATTAAAATCAATTCATTTTGCTGAAGGCGAGGTAGGTGGCAAGGTGACACTTGGAGATAACACCACAAGGAGAGTGGTGGGATCAAGTATAATTAGTAACTCCAACAATTTCTTTATTGAAAATGTTTTATTATTAGATGAATTGAAACATAACTACTTAGCATAATCCAACTTTGTGATTAAGGATCTAGTATAAAGTTTTTATCTACCTGCTACATGATTAGTTTAAATGAAAATAATATACTTCAATAAAATAGAATTAATAATATTTAAATGACTGATTTAAACTATGTTGAACATGCTACTTCTTTAACTAAAAAATATTGCTGATAAATCCTAGTTATGACATAGAAGATTGTGTCATGCAAGCATGAAAAATCTTAGAAAGATCACCCAAAAAGACATAGTGAGAGGAATTCTCAAACTAGAGTTCAATAAAGACCACCTGTGTGATGCCTATCAATTAAAAAAAAGTCAAATTTTCCTTCCACTCAATCAAAGATATTTAAACTAGTAAACCTGTAGAAGTCCTTCACATAGATCTCTTTGGACCTGTCAACACTGCAAGCCTAGGAGGGAAAGTCTTTAGGTATGAGATTATTAATGATTATTTGAGGTTTACCTCAGTTAGATTCCTATCTCATAAAAGTGAATCATTAAAGGAATTTAGGACATTCTCCACTTAGATTCAAAGGAAGCTAGATTGTGAAGTTTTGACAATTCATAGTGATCATGATAAAGAATTTGAAGATGAGAAATTTGAATCTTAATGTAAGGAACAAGGGATATATCATAATTTTTTTAGCTCTAGAACCCCTTAACAAAATGGGGTTACTAAAAAAAGAATATGACCCTAATAAATGTAGCTAAATCCATATTAAATGAATACTCACTTCTTAAATATTTCTCAGCATAAGCGGTGAATACAACCTATTATGTTCTAAATAAGATAAATGTTAGATCCAAGCTAAACAAGACACCCTAAGAAATTATTAAGGCTAGGACACCCAATATATCTCACCTTCATGTCTTTAGATGTAAAGTGTCCATTCTAAATAATAGAAAATCTTTACTAAGAAAGTTTGGCCCCAAATATTTTGAAGGAGTGTTCCTAGGTTACTCAAATATTGAGAAATCCTATAAAGTTTTTGTTAAAAGAACACTGGTTATAGAGAAGACCACTCATGTTTCATTTTATGAATATGATAATTTTGGAGGGTCTAAGGTAGAAGAAAAAGATGTTATAGAAATTACCCAAGGATTAAAATCTACAAATTTGAAGGAAAGGGTAGAACCTGAAAATACATAACCTAGAGAATGGAGATATTCTTCAATTCATCCTAAAGAATTGATCTTAGGAGACCCATCTGAAGGTGTTAAAAGTAGGTATTAACTTAAAAAAGAAGTAAACCACTCTGCCTCATTTCAATGATTGAACCCACCAATATAAATCATGCCTTATTTGATGAATTCTATATCCTAACCATACAAGAAAAGTTAAATCAATTTGTGAAGAATGATATTTGGGAACTTGTTGAATGACCTAAGGACTAGAGTATGGTTAGAACTAAATGGGTTTTTAAAAACAAAATGAATGACTTTGGTGTTATGGTTAGAAAAAAAGTAAGATTAGTGGCTAAAGGGTATAACCAGATAGAAGGGATTAACTTTAAAGAGACCTTTTCCCCTATAGCTATATTTGATTCCATTAGGGTGATAATATCCTTTACCTTCTTTAAGGGATTTAAACAATACCAAATAGATGTCTAAAGTGCTTTTCTAAATTGGGTAATAAAAGAAGATGTATTTGTTGAATAACCCATAGACTTCGAAAATTTTTAATTTCCTAATCATGTGTTTAAATTTTAAAAAAGCATTATAAAGACTAAAATAAGCACCAAAAGCATGGTATTAAAGACTAAGCTCATTCCTACTAGAGAGAACTTTTGTCAATGGGAGCACATACACCACCATCTTTTTGAAAAAGGTAGGAGATGGAACTACTCATTATCCAAATTTATGTTGATGATATTCTATTTGGATCTTCTAATAAAAATGTTTGTGATAAATTTTCAAAAATAATGAGTTAGGAGTTTGAGATGAGTATGATGGGAGAACTAATATACTTTCTTAGATTTAGTATAAGATAGAAGGATGATGGAATTTCTCTTAGTTAATCTAAATACGTTAAGTATATCCTATGAAATTTTAAATGGATAAAGTCAAGCCAATAAACACTCCCATATTTTCCACTATTCAGTTAGCCAATGATTCAAATGAAAAATTTATTGATCAAAAGACATTGAGGAATAATTGGATCACTTCTTTACTTGACAGCTAGCATACTGGATATTATATTTAGTGTTTATCTCTGTAATAGATTTCAAGCTGATCGAAAAGAGTCCTATTAACTGCTATAAAAAGAATCCTTGGATATCTCTTAGGAACCCAAAACTTAGGAATTAAGTATCTTAGGCATATAGCCTCCTTTGAAATCATAGTATATTCTAATTTAGATTTGTAAGATGTAGAGTTGATAGGAAAAGCTCTTCTGAAATATATCAATTCATAGGACAATCCTTAATCTCTTAGTCCAGTAGAAAATAAAACTCAGTTATATTATCGACTACTGAAACTAAATTTATAGCCTTAAGAAGTTTGTGGCCTGAGTCCTTTAGTTAAAGCAATAAATATTAGATTTATCAATAACTATAGGCACCATTCAAATCTTTTGTGAAGACACTAATGTCATCTGCATTTTAAATAATCTAATCTAATATTCTAGGATAAAACACATAGACATAAGACACCATTTTATTAGGGATCATATTACCAAAGGAGACAGAGTTACACCATATAACTACTAAAAATCATCTTGCTGAAATCATTAGAAAATTATTGGCCTTTGAAACCATTAGAACCTTAAGAATTAGATTATATGTGATAGAAATTCATGCTTGAAATTGATGCTTTCTATTTCTGATCTTTCTTCCTGTCTTATTTTATTTTAATCATTTGTGTGTTTTTATTTTATATTTTATGTTTTCTTTTAATTTTCCATCAGCGTTTTAAGATTCAGATCACTACTCACTTCTGATGTTGACTTTTGCCTTATTTTTATTCAAAAATATTTAAGCAGTGATTAACTCCTCTAAAATAGTTCAAGGAAGAAACATTGCTGATTATTTCTCTTCCTTTAACTTCTTTAATGGTGTATTTTATTTTTTAATTTAAAATCCATTTCAAATTAAAAAGTAGAATTTGAATAATGTTCTAAGTCAGTGAATCTAATTTATGTTTTCTTAATTAGGTTGTTTGCATTTTGTCATGTGGATAGAAATTTATTTTGTGATTTACTTTTCATTATATAAGAGAGTGTGTTTATCATCTCTAATATTTGGAAGATAACCTCATAACTGATAATTTTTTTATGGTTTAGAAAAGAAGCAAGCATGAAAAAATGAAAAGAGGCATAAAATGAGCTCAAAAATAGAAAATATGTGTAATGACGTCCAAATAATTGTAAGATGTATATCAAAAATCAAAATATGCATAATGTGCGCTAAAAGCTGACAAAGGGGCACAAAATGATCCCAATAAGAGTTAGCTTGCCTTTCTTTCAAATCTTTAAAATCTTAAAAAACTTCCTCTGCCAATTGATATCTTATACACTTGATTTCTTGTAATAATGATGTGAATTTATCATTTACTGGAGTAGATAGATTAAAAATACTATTTTACTTGCTTTTCTATTTCTATTTTTTCTTCATGATATTTTTCCTTTTTTGTGATGTCAAAAGGGGGAGAATTATATTATTTTGTTTTTGTGTTTTTATTAATTTTTATTTTTACATATAACTATCATCTAAGGAGGAGTTTCAAGAAAAAGAACTTTTTGAAGTCCTAATAATTAATATTTGCCATCATAAAAAGGGGAGATTATTGCAAACCTAATCCAAACACTATAATTTTGATGTTAAAAATATTATTATATTTATTACTTGTCCTAATTCTGTGATTTTTTTTTTGTGAGCACTAACATTTTAGGAAATGACTCCACTATTCACTTGTAATTCAGTACAATACTAGGAAGACTAGGGTTATAGTTGATTTTTATTTTATTTTTATTTTTTTCTTTCTTGAGTCGTATCATGTAATTGGGTGAATATCTTTGCTGAGTAACCTTGTACACACACAAGGAGAGAGAAAATTATTTTTGAGAGAGTTTTTTTTAAGTACATCATTCTATATGATTTGGGCTTCGTACTATACATACAGTATAATTTTAATTTGTATTATATAATATATTCTGCTCTGATAAAACCCTAGCTGCAAAAGGTTAAGAAAGATACTAATTCTATAATGATCGTATAGTACGATTTTGTTAGTATTCTATGCCCTAATAAAAAATCTTTCTTTAATCCCTTGATATCATGCAATTAAATCATGAAAAATTATTATGACTGATTGTATTATATGATATAGTTCATATTATACGATTACCTGTATACAAAATTTGTCATCTCAGAAATCATAACAAAAAAATTCATGACTTTTGTAATGATCATACTATACGATGTCCACAGTCCTAGATTATCGATAGTATACGAATTTGGCCATCCCAATGATCATCCAAAATGAACAGAAGGAATTTTTACTGCTCGTAAAGTATGAAGTTTTGATTGTACAATACAAATGTTATAAAAGTTGAATAATTTGTCTGAACGATCTTGCTGGACGAGTCTGGATTACACTGATTGTATTGTATAGTATGCGTATCATACTGTATGAATAAAAGACAACTCTTTTTAAAATTAGGGTTTCTTAAACCCCACTACTTAAGGTTTTTTAATACTCCTATTAGAAGATATTAAGTTGTTGAGACTTCAAGATAGAGTGCCATGAGTGAGAAAACAAGGAGAGCTTTGTGAGGGAAGAGAGGGAAATTTTGTGAGGAAGAAGTTGTGAGGGGATTAACAAGGTTTCTCCAAGCAAGAATCTTTCCTAGTATCTACGAGCATCTGCCTGAACTCTTTGTAGCTCCAGAGAAGAAGTTCTAAAGAAAAGATCATGATTTTCTTACCATCACCTGGAGGGTGAAAATATAGTTATGGTTCTCTAACCATCACCAAGAGGTGAAAATAGAGTTGTGGTTCTCTGAGCATCACTAGAAGGGTACAAATGGAGTTGAGGTTCTCTCTTGTAAAAGAGTCATGATTCTCTGCCGCATCGGAAAGGTGATACAACATTTATACAAGCTTTTCTGCCTTGCTATGAGAGCAAAAGGAAAGTCACTAATATTTAGTGCAATACTTGGAAATGGAGTCTCCAAGTAATAGACGTTGGTCAGGTTAACCAGACTACTATAAATTCTAGTGTGTTCATTTTGATTATTCTTTTCAGTTTATTTTATGCAATTACATGTGTGGTTAAAAAATCTATTTTATTTCATTGTTGTGAAATTTACTTTTTTTCATATTCGTTGTATAGATTATCATGTGTGAGTTTGAAAAGTTTTTAAAGAAGTTATTTTTTATTAAAGAATTTGTTAAAATAACCAATTCATCCTCCCCTCTTACTTAGCCTCAGGATACTTCTTTATAATTTTACGTCCCTCACAAACTTTTAAATCACACCAACAAAGAACCATCAAGTCATAGTATAGGTACTAAAATAATAACAAATTAAATTAAAATCAACCTAGGATAAAATAAAAAGTATATGAAAGTATTTCTTATGAACTGTGGCACCCAAGATGGCGCTTGCACAAAATAACCAAAATAGGGATTACCATCATGATAAAAAACTTGAAGACATGTAATAAGGTCAAAAAGTCATAGCCTTATAATGTCTTAAATGAACTAGCCACCAAAACACACACACGGGGTGACCAAATCCTCTAAGAGCAAAAATACATACGAAAGGACAAAATCTTATCCTCCAAAAAACATAAACAAATGGAGATATAACCAACAGACCTAATAATCACTGGAAAAAATGGACCATCTAGAGGAAACTAAAAAAAATTAAATGCACCAAATAAAACTGAGAATGCCCAATCCGACATGAAAAAGGAAGAATTAAGCTAATAAACTAACCAAATAGATAAAAGACACTCTAGTTAAGAAAGTAAGGCCAAAACAAAATTAGATTCTTATATAAGGTAAACCTGATTTTCCCAACATAATCATCCCTCTCATAATACAAGGTAAGGACAGACAATCAAAGTCATGAAAAGACTCATGTTAGTAGCCCAATTTGGCAAGCCAATCAACATAAGAATCAACTTCACGATAAATATAAGAAATAAAATAATTAAACTTACTTATAGAGTGTTTAATATATCTTATTAGATAAAAATATTTAAGATTTCTAGTGATAGAATCCTTGATAATTTGAATTAAAAGCATTGCATCCACCTCCACCCATATTTCAACAATACTCAAATAGTAACGCATATTAAGCCCATATGATAAAGCCATGAGATTCATAGTAATTACATTGCAAAAATTTAAAGGACCAACAAAAGAACAACTGACATTACCAAAATGGTTTTTAATAATCCCCCAACACCAGAAATCAAGGGAGTAAAAGACCCATTCATGTTTATATTACAGAAAGGAATATTAGGCTTCAGCCACCTCACAATCCTTTCATTCTTCAAATAATCTTTGTTACTAAAGGAAATACGAAAATTGAAAGTAGTAAATTTATAGTTATAAAAATTACTTTCAGTGACTAGTTTAATATAATACAACTGTAGGATTTTATCTTTCACTTTAGAAATGATATGCCTAGAGCCCATCCTAATTTCTTTATGTTTAAAATCATTCCTCTCCATCCATAGGAACCACAAAATAAGAATGGGAATCAAGTTTTTAATATGAATTTTAATTGGGGAGAACCAAGAATATAAGATAGAAGCAACACCAATATTGCAGCTAATGTAATCAATGTCAAACAACTCATAAAAATATCTCCAAACTTTAATAGCAATAAAACCATTCACAAAAACATAATTTATAGTTTCAATATTGTAACAACATTGACATTTCACAGGAATATAAAAACCTTTTTTCATCAAAAGAACATAAATAGGAAACATGTTATGGAGAGCTCTCCACACTAAAATAAAGTAAGAAAGGCGAATATTCTTATACAAAATAGTAGCAAAAAAAGGATGGTTTATCCTGAATACTTCTAAAAGTATTCCAAACATTCTTAAGAATAAAATTACTAGAAGTAGATAACTTAAACAGAATTTGATCCTCACTCTATGATTTTAATGGGATTCTCATGATGATATCAACTAAATTAGTAGGTATGAAGTCTAACAACTTATTGTTGCAAATCTATTTTCATGGAAGATGTTTTGATGATTGCAAACACTCTTGTTTCTCTACGACTTCCTTTTTCTACTAACCTTTCAGGGCCACATGATCAGATGGCAATCAGAATCAGCTCAAGATTGGGTTGACTAGGTCTGAGTCTGTATTTTTCTTTTTTCCTTTCTTGAGTCAATTGTAACCATTGAAGTGTTCTGATGCTAAGTAACCCTACACACACACTTGAGTGATGATATTATTATCGTCCTGGATGATAGGGTTCAAAACATAAACCCTAAATCAGAGACATCTTAGTTAAGGCAGTCGTCATTAGCCGATTGGCCTTGACGATACATATATCGGCCAAGACGATGGGCTTAAAATAGAAAGAATCAGCTGCCATAATCTATTTAGGTATTCTTTATTTTTGGCAATCGCCCAGGACGATTTGATACAATTATGTCTAAATTAATCTGGTAGTTAAGAAAAGCAATTAAGGATGATTGATACTATCACATCATCCTGGATGATATCAAGTTCGACCGGGACGATCAGTTCAAAAACCTTAGTTGCTCCTGGATGATCAATATCAGACAACTCAAATTCTGGGCGATGCTCTGGATGATTTTCCTCATATTTGAACTAATCGTTCGGGACGATCGTGAGATCGGTCAGGAAAATCAAGCTATTTTGGAATCATCCAGAACTCCTTTAAGGCGATTGTCTGGATGATAATCTGTGATTTGAACTAATCGTACAGGACGATTTAAAATCGTCCTAGACGATAGGAACACTTTTCTTCTATTCGACCCAGATCGCCCCGACTGTTAGGCTCAAATTACACTGAACGTACAGGACGATATTAATATCATCCTGGATGATAATGTTGACAACTTACAATTAATGAGCTATTTTGAAGCTCTTATATTTAAGAGCTATTGTTCAAAGTTTTGAATAATCTTTTCATGTTGTCTTGATCTGAGAAAGACTAGAGGAGAGAGAGAGAGGGAGAGAGAGAGAGGTTCTTGTGAGAGGGAGCTTGTGAGGGAGATTTACAAGGGTTGCTCCAAGCATTATTTCACTTCTTCTTGTACTAGAGTCTCTTGTCCTTGGAAGGGTTGTGATAGGTAAGCTTCAGCGATTAATTAAGGTTCTCTGCCTACTTTTGGAGGAAGCAAAAGGAGTTGGGTTCTCTGCCCTACCGGGGTGGAAAAAAGGAGGTTTTTTTAAGTGCTTCTCTACCTTGCTGTGGGAGCAAAAGGAGAGTCACTTTGGTAGTGCAATATTCAGAGGGCGCCTCAGGGGAGTGGACGTAGGTCGAGTTGACCAAATCACTATAAACTCTTGTGTTCTTTTTCTTTCTTCCGCACTTAATTTTTCTGCAATTATTTTTCTATGGTGATTTTGGTTTGAGCATAGTTGGTCTTTGGTTTAAAGATTTTTTAAAAATACTAATTCACCCCCCCCCCCCCCCCTCTTGGTTTGTCTTGGGCAGTTCATAAGGGACTAATATCACTAACGAACTTTCAAGTGGTATCAGAGTGGGATTCATAAAATTTGAGTTTGAAAACTTTTTTAATTTTGATTTATGATAACTTTAGAAATCGTAACACAACTGAAGGATATTCTATTACTCGACTACCTTTGTTTGATAATCTACCTTTTGATTTTTTAAAAACTCGCATGTCTACTTTTTTACAATCAACTGATTATCGCATATGGATGCTTATTAAAGAAGGATATTCTCCACCTTATCATAAACTTAATGGAATTAAAACTGTAGTGCCTTTTTTTGAATAGACTTTTGATGAAAGAGATTTAGCTCAACTCAATGCGAAGTGTTTGAATTATTTTTTTGTGCTTTAAAATCTGAAGACTACATGCGTGTTTCTACTTGCTCTACTGGAAAAGAGATTTGGGATAGGTTGTGCATTACTTATGAAGGAACCAATGAAGTTAAGCAATCTCATTTGAATATTCTCTTGCATGATTATGAACTTTTTCGTATGAAATCTTCTGAATCAATTTCTGATATGTATACAAGGTTTACTCAAATTGTAACTTCTTTGCATTTATGAAAAAAGTGAATAAAATTTTGAGATGCTTGCCTTCCTCTTTTGATGCTAAAATCACAGCCATTACTGAATCTAAAGATTTGAATACTTATTCGATTGATAACTTACTTGGCTCACTCATTGCTTACGAGCAAGGAGTAAATCAAAGAAATTTGGATACAGGTGAGAAAAGAAAGGAGAAATCTATGGCATTGAAGGCTAACGACTTGAACTCTGACTCTTTCGGGTCTGAAAGAAATGAATTTTCCTTAATCACAAGGCAATTCAAAAGCTTTCTAAGGAAGAAACAAAAGCATCATCAAAATTAGTGAAAAGATAAGGATAACAAATATTCTAAATGATCTTCTGATGTAGTTTATTTTGAATGTAGGAAGCCTAGACATGTTAGAGCTGATTGTCCTACACTACAGGATCACTCTAACAAAGAAAGAGTGAAGAGAAACCTAAGTTCAGGAAGGATAAGAAGAGAATTCAAAAGGAGTTATAGGCAGAATCTGCTTCTAATTCATCTGAAACTGAACCTGAAGAAGAAACAATAAACTTGTGCTTAATAGCAGAAGATCATCTTGATCAAAGTGATGAAGAAGAGGTATGTAAACCAACCTATGAGCAACTGTTTGAAATTTACGAGAAAATTCATGCATCATACCAAAAACTTAAGAAAACTCATGTTAGTTTAAAATTTGAGCTTTTGAATTTACAAAAAGAGCATGAAATTATTCTCAAAGATCACTCAACGATTGATTCAAATCACATGGTTTTACTTGATGAATTTGATGAATTAAATAAAAAGCATTTGGAATTGATTGATGAGCATGATTCATTAAAAGCTTCACACACCTCACTTGAATCTAATTTTATGAAATTTAAAGAGATGGAGCAAAATTTGAGGATTAAGAATGCTGCTTTAGAAATTCTAACTCGAGGTTTTAAATTGAATTGGAAGCAATTAAGAGAAATTGGATGACACCCACTTTTGATCTAAATCCAAGACCTAGGAAGAGACATTATAACCCAAACCATTTAAGAAATCATTTTCCTGGTGTTAGATGCTTTTCATGTGGCAAGCTAGGACACATCTCACACACTTGTACTATTCACCATAGTACACATTGGGTGTGGAGACCCAAATTGCATGATTCACAGCATAGCACACATACATTGCATTATACCTTTCATAAGAAGGGACCCAAACTTGTTTGGGTTCCTAAATCTAACGGTTGTTGATTTTTATAGAATTTCTCTCATCAAAGACCTCATGAGAGCATATGATTCTTGGAAAAACGGAGGCTCGCAGCTCATAAATGCTTAAATTTGTTGTTTAACAAATTTTTGAAATGCATGTATTGATTATCGCTATTTTCTGTCCTTTGTGCTTGTTTCTTTTTAGTTCTTTTTATTTTTGCTTTCCTTTTCTTTATGATGATTTTTTTAGTTCTTAAATTTTGGAGATTTATAGCCAATGATTAGCATCTCTAAATCGGTTAATGGGAGAAACATCTTTGATGGTCCCCCCCTCCCTCTAACGTCTTTTAGTGGAATAGTTTTTATTTTCTAAATAAAAGTCTATCTCAAATTAACAACTGGTTTTTGAAATTAAGATCTTTTTTATCTTGCTGCAGTAATCTACCTTATATTTTTAATATCCAAAGCTTTTATATATCTTTCAAGTTAAATGAAATCTTGCCACTGCACTTATCAAATAATTACTAAAGTCTGCTTTGTGGTCTATTCTTCCTTATATTAGAGAGTTAGTTTTTCTTCTCTAATATCTGGAAGATCTACTCACAGCTAATTATATTTTAAAGAGTTGTTGAAAAAGGGATCTAGCTTGCAAGAACAAAAAAGAAAAAGGCCATTGATGCCAAAAATAAAAAGATGCACAATGACGCCAAATTTAAAAATTTATATACACAAAAATGTATCAAAAATTAAAAGATGCGCAAAGAGTGCCATTCAAATTGACAACAGACATAAAATGAGCCCACATAAGACAAGCTTACCCCTCTTTCAAACTTTTAAAATTTTAGAAGAATGCATGGGTTACTTGATATTTTTAAAGGCTTGATTTCAAATACCATGATTAAGACAAATTGCTTTGGTATATTATTTTATAAGTTATTTTTATTTGGAGCAAGTTTTAAACAGGTCTTCTTTTTACCCAATGTGTTTATTCTGAGTTAGGCAATTTGCTTTTAAAAGAAGATTTATGCCCAGAAAGAAGTCTGAGCTAGGGTTAACAGGATTGGATATTCTACCATTTTCATATTTTTTACATTGTTAACTCATTGATCTTTCGAATCTTTAAAAATTTAATTATTTGGGAAACTTATCATATGCTGCTTTGCAAAAACTAAAAAAAAATGAAAATTTAAAAACAAATTATTTGTTTGGTCTTATCTTTTTATTTTTTTATTGTTTTAAACTATCTTTGATCATCTCCAGCTTTCTCTGGTTTTCAAATTTTTGTTACATCGTCCTGGCCGATATTTTTTATTGTGCTAAATGATTTGACTATCTCTGTTCAAAATCCATCTGCTAGATGTTTCTGACTTTGCTGAAATTCATCGTCCTGGATGATCCAACATCGTCCTGGACGATCTGTTTGAACTCTGTTACAATTATCTTGATTGTCTTGACCGACAACATTTTCGTGCTGACCGATGCTCTTATGAAAATCATCCAGGCCGATCCACTGTTCGTCCTGGATGATATACATGGAGCTTGATTTAAAACACTTTAAATTTGGCCCGTACGATTCATTATTGAGCATCATCCTGGACGATAGACCTAATTGGTCTAGATGATTTGTATTTTCAACGGTCATCTGTCCTGACTCCTCGGGATGATTATGTATGTCTAATCATCCCAGCCGATGTCTGATCAGCCCGAACAATCAGACTGCCTTTTTGACCAATCGGCCTGTATGCAATTATTGAACCTGGTCTTCCTGGATGATTCTACGGTCGTCCTGGATGATCCGGCTGAGTCTTTAAATTCAACCAGATTTCAGCTATTTTTCTCCACACCTCCTTTCCCCTTACTTTCTACTCTCTGCTTGCTTGCTGTTCTTTGCTTATAGCTGGAGGAAAGTGCGTTCGTGAGACCTCTAGAAGCTCCTCGAGGGCCACACTTGACCCTTGATTCAGGGAGGCAGAATATTAGGCTGCCTACCATCGATACAAAGAATGTAGGATCACTCTCTCTAGAATAATCAATCATGTCCACCTCTCATATCCGGTATTAGACCTCTTCACTCGCATTTCTCTGTGCTTTATTCTTACTCTCGTTGTCCCCTTTCTTCTGAACACCTTTTCGAATTTTTTTCAAACCTTAGCATAAACTCCTCCTACACTACCCTCACCTCCTATGTGAATCGATGCCCTATTGAGATCACATATCAGGACTGAGCTAAACTGTTGCAGCTATCCACCACTGGGGATAAGTTGCATATCATTATCTCTGATCCTGATTAAAATTGGTCCTCTGCAAACCACTTTCTTCGCCACACCAATGCCCCCTTTCATGATGGAGAGACTAGCTCTTTACTCAAAGATGCTAGGACAATCCAACATGTCCTTCGCACTTCCATCATTCCAAAAGCCAGGGACCTAATTCATATCACTCTACTTCTTTCACTTACTACCTTTTACATCATGGCCCATAGAGAGTTTAATGCTACTGACTTGATCTTTTGATATATTGATCATTTGACCACAATCTGTGATCCAGATCATAAGAGGAAACCCAACCTTGCTTTGGGACACATCATTTCATATGTTCTTGAAACTAAATACAATCTTCAATATCCTACTCCACCTAACCATCCGCCTCCTTGCTACTCAAACAGTTCCTTCAGTGTCCTTCACAGTACCCGTCTCCACCTAGGAGATGGGGAAGCTCGGGGGGCCGAGGAGGAGGAGGCTCTCGCTCCCATTCTCGAACCCATTCCTCTCTGCCAGCACTCACAACTAGATCAGTTGGTGGAGAGATTTAATCAATTGGATGTCTGATTCGACACTTTCGTTGCTCACCGCCAGCAGCAGCACGATGAGGACATGGCCCATTTTGATGCCTATGCAGCACACCAGCAGCAGCAGCACGACCAAGACATGGCCTAGTTTGGTTCACAGTTCGCTGTCATGTCCAGTTACTTCTAGAAGCCACCGCCACCACCTCCGTCTGATAATCAGGGTCCCTCGTTTTTCTAATTTTAGCGTTTTTTTTTTGTTGTTTGTTTTTTCTGCATTGTGTTTTTTGTTTTAGTTCTAGTTGGTTTAGTTTGTTTTTAGTTTCCTCCTCTTTTTTTAGATGTTAAAATGGGGAGTAGTATGGTTGTACTTGTACTTTTCTAAAAATTTGAAAGCTTTTCTATGTTTTGCATTGCTTTTTTGGAATTAATCATCGGAGTATTTTGCCATCATAAAAAAGGGGAGATTGTTGCAAATCTGTTTTCATGAAATATGTTTTGATGATTGCAAAAACTCTTCTTTCTCTACGACTACCTTTTTCTACTAACATTTCAGGGCCACAAGATCAAACGTCAATCAAAACCAGCTCAAGATTGGGTAGACTAAGTTTGAGTCAGTCTATATTTTTCTTTTTTCCTTTCTTGAGTCAATTATAACCATTAAAGTGTTCTGATGCTAAGTATCCCTACACAGACAACACACTTGAGTGACAATATTATTATTGTCCTAGACGATAGGGTTCATAATATAAACCCTAAATCAGTCATCTTAGTTAAGGCAGCTGTCATTAACAGATCAGCCTGGATGATACATGTATCGGCCAGAAAGATAGGCTTAAAACAGAAAGAATCAGCCGCCATAATCTATTTAGGCATTCTTTACTTTTGGCAATCGGCCAGGACGATATTGTATCATACTGGACAATTTGATACAATTATGCCTAAATTATTCTGCCAGTTAAGGAAAGCAATTAAGGATGATTGATACGATCACATCATCCTGAATGATCTCAAGATCGGCTGGGACGATCAGTTCAAAAACCTTTGTTGCTCCTGGACGATCAATATCGGATAGCTCAAATTCCGGGCAATGCTATGGATAATTTTCCTCTGATTTGAACTAATCGTCAGGGACGATCATGAGATCGGCCAGGACGCTCAAGCTATTTTGGAATCGTCCAGAATTCCTTTTAGAGTGATTGTCTGGACGATAATCTATGATTTGAACTAATCGTATATGATAATTTATAATCGTCCTGGACGATAGGAACACTTTTCTTCTATTCATTCCAGATCGTCCCGGCTGATTAGGCTCAAATTACACTGATCATACAGAACGACATTAATATCATCCTTGATGATAATGTCGGTAACTTGAAATTAATGAGCTATTTTGAAGCTCTTCTATTTAAGGGCTATTGTTCAACATTTTGAATAATCTTTTGTTGTTGCCTTGACCTAAGAAAGCCTAGAGGCAAGAGAGAGAGAGAGGGAGAGAGAGATATAGGATCTTGTGAGGGGGAGCTTGTGAGGAAGATTCATAAGGGTTGCTCCAAGCATTGTTCCACTTTTTTTTTCCACTAGAGTCTCTTGTCCTTGGAAGGGTTGGGAGAGGTAAGCTTAAGTGATTGATCGAGGTTCTCTGCCTACTTGAGAAGGAAGCAAAATGAGTTGGGTTCTCTGTCTTGCCGGGGTAGTAAAAAGGAGGTTTTTGGATGGGCTTCTCTGCCTTGCTGTGGGAGCAAAGTAGAGTCACTTTGGTAGTGCAATACTTGGAGGGTGCCTCCGGGGAGTGGGCGTAGGTCGAGTTAACCGAACAACTATAAACCCTTTTATTCTTTTTCTTACTTCCGCACTTATTTTTCTATGGTGATTTTTGTTTGAGCATTGTTGCTCTTTGGTTTAAAGATTTTTGAAAAAATATCAATTCACCCCCCCTCTTGGTTAGCCTTAGGCAGTTCATAAGGGACTAACATCCCTAACGAAGTTTCACTTATTAGTATTCTAGTTACCATTCTCAATGAAACTGTTCACCTTTGTAGAGGCAATGGTGTGAGAGTTAAAAAAAGGTGTCAATAAAATATAGCCTAATTCAATTATCTTGCCAAAAGTAAATATTATCTTGGCCAACATCCCATTGAATATATTGTTCGACCTCTCACTTGATAGATCAAAGTCTATTTCACACCATGGAATTAGAAACCTTATAACTACATAGAAGAGGATGATTACTATGCTAATATTTGTAAATCATGAAACTATACCAAATGCTTTTCCTAGATCTAAAAGTAAACCACAATTTAGGAGAGAAAGCATGAACCATGTCCACTATATATTCTTACACCCCAAATGCCCTTCATCAAAGACACCAAAAATATTTTTCTAATAAGACTAGAAAATACAAGAGTTATTATTCTTGGAACCCCAAAAGAATTTGTTAAAAAGTCTTTCCATTTCAAAGTCAAATAGTTAAAGTGGGTTGAATAGTTTGAAATAAATAAAAGGTAACGAGCTCAAAACACATTTAACAAATATAAACCTCACCAAAAGTTAGGAAATTAAAAGCCTACTCGATCAACTTTCATTGAGTAATAGTAAAAATACCCACAAATAGGTGAGACCTTCTCTTGCCATTAAAAAGAGGGGTCCCCAAAGACTTAATAAGAAGAGATTTGGGAATAGAGCCACATTTACTTTGAATAGCATTAATCCTACACTGATTCACCAATTTAGAAATAATAAAACAAACCTTATCATTGTTGATGGTCACCATCAAAACTTAGATGAGTAAGAGGAAGACCACTAATAGTATGATAATAAATGTTCGGTACCTATTATAATAAGTCCTCCAAACCCCTTGAAAGATATTCAACCACAATAATAAATAATGCTAGAGAAATGGGATCTCCTTGTCTTAGACCTTGAGAAGATTTGAAGAAACCATGACTCCTCCCATCAATGATCACAGAAAAAATAAATTTCAATGCTATTTTAAATAAACATAATAAAAAAAATAACTAAAAACAAATAAAGACAACACATTCTAAAAAATTTTCAATTAAGATTATCATAGGCTTTAGTAATGTCAAGCAAAAAAATAATATTTTGACCCTTCACTTTTGCATTAATATCATGAATGATCTCTTGAGCAAGAAGCAGATTTTAAAAGATCCCACTACCTTTTCACAAACCCTGTTTGACTAGGAAAAATAATTTTATGAAGGATAGAAACCAATCTCCCCATAATAATTTTAGAAGTTAATTTGTTGAAAAATAAATAAAGGCTAATCGGCCTGAAATCCACCCAATTATTAGCAACCTATTTTTTAGGGATCAAAATAATGTTAACAGATGAAGAATACTTGGGATAAGGAGTCCCACAGAAAAATTCTCTAACAACATCCACCACATCCAACTTAATGATATCCCAAGCTTTTTACAAAACTTAGCAGTAAAGCCATCAGGCATAGTAAGTGAATCACAATTCATACCATTTATAGTGTTATGAATTTCACTTTTGTAAGGAATTGAGTGAGAAAGTTATTATCAACGTCATTAATTAACTTAGGAATAACACAGGGATTAGAAATAGGGCTAGGAAAAATATTATTGTTAAAACTACTTTTGAAATACTCAACCCTAGAGTCGGAGATCAAATCATTAAACTCGTAAGGGGGACCATTGAAACTGCTATTTTTATGTATATGATTCAACACCCTTTTTTTTATTATCAACAACCTGAAAGAACTTAGAGTTCTTATCACCTTTTAATAATAATTTGGAGGTGAATTTCTATCTCTAGAAAGCTTCTTATTTCCCCTGCAATAGATACATATCAGTTTTAGCTTTATTAAGATGCTGCATAATATCAGAAATAGGGTCATTCAAGTAGAGATTACCCAAATCAATAACATTCTTTTAGTTTCCTTGATGCTGGAAAATATATTTTTTATAACATATTTATTCCACCATCTCAAGTTTTGTTTCAGTCTAGAAAGTTTAGATCATAATCTTTTCATGCCATGGATATTATTGTCGAGAAAAAATGGGTGCATGCCAATTATCTTAAACAATATTCAAAATGCCATTATGTAATAGCCACATATTTTGGAATATAGGAGCAGAAGTCATAAAAACTTATTTATATTAATGCTCAATAAAAGAGAAGAGTGGTCCGATAAAGTTCTACTTAAGTGCTCAACATGAGTCAAGGGATAATCAAAGATCCAATTAGAATTAAAAAGAAACGCATCCAATCTTTGCCACATGATGACTCTTTTCAACTTAAAGGAGCCACCAGAATAGCCAATATCATGTAAATTACATTAAATAATCATAGAATTAAAATCATCCATAGCTTGATGGTTGGTGGGCTTACCCCTAACTCTCTCAGAAGTATTAGAGATAGTATTAAAATCACTGCCCACAAGCCAAAGATTATTATCCTAAAATGCAAAATCAAATAATTGTTTTCACAAACATAATAGAACAATCTTAGAGCAAGAGGCATAAACAAAAGAAAAATTACAAATAAAATTTTAAAAAGTAATTTAAGTATGAACTATTTCAAAAAAATTAGAAATGATATTGACACAAATAGAATTATTCGAAAGTATCCAAATCTTATTCAAACAGTTAGTAAATCTTATGTTAAAACTAAGGCGAGAAGCCATTGCTACAAATTTAAAGGTGGAAATAAAAGGCTCCATTAAAATCTTATGGTTCCTCCAACTTTTATTGCTCGTTGATAATGGTCAATCTGACCACAATTGCCCGCCGACTATGGCCCCTTAGAACTCCATCACCTGCCGACTACGGTCCCTTCAACCTACGTTGTCCACCAAATATGATTCCTAGGACCGTCGCCCACCTCCTACAGTCCTCCTACAAATATCGTCTGCCAACCAACCAAAAAATCCGCCCAATTTTCTTCTGAGAATAACTCTCATATCATGGGCCCATCATGTAATGTGCTCTATATGATGCATAGTTGCTACATTGAGCTAATGTCTTCCACTGAGATTTGTAATCGACTACAAACACTAGTAAATTTATTTTAATAGGATCAGACCCTAGTCTTTTTTGACTTTCAAGGTTTTCCATGTAAAAATCTTGATGTCTCTTATGACTTTGCACTCATCTCTCTTATCTATGTATGTGTCAGATCATCGTTGAAAACATAGATGATTAATTCTATATCTCTCTAATGCAATGAATGTTCTAGCATGCAACAAAGAATAAGAATTCAATTCTAACGATCAACTAAGAGAGATACATTTATCGCACTAGAGAAGAAAATATAAATTTTTGATATAAAATCTTTATTCTTGACATAATCATTTCGTTCTGAATCTAATAAGAAATCTTCATAAACGTTTGGATCTTCTTTAATTTTGGGTTTAGGGATATCATTATACTCTTGTTCTTTAATTACCTCTTCATTTTTTTCTATGAAGCCATAAAAGAAGAAGAAGAAACACCTTTGCATGGTAGCGTTAGACTTACAAAAACAAACCTTTTAAACTCTCATCTTTCTGTGATAAATATTATCAGAATCTTCTCATTAACTTCTAATACGACATCATTTAAAAGTAAATAAACTTTATTCCCAAATTACTATTAATGAAGCAACCAACGGTTGAAATTCTTCTTTCATGATCTGTGGGAATACACATTTAGTTAAAATAAAATTTTAATGGATGACAACAAAGACAATATTGTCATTTATTCCTTATCTGCTTCATCTTTTAATGGAAATGGCTATCCCAATCATCTAGTTGGAGTAACTTTCAATCCTAACCCTATTGCACCTACCTTTCTAAACAAAACAATAGATTTTTAATTGGTTTGTTGACTTATCTGCTCAAATTAGTTTCCTAATGCATTGCATATAATATAAAGTGAAGGAAATTGGAGGAGAGAAAATAGAAAATTGGACGGCCAGTTGAAAGCCAATATTTTAAAGCGAATATTTTTGAAATTATGTTCTCTATTAATAAAATTAGAAAAACAGTTAAACCATAAATGATTTAATATTTTTATTTATTTTAGTTGTTAAAGATATATGTTCACTGTCATTCTAAATTTCTTAACTGTGCTGCATGCAAAAATATATTATATTTTATTTTTTAAATGTGACAATAAATTTTAAATAGATTATGATTATTAGTTTTAAAATAAATTTTCTCTTAGTATGCATAATTAATTTTTTTATATAACAAATTATATATATTGCTATTTTTGCATCGTACACTATAGATTTAAATTTTTTAATGTAGCCATTCATCTTATCCCTTGAAATTTTCTGCATTTCAAATTTTGTTATTGATAGGTCGTCTAATATTAATCCATGTATATATATAAAAGAGGAGTTGTTGATAGTTAACATATCTTCTACTATTTCACTCCATTTAGATATAATATATAATGAAAGAAAAAGAAAGTGAACTTTTTTTTTTTTTTCGGCTTCTGGTTGAACTTGGTTCTTCCACTAATGAATTGAAAGAATTGCATCAAATTCAGTCTTAGCAGAAAGGTTGCAGCAAATCCTATTCAGTAGGTTATCTTGTTCAATATGCTAAATTTGAAAAAAAATGTAGCCTTCTAGCATAGGAGAGTAATTTTTCTTTCCACCCAACTAAGTGATTGAAAATTTTATTCATAAGAGGCTGCAGGTTGGAAACATGAAATCTTTTAGGGTTAATAGGAATGACTTCCAAATAAATGACATAAGCGTTATTTATATTCATATTAAGATCATTACAAAGCCCTTGTTGATTTCTGGTGTGAGCTGAAAAGATGATAGGACTTTTCGGTAAATTTATATGCCTTTTCAGAAAATTGAATAATGTCCTTAAGAGAGGCCTTATTATGCATAGTATCATTCCGTAAAAATAAGAAGGTCATCCATATAAAAAAGATGAGATAAATGCCAAGTGCCAAGAATGAACCCAAAGAAATTAAGGTTTAAAATAGAGCTCTCAAATATATTGGATAGGCCATCCATGATGATGCAGAAGAGTTAGGAAGATATGTTGCAACTTTTTCTCAATGTTGGTAGAAGATGAGAAAAATCCATCAAGTGTACCATTTACACATTACAACAATGATCACCCTCAATACAGACCTTAATAAAGGAAATGAAGATAAGCGATAAACCACTTGTACAACCCTTTTTAGAAGGCACTTTTTTAAGATCATGTCAAAGCTTCATAAATGAAACTTTATACAAAGTGGTTTTCCTTTTTTAAATCCCATAATTTCATATATGCAATAATGAAATTATTTGTAGAAACCTTCTTTTGAATGAACCTGGCCAAACTAGGAGGAACGATGTGTGGAGAAATCTGATTAAGTCTATTGGCAAATATCTTAGCTATAATTTTATAGAAGTTGTTTCATAGAGATATTTTTCTGAAATCTATGATATTACATACAAATATGGGGGTTTGAAGAATTAAAACAATAGCACCATCTTTGTGCATTATAGGTAAATGACCATTCCTTCAAAAAAATATATTTTTTTTGCAAATATGATCAATGATATGCCATGTATTTATAAAGATCTCAAAAGTGAACTTTTCAACACCTTCGGAGGGTCTTTGGATGTAGAGAACACCATAGTTTTAATTTCTTCTTCGGTGACAGGAGTAGTGAGAAGTGAAGAGATGTGGAGAGGAACAATACATATGCAATGATAAATCAATGCCTAGAGAATATTTCATATTGTTGATTTGAAGCCTTCTCAGAAATAATTTTTTTGAATTTGCATAGTAGTACTAGCTTTAAAAGCTTTTATCGAATGCATTGGATCATAAAAAAAATATACGATATAGGTGCATTCGGTGCCACTTCTGAATATATAATTAACTGATATGCTTAGTCTAAATTTATACTAAAGAACTGTCAACTGTTTTTTTTGTGTTCATTAGTTCCAGTACATTAGAATAAATTATTTATTTTACTAATGTTGCTATTTAACTTTGGAAATTTTGTGTGTTCACTTTAATATTTTAAAAATAATAATCATATGTTTTTTTACCCATTAATACTAATTAGTTATGGGCACAAAATTAATTGGAGTGGCTCGTCATCAAAGCCAAATAGCTACAAAAGGTGCTTCTTAGTTTTAAGGTTGTGATAAAACAACCAATATAATGAGAAACTAACATAACAAAAGAAATATTTAATAAGGATCGATCATGGCGGTAAATGATGATTTTTTTTGGGGGGGTCTAATTTATAGATAATCAATGATCATCAGAAACTCTTGAGATTAATATAAAATGAGTTGACAAAAGTAAAGAAAATGACGGAAAAGAACAAGATTAGGTAAATAGGCATAGAAAATAAGAGCTTCTGTATGCAATATAGGACTTAATGCGACGATACAAACTGTATATATATATATATATATATATATATATATATATATATATATATATATATATATATATAAAGATAATCAGAAATGGTTACAAAAGCAAATGAGCAAAAAATAAGGAGAAAAAAGAAAAAATACAATCAAATGAGGACTCAGTAATTGGCTGAGGCTCGCAACATCCCCGAAGCCTCGCACGGACCATCCAATAAGGTGAAGAGAGCGCCCAAAATCCAGCAAACTCGAAGAATATCACCAAAGGTTGTCACCAGCAAGTCGACAAGGACACGAGCCTCAGCCACATCGTTGTCCAAAAACCAGCGCATCTCCAAAACGACAAAATGACCAGCAAAATAATCCCACATAAAAAGAAATAAAGGGGAAAAAGACAGAATACAAATAAATTATCTTCTTCTCCAGCCCCTCCCACGAAATCTCCCACGAGAGGCAACCGAGAGCACGGGTCTATCACGAACCATAGTAAATTCATTTCCAGGTTCAGAGCTGTTGAGTCCAGTAATTAGGTTGTTAAGCCTAAGTAAATGTCCCAAGGCTACCAAGAGGGGGGTGAATTGATAGTTTAAAAATTTTAAACCCTCTTTGATAATTAAGTTGAACCGAAATAAAAATTTCTTTTATGGTTTGTAGAAAAATATTTTTCAACCACAGAGTTTTTAAAATCGAAATTTAAAGTACGAAAACGTAAAAACAATAAAGTAAATGACACCAGATTTATAGTGGTTCGGTCTATAACCAGACCTACATCCACTCCTCAGAGGCACCCTCTGAGTATTGCACTAAAACCAAAAGTGACTCTCCTTTAGCACCCACAGCAAGGCGGAGAAGCCTTTACAACACACTCTTTTCACCACTACCCGGTGCGGCAGAGAACCGTCGTCCTTTTACACAATCCACAGTGCTGGCAGAGAACCGTCGTCCTTTTATACAATCCACAGTGCTGGCAGAGAACCGTCGTCCTTTTACACTCTCCTAGTGTGGGCAGAGAACCCTCCGGCTGTTCACACTCTCCAAGTGTAGGCAGAGAACCTTTCGACTGTTCACACTCTCCAAGTGTAGGAAGAGAACCTTTCGGCTGTTCACACTCTCCAAGTGTCGGCAGAGAATCGGATCTCCTTGATTGATCTTCTCACAAGAATCTAGAATGAAGAAGGAAAAGAGTGAAGTAATCCAAATTCACAAGTAGAGATTCTTACCTTTGAAATCCATGTGAAGCCTTCTCGCTCCAGTGGTAGGAATCCTCCTTTGAACGCTCTCTTCCACTCTCTCCTTGGCTATTCTCTCAAGAGGCACGAAGATCAAATGACAAAAAGATTTGGTGGCAGTCTAATTTGGACTATTTATATAAAAGACAAGAAAAACCGTCCAAAAACTGTAAGTTTTCAATTCTGTACGCAGTTGATCGTCCTGTACGATCATGGATCGTCCTGGACGATTTTACTTAAACGATCTGAAACGACCCTATTTGAATATGTGTATGAAATGTCTTCGTACAGATGATCGTCCTGTACGAACTAGGTTCATCCAGTACGAACTGTTATTACAAGGTCGGTTTTAGAAATTGCGAAAACTGTTCTAAGTCGGTTAATCGTTTGGATGAGAATATGTTCGTCTGGACGAAAATTTTCCAGAGACCCGATCGTCCTGGACGATTATTTACTTCGTTTGGACGAAAATATTTCGGAGGACCAATCGCCACGGACGATAATTTATTTTTGTCTGGACGAAAATTTTCCAGAGACCTGATCGTCCGGTACAATATTTAATTTCGTCTGGACGAAAATTTTCCAGAGGACCGGTCGCCTCGTACGATAAAAAAATTCATCTGGACGAAAATTAATTTCGTCCTGGACGAATAGGACTTAGAAAAATTTTTTCGAGCAAGTTCCTATTCGTTCCATGTGCCCTATAGGAGATAAATGCCTGATCGTCCCGTACGATAGGATATCGTCCAGTACGATCAGTATAAAATTTTATGATCTCATTATGTGTGTGTGTGAATATTTTTTATTCACTCAATTACAATCACTCCCTTTCAAAATTAATTCAAAGAAAAAAAGCAAACTTCAAATTAACAAAGTATCTCATGTTGAATTTGATTTGAAGTTATCGTAGTCTGGAGTCTGATTTTTCTGAAATGTTAGTACACACAAGAGCAAATACAACTCTTCTAAAATTGTTATGAGATAATTACACATTTGAACAATATTGTTTGAAATCATCAAAACTATTCAAGTTGCAAATAATGTAAAGGCATTCAAATAGCAACTATTATAACAATCTTCCCCTTTTTGATGATGGCAAAACAATTATTATTTGTATGGTTTCAAGTTAAACAAATCTCCTATCTCCTAAACTCCCCATGAATTGATGAGTACATTAAAATAAGGAGGCATAAAGAACAATATTTTTGTTTTTCAAAAATTTTAACACAAACAACCACAAAGTCAAATACTTGCAAACAGAATAATCAAAACAGAAAATACAATAATTTCTCCCCCTTTTTTACAGCAACAAAAAGTGAAGAAGAAATAGACAAGAAATGTAATTAATTTTATGAAATTCATTTTAAAATTTAATCTAAATGGTGATTGACATAAGGTATGCAATTTTAAACTAAAAATATTAGTTCAATCATAGAAATTCATAAAATTTAAGAAGTGATATAACATTGTAAGTAGGAAGAATTTATCAAAGACATGATTCAATTTAGACATTCGACTATAGAAAATCATTACAAGAGAGATGTATAAAAATTTTATATTTCAAAGTTCAATAGAATATAAATGAACATAAGATCAATTTGAATTAGGAGATTGAAAGAATTTGGAAAGAAGAGAATTACCACATGTGGCACTTTGCGCATCTTTTTCAAAATTTTTGGGGCACATTTTTGTGCATTTCTTCTTTGTTGGGCTTATTTTGTGCCTCTTTTTCACTTTGCAAATCTTTACAAATTCCTTTTGATTTTTGTACTTTTTGTACAATTTTCAAGAGTAATTGAGACCAATTCTTTTCAAAATCTATAATCTAAAATTTCAAATATTTCTAAGTGCATAAATATCACTTGAGCATAGAAATACAAAATAAGAAAACTTCTAAATTGCAATAGTAATATTAACTTTTATGTAGTCTAAATGAATAGACATGAATTTAAAAGTTCTAATTACAACAAGTTATAAACAACTTTTAAATTTAGAAAGACTAGATTTTCTAATATATATAATCTCAAATTACAATC
Source organism: Dendrobium huoshanense (assembly GCA_016618105.1). NCBI lineage: Eukaryota > Viridiplantae > Streptophyta > Magnoliopsida > Asparagales > Orchidaceae > Dendrobium > Dendrobium huoshanense. Next base: position 76,807,706 of record CM028345.1, read on the forward strand.
TAATTTAAGCACTATGAAGATTAAATAATACTAATGAAATTCATAAACATTAACCACATTTCAAAAACAAATCAAAATTTAAAAAAAATCCATTGATATTAATGAATGGATTACACATTTCATTATATCTAAAAAACAAGTAAGAAAATACATTGAACTTAAAAAAAAAACAAACATAAACACAAACACTTAACATTGAAACTGACACAATAAAAACAAAAAAATACGAATACTACAAACACACAAAAATTTCATAAAATCAAAAACAAAACAAAACAAATATCAATGTTGCAAAGACATTTTATTTAGGCATTCAAATCAATAACACCAACCCTTGTTCTTAAAGTACTGAAAGTATCGAAGGCTAAAGGTTTTGTAAAAATGTCTGCAAGTTAATTTTTAGTTGAAACATGTATGAGTTCAATTTCTCTTTTGGATATATGATCCCTTATGAAATGATGTCTTATATCAATGTGTTTGGTTCTAGAATGTTAAATAGAATTTTTGGAAATGCAAATAGCACTAGTATTGTCACAATAAATTGGAATAGTGCCTATAGTTAATCCTAAATCAATCAACTGTTGTTTTAACCAAAGTACTTGTGCCACACAACTTCCTAATGTAATGTATTCTACTTCTGCAGTAGATAGTGCCACTGAATTTTGTTTTCTACTAGACCATGAAACTAATGAATTTCCAATGAATTGACATGTTCCAGAAGTGCTTTTCCTATCCACTCTACAGCCTGCAGAGTCAGAATCTGAGTAACCAATAATTTCAAATGAAGAGCTAAACTTAGGATACCAAATTCCTAAGTTTTGAATTCCTAGTAGATATCTTAAAATCCTTTTCACTGCTGTCAGATGTGATTCTTTTGGATCTGATTGAAATCTAGCACATAAGCAAACACTGAACATAATATCTGGTCGGCTAGCAGTCAAGTAAAGTAAAGATCCAATTATCCCTCTAAATTTCTTTTGATCAACAGATTTTCCCTTAAGGTCCTTATCCAACTGAACTGAGGAACTCATTGGTGTACTAACAGGTTTAGCATTGTCCATTTCATATTTTTTGAGGATGTCCTTAATATATTTAGTTTGACTAAGAAAAGTACCTTCCTCAAGTTGCTTAATGCTAAATCCTAGAAAGTAATTTAAATCTCCTATTAGACTCATTTCAAATTCACTACTCATTGTTTTAGAAAAATCATCACAAAGATGTTTATTTGAAGATCCAAAGATGATGTCATCCACATAAATTTGAACAATAAGTATATCCTTTCCAATTTTTCTTAAAAAGAGAGTTGTATCCACACTTCCTTTTTCAAAAGATCTTTCAAGTAGGAAGGTGCTCAACCTCTCATACCAAGCCCTAGGTGCCTGTTTCAATCCATATAATGCCTTTTTTTAACTTGAAAACATGATTTGGAAATTTAGAATTTTCAAAACCTGGAGGTTGTTCTACAAAAACATCTTCCTCAATTACCCCATTTAAAAAGGCACTTTTGACATCCATTTGAAACTATTTAAAACCTTTAAAACAGACAAAGGCTAGTAAAACCCTAATTGCTTCAAGTCTAACTACAGGGGCAAAAGTTTCCTCAAAATCAATTCCTTCAATTTGATTATATCCCTTAGCTACGAATCTAGCCTTATTTCTAATGACTACTCCTGAGTCATTCATTTTATTTTTGAACACCCACTTCGTTCCAACAACACTTTGATCTTTTGGCCTTGTAGTTAATTCCCAAACTTTATTTCTTACAAATTGATTTAACTCTTCTTGCATGGCCAATATCCAAAATTCATCAGAAAGTGCTTGATCAATGTTAGTGGGTTCAATAGTTGAAATAAAGGCTGAATGATTGACTTCCTTGTTTAATCCATGCCTAGTTCTAACACCCTCACTTGGTTCACCTATAATCAATTCCTTTGGGTGGTTTTTAGAAAATCTTAAATCTCTAGGCAAAGGGTCTTCTCTTTCCAAATTTTCTTCCATATTTTCTTCCAAATTTAATCTATCAATCTTTTGGGAGTTTTCTTCAATTTCTTCTTCAATAATATTTGGCTCTTCCATGTTTCCACTTTCATCAAATACAACATGTGTGGTTTCTTCAATGACTAAAGTTCTTTTGTTGAATACCCTATAAGATTTTCTAACACTTGAATATCCAACAAAAATTCCTTCATCTGATTTTGGATCAAATTTTCCTAAGGCAGATTTTCCATTATTATGTATGAACACCTTGCAACCAAATACATGCAAATGAGACAAATTAGGTGTTCTACCTTTTAGCAACTCATAGGGTGTTTTATTCAAATTTGATCTCACATTCACCCTATTCAGAACATAGCATGCAGTGCTAACCGCCTCAGCCCAAAAATTTCTATGAAGCGAGTATTCTGCTAACATTGTTCGGGCGACTTCTATTAATGTTATGTTCTTTCTTTCAACTACCCCATTTTGTTGAGGAGTTCTAGGTGCAGAAAAATTGTGATCAATCCCCTTTTCTTTACAGAAATTTTCAAATCTTTCATTTTCAAATTCTCCTCCATGATCACTTTGTATAGAAATTATTTCACATCCTAGTTTTCTTTGTATCCAAGTTAAAAATTTCTGAATTCCTCAAATGATTCACTCTTATGAAAAAGAAAATTAACCCAGGTGAATCTTGAAAAACCATCTACTATAACAAATCCATATACCTTCCCTCCTAGACTTACAGTGCCTACAGGTCCAAAAAGATCAATGTGTAGAATTTCTAAAGGTTTACTGGTCCTAAGATCTTTATTGGACTTAAAAGAGGACTTCACTTGTTTTCCTAATTGACATGCATCACAAAGATGGTCCTTGGTAAAGTCTAGTTTAGGTATACCTCTCACCAAATTCTTTTGTGTAATTCTTCTAAGATTTTTCATACTAGAGTGACAAAGTCTCCTATGCCAAAGCCATGATTCATCAGAAATAATTTTCAAACAAAAAGCAGTAGGAGATTGAATACAATTTAAATCTAGCATGTAGACATTGTTTACCCTTTTTCCATTTAAAATAATTTTCCCATTTAGGCTTATTATGCAGCTAGTAGGTAAAAATTTTACATTATAGCCTTTATCACATAGCTGACTTATGCTAAGCAAATTATGTTTTAAGCCTTCAACTAATAACACATTGTCTATGAAAAAGTTTTTCAAATTTCCAATCATACCTGATCCAACCACTTTCTTTGTGGTATTATCTCCAAGTGTAACCTTGCTTCCACTCCTGGCTTCCAGCGTTATGAATTGAGCAGTATCTCCAGTCATGTGCTTTGAACATCCACTGTCCAGGTACCATATACTCTCACGAGGTCTTGTGTGAGAGTACTCATGCAAAATTCTCAAATGTTAGACCTGGGAACCCAAACAAGTTTGGGTTCACCTTTATGAAATTTATAATCAAATGTATGTATGATATGTCTAGGTTTATGCATCTTAATTCTCCACACCAAATTAGTTTTCATCTTTAAAGTGCAGGTGTGAGATATATGTCCCATAAATCCACAATTATTATATTTAACATTAGGAAAAATATTCCTTTGTTTTCTTTCATATGATTGTCTTCTAAGGGATTTCATAAATTTAGGATAATATTTAGGATTTGTAAAATCTTCAAGTTTAGGGGGGTTCCTATTATCCTCGAGAGCTCTTATTGTGAGTTTGTAAAATGAGTTCATATCTTCCAAGAATCGATTGGTATAATTGATTCTATATGTCTTGCTCTCAGATTCATCCTTAAAATTCTTAAATTCTTTTTCAAGTTCAGCATAGGATGATTTTAAATTCTCAAAATTTTTATTCAAATCATCATATTCATCAAGTAGTTTCATGTGGTTGTTATCTATTAAAGCATGATCTTTCCTAAGGATTTTGTGTTCCTTATTAAGCTCTTCCAATTCTAAAACTAAACTAGCATGCATCTTTTTCATTTTCCTATATGCATCATGCATGTGTTCAGAAACTTCAAACAATTCATTATAGGTTAAATCAATACCTCTTCTTGATCTGATTGTTCAGCATTATCTGCCATCAAGCAAAGGTTGGTGACTTCTTCTTCTTTTTTAGTCTCAGATGAGTCTGAAGCTGAGTCCGCCCAAAAAGCCCTTTGAAACTTCTTCTTGCCCTTCTTTACCATTGGTTTCTCCTCTACCTTCTCCTTGCTATGAGTGGCTTTGAGTTTTGGACAATCAGTCTTTATATGACCTGGTTTCCTACATTCATAACAAATCACCTCATTAGAAACCTTGTCATTTCTGTTATACTTACCTCTATTCCATTGCTGGCGTCTCTTCTACTTCCTCTTTAAAAAGCTTTTGAATTATCTAGTCATCAATGCAATATCGTCTTCATCCTCAGGTTGTGAGTGTTCACTTTCTGACTCTTCCACATTTAGTGCAATATTTTTGTCCTTTCTAGGTTCACCTGCATCAATCTTTCTTTGACTCACTCCTTGCTCATAAGCAATGAGTGAACAAAGAAGATTGTCAATGGAATAAATGTTCAGATCTTTAGACTCTGTAATTGCAGTAATTTTAGCATCGTATGCAGTAGGTAAACAACGAAGAATCTTATTGACCATTTCAGCATTAGTTAATTCCCTACCAAGTGCATGCAAAGAGGTGACAATTTGAGTGAATCTTGTGTACATATCTGAAATAGATTCATTAGGTTTCATGCGAAATAATTCATAGTCATGTAACAAGATATTGAGTCTTGATTGCTTAACCTCATTTGTCCCTTCATAAGTTATACAAACTCTATCCCATATGTCCTTTCCGCTTTTACAAGTGAAAACTTGCATGTAGTCTTCAGATTTTAAAGCACAAAAGAAACTATTTATACATTTCATATTTAATTGTGCTAAGTCACGTTCTTCAATAATCCAATCTGCATAGGGTGTTTCTACCCTAACTCCTTCAACTAATCTAGTTGGTTTTGAGTAACCTTCCTGGACTAGCATCCACATGCGATAATCAAGTGACTGTAAGAAAGTAGACATGCATGTTTTCCAAAAATCAAAAGGAATATTGTCAAACAGTGGAGGTCTAGTGATAGAGTAACCCTCAGGTGTGTTTCAGTTTCCAAATGTAGCCATCTATGTTAATCAAAAAGTAGTTCAAACTTATGATTTTGAAACTATGCTCTGATACCACTTGTTGAGTCCAGTAATTAGGTTATTAAGCCTAAGTAAATGTCTCAAGGCTACCAAGAGGGGGGTGAATTGGTAGTTTAAAAATTTTAAACCCTCTTTGAAGATTAAGTTGAACCGAAATAAAATTTTCTTTTAAGGTTTGTAGAAAAATATTTTTCAACCACAGAGTTGTTAAAACTGAAATTTAAAGTGCGAAAACGTAAAAACAATAAAGTAAATGACACTAGATTTATAGTGGTTTGGTCTATAACCAGACCTACATCCACTCCTCAGAGGCACCCTCTAAGTATTGCACTAAAACCAATAGTGACTCTCCTTTAGCACCCACAGCAAGGCGGATAAGCCTTTACAACACACTCTTTTCACCACTACCTGGTGCGGCAGAGAACCGTCGTCCTTTTACACAATCCACAGTGCTGGCAGAGAAACGTCGTCCTTTTATACAATCCACAGTGCTGGCAGAGAACCGTCATCCTTTTACACTCTCCTAGTGTGGGCAGAGAACCCTCCGGCTGTTTACACTCTCCAAGTGTAGGCAGAGAACCTTTCGACTGTTCACACTCTCCAAGTGTAGGAAGAGAACCTTTCGGCTGTTCACACTCTCCAAGTGTCGGCAGAGAATCGGATCTCCTTGACTGATCTTCTCACAAGAATCTAGAAGGAAGAAGGAAAAGAGTGAAGTAATCCAAATTCACAAGTAGAGATTCTTACCTTTGAAATCCAAGTGAAGCCTTCTCGCTCCAGTGGTAGGAATCCTCCTTTGAACGCTCTCTTCCACTCTCTCCTTGGCTATTCTCTCAAGAGGCACGAAGATCAAATGACAAAAAGATTTGGTGGCAGTCTAATTTGGACTATTTATATAAAAGACAAGAAAAACTGCCCAAAAACTGCAAGTTTTCAATTCTGTACGCAGTGGATCGTCCTGTACGATCATGGATCATCCTGGACGATTTTACTTAAACGATCTGAAACGACCCTATTTGAATATGTGTACGAAATGTCTTTGTACAGATGATCGTCCTGTACGAACTAGGTTCGTCCAGTACGAACTGTTATTACAAGGTCGGTTCTAGAAACTGCTGAAAACTGTTCTAAGTCGGTTAATCGTTTGGACGAGAATATGTTCGTCTGGACGAAAATTTTCCAGAGACCCGATCGTCCTGGACGATTATTTACTTCGTCTGGACGAAAAATATTTCAGAGGACCAATCGCCACGGACGATAATTTATTTTCGTCTGGACGAAAATTTTCCAGAGACCTGATCGTCCGGTACGATATTTAATTTCGTCTGGACCAAAATTTTCCAGAGGACCGGTCGCCTCGTACGATAATAAAATTCATCTGGACGAAAATTTTATAGAGAACCAATTGTCTGGTACGATAATTAATTTCGTCCTGGACGAATAAGACTTAGAAAAAATTTTTCGAGCAAGTTCCTATTCGTTCCATATGCCCTATAGGAGATAACTGCCTGATCGTCTCGTACGATAGGATATCGTCCAGTACGATCAATATAAAATTTTATGATCTCCTTATGTGTGTGTGTGAATGTTTTTTATTCACTCAATTACAATCACTCCCTTTCAAAATTAATTCAAAGAAAAAAAGCAAACTTCAAATTAACAAAGTATCTCATGTTGAATTTGATTTGAAGTTATCGTAGTCTGGAGTCTTATTTTCCTGAAATGTTAGTACACACAAGAGCAAATACAACTCTTCTAAAATTGTTAGGAGATAATTACACATTTGAACAATAATGTTTGAAATCATCAAAACTATTCAAGTTGCAAACAATGTAAAGGCATTCAAATAGCAACTATTCTAACAAGAGCCACTATAAAAATCCAAAGAAGCATCAGATTCAGATTCATATTCAGATGAATCATGCAGCCAATCCACATGGTTCCTAATATCAAATCCAGAATTAACACCCAAACAATTGACCATAGTCTGCGTGTCGACCAAATTAACATGGACATCAACAAAGATATTAGAACCCACTGAATTTTCATTCAAATTATCCACCCGCACACACTCAGCATTAATGTCCACAGTCATAGCATATTTACATGAAGTCTCGCCACCCAAACCTGGAACAACACCTCCAGAAAATTCATAAACACCCAAAGTAGGCGTAGAAACAGCCGAATGGTCAATCCCAGCCACAACAGGGCAACTATCCATAATATTGCAATTATTAACACCTTCGGGAGTAATTAAAGGGTCTGATAAAACCCCAACCTCAAGACAACAATCTTCAACCACATTATTATTAACACCTACTAGAGGAGTTAAAGATCTCGAAGAAAACTCAGCCTCATTACCAAGGACAACTCCCAAAACATCAGAACACCCAGCCATATTTCCAGGAGAACACAACGGAGAAGCAACATAGGGCAAGACAACACCCACCACAGCATTATTAGCAATATGACAGTCTTCAACATTAACCACATCAGTATCACAGAGAGGAATAAAGTAAACATTCGGGATAGAAGAAGTGACAGGGTTAACAGAAGTCATTAGGGGTTTAGAAACAGGGTCCACCGGCGGTGGTGCATAATCCATATCCGGACGCAAGTTAGGAAAAAGCTTAACACATTCCGACTTCTTATGACCCACTGCTTTACAATGCAAACAGAAATTGGGCATACATTCAAAGACAACATTTTGAACGTATATAAATTTCTTCGGAGCTAGCCAAACAGATTCATGGTAAGATTTAGAAATGTCAACTTCAACAAGAATACGAGCGACTGAGGGACGCGAGCCAACAACCATGATATTGTCGGTTTGAATCAGGCGGCCAAAAATAGACCCCAAACCAAAGAGAATCCGAGGAGAGAAAAGGTGAGGACGCAAACCAGGAAATGAAATCCATACAGGGACAATCGGCGATTCCTCCGAAAGGTCAAGAAGAGGTGACCACTTAATCACTTTCATGAAACAGCCAAACAAAAAATAAGAACGATGCTAAAAAATCCTTTCATAGTCAAGATCATTTGAAAGTTTGATCAAAACATTTGGCTGATCCAACACAGTGACTGAGAAATGGCCGGATAATTTTAGGTTGAAAAAAAACCTACGAATTGAATCCAAATCCGACCATTTAAGGGGAAATTTCCCCACCAAAGCAAACTCAAAAAGTTTAACAAGATGTAAAAATTCATCTTCCAAAAACCACAACGCAGACATACCTCGAATCGTAGAGATACATAAATCCGAAAATCTCTTCGAAACATCGGAACCAGTCAAAACATCTTTGAAGGATTTCGAGTGCTTATCCTCCAAAAAGCCAGAATCTAATCTTTTATTTTCCATGAAAGAAGGGATAGCCGGATCCGGAGACGGAGACGGGGCGAAACCGGCTAGGGCAAAAGCCCTAGGAAATAGGGAAAAACCCTAGCAGACGAAAAGACGAGATTCTCCATGTGTTTAGGTAGGCAGGTTGTGTGCTCTTTATGTAGTATCATCTTAAACTAACTCTAGATTCTAATAATCTATCTAATGATCTTATTTTGTGTCATACATATTGGTTATTTGTTGAGCAGGATGATCCACTAATAATACTTTATGCGGAGGTAGTATCCATAATTTTTTAATTTTTAGAAAACCCATGAAGATGCTTATGCATTGATAAAATAAAAAATTTAAAAGTTTTTAAGGAGGATCAAAAGAAATATAAGCTCCAAAGAGCTACAAAAAAAAAAAAAAAGAAAAGACAATAATCCTCACTAATTACAAAAGGAAGAATAAAACCTAAGAAAAATTATAAGGGTGGCCAAGAGCCGGCCCCAAAATAAGGAGATCCAGAGATAAGAAATTAGCATGATCCTCCTGCAAAAAAGAGAAGCAACAACTGCTAACAGTGCCCAAAAATAGATCAGCCACACCAAGATCCACGCTTCCATTGGAAATAAAAACCAGAGAAGCGTTCATGTAGAAGAAGGCATCAACAAGAGGGAAAAAGCAAGCAATACACAATGAAAGAAATAAATAAACCTACAATAACAATCACAACTAAAAGAGAACACAAATATTGTAATGCAAGAGCAAAGTGAAGTACAACTAAACACAATAACATTAAAATTACTCCAGGAAAAATCTCAAGAAGACTAAAGGAAGAGAAAAAAAACATTAATGGAAAACAAATGAAAAATAACACATTAACCAACATTCATGGAGTGGAGATTAACTAGATACAAAGACAAACCATCAAAAACAAAACATAACTAACGAACAAGAGCATACAAATACCTTAATCAAATAAGACAAAAGGGAAGATAACAGTTAATAAAACTTTGAAAAAACCAGGAAAAGAAAAACAAAAGATACCAAAACAAATCTGCTGGAAAGTCGCTGGAAATCAACCAAAAATAATTTTCTGAAAATTAGTCAAAAAAATTTCATATTTATCTGCCAGACAGCCACAAAAAAATTCTCCGAAAAATAGTTTGCCAGAAATCAACCAAAAAATCAGTCGGTAATTACCAATTTTATTGTAGTGGCCCTATCCCGCCATAACCAACAATAGACAAGAGTTGAACATACCACAAAACTACACCACACAAAATACCCATCCACTAACCAAGGTAACACCAAACCAAAACCATAAATCACAACAGAGGTCACCAAGACAAGACAACACAAACAAACCAAAACCTTACTTTCTATTAGCTTTTCTCCTACCCCTTTTTCCATCTCTACGATTAAAGGCTTTATCAATGATGGGACCAACATTCAAGCTACACAACTCCACTAGCTAATCCCATGCAATCTGCCCCAATACCCCATGCCAGGCCATGATACAGACCATCCAACTAGTCTGAATGATCCAAGGATCCATAATGTTCAAAGATAATTAAGGATTCAAAGCATCGTTTGATATAAGAGAAATTAGAACATCTATTAATGGCTTATTTCCAACCAGATTAACAAAATTAGGCGATAATTTCTTCTCCAAAGAAGTTAGATGAGAAACCTAATTAGTAAAAAAAGAAGATCAATTTAGCATATCCTCACTAACAAGGCAAAAATACTTCTCAACAATATTAGGTGAAGCCACTACAGGAAAAATGTCTTTTTCCGGCGACCATTTCCGTCGGGAAAATGGCCAAAATTCATTGGAAATTAGCATTTCTGGCGAAAATGTTGTCACCGAAAAAATATGCATTGCAAAAGGCCTTCCGGAGCAAAATAATTCGCCGGAGACATTTCCGACGTCTTTTCGGAGAATTTTTCGCAGGAAAAATATTTCAGGTAGATTTTTTTGTGCTTGGTGAGAAAGACTAAAATAGACTCAGGAGAAGCCCCTGCACTAACCCTGGTCCAGCTAGGGGCCATCCATGGGAACAGCTACTAAACACCGACACAACCATAAATTCCAATCAAATAGCTAAAGCACCCAGGTTGCCAGCTAGGCGAGCCAACAAGGGGGAAGCTGGGGGCTTCATTATCATCATCCAGAAAGACCGCAAAAAAACACAGTCATAATAATAGAAGGAGATGACAAAATCTATTTCTTTTTTCATTTACTTTTACACTTTTTACCGCCAATATTGAGACAAACTTAGTCAACAATACAAAAAGCCAAATCTTCTTCATCCAATTCCACATCCTTCCCCCAAGAATGAGAAGAAGAAAAATCATCCAAAATCAGGCAATCCGTTTGAAGCCGAACAGAGTTATTCCCAGACTTAACCACATGAGTCTTTAATTTATTATTAGACATAACATAGATATGAATATTAAATAAAGTAGTAACACCCTCCGACTCAGTAGTAGGACAATCTTGAGGTAATACATTAATTGAAACATTATTCAGCGCTGCTGGGGATTCTAAATTAACAGGGGAAGACATAACATCCCGATCCACAGAAATAAAGGGAGAGGAAACACCATAACCCGCCAACTCCAGGCAAGGAGAAATAGGGCCAGAAGGCATCACCTCCCCAGAATTAACCTCCAAGGACCTTTCTCTCCGCTCAGCCATAGCCTCCACGCCAAAAAAAACTAGCTTTAAGATTAGTACCGCAATTTAAATCTCCCATCTCACCATCAATCAACCAAGGAACAGGGGAACCAGGTTCCAACCCAACCACAGTAATCAGACTAGGGATAATATTAGAACTAGGAAGGCCCCCCTCTAAACCAACAGCATTCCCCGAGACATGCCCACAAGTCTCCAACTCAATAGGGACAACAACCTCCTCCTCCCTAGATAGGCTAGGCACAACAGGAGGCAAAGAAGAAGGGGAAGATAAATTCAAAACAGGTTTAGCAACATCATTAGATGGATCAAACGAATGGAGTGGACGATAATTCCCAGCCACATGACCAATACATTTACAAGAAGCACAAAAGGGAGGGAAATCATCCATAACAACATGATGCACATACCATAAATTTTCAGAACATAATCAAACCTAGTTTGATAGGATTTAGTGGTATTCAACTCCATCATCACACGAACCAAGGAAGGCTGAGATCTAGAAGAAGTAGCTGCATCAATTTTTAAAGGTTTACCAAAAATAGCTTCCAAACCATGAAGAATACAGGATGACCGGCGACTCAAGACCTACATCCAAACTGGAATCCACTTTGTGAGTTTCATGTAATAATTGTAAACAAGATAGGATCTATGACAAAAAAATCCTACATTAATCAAGGACATTAGCTAGTTTGATCAGAATATGCAATGTGTCAAGTAGGGTGACCGAAATTTTACCATTCAACTTTAGGTTAAAAAAAATTTGAGAATAGAATCAAGAGAAGGTCTTTTGGATGGAAGGAATCTAACTAAAGAAAATTGAAATGGAACAGCCAAAGCATTGATTTCCTGCTCGGAAATCCAAAGGGAAGGCAAGCCACAAAAAGTTGATGTTCGCAGCTCCGGAAATGAAGCAACCAAGAAAGAACTAGTAAGTGCTTCTAAGAACGAGCGCAAAAGAGACGAATCCCCTAAAAATCAGGGTCGTACAACCGATTTGGCGCCATCCCGACACACGCCGGAGAAAGAGACCGAACACAAAGCCAAAAATACAAAAACCAAACTAAACTCTAGAAAAAGAAGAGAGAACTTCCCCTAGAAATCCCCAAGATTGCCAGCGCCAGCAGGAGGGAGGCCCCAACGGGATAGGGGAAACCCCAGCAACGCTCTAGAAGAAAGCCTTAGCGGAGGAAAATAAGAGAAAAAATTATTTATGAAAAAGGAGAAGAAAAGAGTTCTAAGAACTTAAATTGAACAATGGGTGAAAACAAATTATGAAATTGAAATTGTTACTAATAATAAGTAAAAAAAAACATTAGATATCTTAATAATTTAATATAAGTATAATATTTATAAAAAATTAAAATACAATAAATAAATTAATATTTTTAAAATAAATAATAAATAAATCATCCTAAAGTATAATCAATTTAAATTATATTTATATCATTAAATTTATTATGATGAACATAATATCTAATATTAAAAAACTGATTCAAACATTAGAGCACCTAATTAATTCTACCACTGCACGCATCTGCGTCGGCACTCCATCCAGCATTTATAAGAAAACTGTAGAAGCTCTGCAACCACAATAGCAATACCAACTGCTGGGCGGCACGTAATTTCCAAAACGAAATGGTCCAAACATGCATAGATTTTCATGAAGAAAGGACAAATATTATTGTAATAAACGCCAGAAAGGACAAAGTTAGGCGTAGAGTCGTCGATTGCTTCGTGCCTTTGATTTTATCTAACAGGAGCCGTCCTTCGTGGCCGGCATTTTGGCATAATTTATTGATTTTTTTTTTATTCGCAAAAGCTTTGATTGGCCATAAAAAGTTGGGGAAACACCGTGGTTTTGGGCCGTTTTGGTCGTTCCCAATCACCATCACATTAAAACAAAGAACAATTTCTATTATAATTTTCAAAATTTTATTACTTAGCAAAGTTATTAATTTTTTACTTAATTGTAAAATTTTCATCCAAATATTAAAATTTAGTCCTATGATAATTAAATATCTTTTATTTAATATGAATGAGACTTTGTTTGGAATAACTTGCTTATCATTCTTTAAAATAATTTTTTAATATAAAAATTTCAATATAAAAAAAAAACTATTTTATAAAACATTAAAAAAATTATAATAAATGAAGCCTAATTTCACAAATTTTGAATATCTTACTAGATGAAACTTTCATGATTGACCTTTTTTTTTTTTTTTTTTTAAACAAAACCATATTATTGATGAAAGGAAAAATTACACCAAAAGTAGTCAAAATAGAAAATAAAAAGATGAAATACATTAGTAGAAGGAAGTTGATAGTTGGTAGTTGGGCTCAGTATTTGGCTGAGACTCTCAGTGCCCCACCAGCTCGCACGATCCAATTAAAAGCGTCAAGCGATCCACAAAGAAATGGGTTGCCGCCAGCAAAAAGATTACGACCCCGGCCACATCATAGTCCCAGAATAAAACGGAAAAATCGGCGAGGACATCGAAAGCCATAAACCGAAAAACATAGCAGTAGTAACACAAAACAACAAGTCATCAACGCCTTCGACGGCACCTGACACAACCCCTTCCACGGCCCCTACCACGAGACTCCTTCGAATGACGAACATTAACACGAACCAAAGAAAATTCATTCCCTGGGTCAAGAGCCTCCGCAAAAATACGATTACATGAAACCGAAATCCGACTGGTCAGAAATGAAATCACCATCTGAAGAACCATTTAGCCAATCCCTTTGATCCGACCTATCACAACTCAAAGAATTCACCACATTGATCGTTTCAACCGCATGCACCGGAACATTGACGAACTGATTCGAGCTTATAGAAACTTCACTTAAATTCTCCACTGGCACATACACAGCAGTATTAACATCCACAACAGGTAAATCTAAATTACCAGACAGAACAACAGGCTCAACCGGAGCACACCCAGGGCTCGAAACAACACCAACACCAAAATCAGGTAAGGCATCAACCCCCAACTCGATTAGAACATCAAGCAAAACAGGGGAATCAGTGGACGGAGCAATAAACTCCTCAGCACATCCAACACCAGGTTTCAAAGAAACCTCACCCTTTTTCGTAGTAGCAGCATTGAGAGGATTAGAAAGAAGATTAGGGGATGGAGATAAACACAGTTTCAGGAGGATTAATATCTAGATTAAACCCGACATCCACCGGAGGAAGAACATCTTCAAAATAATTTAGAGCAGGTGTTCTTAAATGAGGAAATAATTTGCAGGTGTTCTTAAATGAGGAAATAATTTAGAGCATTCCGATTTTTTGTGGCCAACAACCTTACAATGCTAACAAAATCTAGGCACATCTTCAAAAATCACCTTTTGAACATACCTACACTTCTCCCGACCTAGCCACACCGAATCCGGATGAGATTTAGAGATATCGATTTCAACCAGCAAACGAGCAACAGATGGACGCGAACCCACCGCCGTCACGTTATCAGTTTGAATCGGCCGGCCAAAAATCGATCCCAAACCAAATAAAATTTTGGGAAAAAACATGTGTGGACGTAAACCCGGAAATGAAACCCACACCGGGACGATCGGCGACTCCTCCGACAGGTCGAGGAGAGGCGACCATTTGATGATTTTCATGAAACAACCAGCAAAAAAATAGGAACGGTGAGCAAAAAATCCTACCATAATCTAAATTGTTATCAAGCTTAATCAGCACATTTGTTTGATCTAACAAGGTGATCGAAAAATCACCAGAAAGTTTAAGGTTGAAAAAAAATTTCCGAATGGAATCCAACACCGGACGTTTCTTCAACGGAAACTTACCAACTAAAGCAAACTCGAAAGGTTTAGCAAGATGGAAAAACTCATCCTCTGAAAACCATAACGCCGGCATGCCACGAATGGTAGACACACGACAATCCGGGAAAACAGCTGAAACCGAACCAGATAGCACATCGTTGAAGGATTTAGAGTTCTTACCTTCAATAAAATCGGGATCCAAACGTTTATTTGCCATGGAAACGCAATCTCACCAGCGAGAAAGCAGACGGTGGCTAGAATACACGAAGGGGAAAAACCCTAGCAGACAGGACATCACAAAGTAATTAAGCTCAAGTTCAATCAAAAGATGGACTTTCATGATTGACCTAATTTGTATTGTAACAACTAATTTCTAATTTTTTAGGAGAAATTTGCAGAGGGGCTTACACGTTAATTAAATAATAAAATTACAAGTTCTTAAAGAACCAAAAGCTCTCTAAAAATATAATTTTTAAATATAAATCTATGAGCTAATGGTTATGCCTAATAAAAAAACAAAGAAGTACAAAGCCAACAAAGCAAGCCAGGTCATTATGCTTAACACCTGATTTCTAAATAATTATTTATTGGATATTGAATTAGATAATGAAAGACATGTAAATGGGACAAAATCACAATAATATCACAATTTTTTTTTATCAGTTCATTGATTTCAAATTTATTTAATTCACGAATACATAAGTAATTTTAAATTTATATTTAACTCAAAATCTAATTTTTGGTTCATAAAATTTAGAATGATTTGCTCATAGGTTTTATTTTAAATGCTATATTTTTAGAAATCTTTTGGTTTTTAAAGATCTATAATGTTTCTTGTTATTTAATGCCTTCGCCATTTTGTTGGTTAAAAAAAAAACACGAAATAAATCTAATAATTTTGATTAGAATGATTTGATCTAAAATTTTCAGTTGTGAATTGTTCTGTTCGATTTCTAAGGCAGATTAATAATAGAAATTAACAAAAGTGCCATTAATAAATTTTTAAATCTGATTTAATTATCCTAGTTAGCTTAAATAGCCTTAAAACTTAAATTTTCTAATTTAATTCTATAATATTTAATATTAATAAAAAACTAAGCCATAGATCTATCCAATCTCACACATTCCCAAAACACCCCCTAATCAACTAAGGTTGTTAATGAAATCTTTGACCCGTATATTTGAGGTCATTCTTTTATTTTGTTCTCGGGATTGGGATAAATTTAACGCAACCTGAGTTTTATTCATTTTTTAATTTCTTGTTAGTTTTATTATGGAGCTCACACAATAATTGAGTTTTCTTCCATCATAATTAATTTTATATTTGATTATAATAACTACAAAATAGAGTGCAAATAAATCTAAACATCGAATATTTATTTTTCGCAAAGCAAAAGAAATATCATAAATCTAATAGCACATACAAGTTGATCATATGATAATTTTGCATGAAATTAGAATCAAAGAACTATGGATCGAGCAATGGCTCGTTGGTCGATAGAAAAACTTCTTCACGAATTCATGTTCAATGCCCTCAACTCCTCCCCACCCTCAAAAAAAAAAAAAAAAAAAAAAAAAAAAAAAAAAAAAAAAAAAAAAAAAAAAAACAAAAAAAACTTTAGTGGTACAGAAGGCACAACAAAATAAGTGTAACATGTAACAATCTTCCATTTTGATTATAAAATTTAACAAATTTCATAGTAGAATATATAATAAATCATGCAATTTTTAGTGTATTACGTATTTTCACTCTTTTTACATCACTTATAGCAATCAGATAAAAAAAAATCTTCATGATAAATGGATAAATCATTATCAAATCTAACGCAAGTGTCCAATGCGGATACAATCTAAAACATGCTTCAAAAGGTGATTAAAAAATTGCTCTCTCTTGCATAAGGGGTCAAAATTTGATGAAGAGAATACTAGGGTCAAGTCGAGACATGCTTGGAGAGCGAGCTTACAACCAGAGTTATCGATAACTATGCCGAGTGATAGAGGTGATTATGCCTGAAAGGCAGGTGCTACAATGATTGGAGAGAGCACAACATGTCTAAAGTTCTAGTAACAACTGCAAATAGGGCTTCAAAAAGTTTGGATGACCGCAAAGATGTAAATAACAATGCATTGGTGAATAGCGAGGTCTCTTATGATGGAGAATAGTATTATTATTATGGGAGAAATTCAACATGTGAGATAAGTAATAATGCTTCTTTAAGGGAGATTATACTTAATCGATCCTCAAGATAAAATTAGCAACTCTAAATGGTCATTATTTTTATATTTCTTGACAAAGTGATCTTTATTTTTAAGCAATGTTAACCTTTTGAATCCTTTCTTAATTATATATTATGTCTACGTGATCTGAAATTTTCTAGCTTTAAGAAGGATGCAGAAACACTAGTTGAGATTTTATGAGTTTTTAGCTATAAAAAAATGAATTTGATTATGTATGACAAGGAGCACATGTGATGAATTTGGAGTTTATTTATGATTTTTATTTTGCTAAATGTTTATGCGATGTGTTTTTTAATTGTTAAGAATCAAAGTTTATTTCAACTTTAAGGTTCAAATATAATTCATTATCATTAGCGGCGTAAAAATAGGCATTTCGGTCGGGTTCGAGTCGAGCCTGAATTTAACCTGAGTCCAATTCAGGTGAATCGGACCCGACCCCGGTTGATACGACCTACCAAACCACTTAATCTAAGAATTTTTTTTTCCAAATAAAAAATTTTTAGCTGGTTGAAATAAAATTTGGATTACAAGGTTGAAAGCTATATAAATATGTAATGGTTAATTTTTTTTCTTCTCGAACTAATTACAGAGTCATTGCAATATAATGAAATTACAGATTACAAATTTAAAAAATTTGACATGATGCAGCAAGTCCAGCAATGCTAGCAAATGCAAACTAGCAGCTGAAACAACCACAAAGGCAATATAGCTCACCCACAAGGCTCAAGTTAGATGAACTGAAAAAAGCAGTAGGTCGACGACGCAATAGAAACACAAACTGAATTGGAAGTTGGATTGCAAACAACTGTAGCACAAAAAAAAAAAGAAGAAGAACAACAAAAGTTAGATAGCACAAAAATTCATAAAGTGGATTACATCTTTATAATATCAAAATTGAACATTGTATATTTATTACAAAATTCATACTACAAGGAAAACAAAGCAAAATTGAATTGTTGTGCAGACTCCAATATTAGAATTTGTATTTTCCAAGTTCCACCTTCAAACCTTTAACTATTAGGGTTGTGCCCTAAAGAAATATTATTGTAATATATTTTCTATGGAAATAAATATTTAAAGACAAGTTTAACATGTTTCGATATTATCATTTGATATAATATTTTTGTTTCATGATTATTTATACAATCATAATTCAGTATATAATTATATACAAGAGGATTGAATTATGGATAATAATCAAAACAAGTTCATAATTATTAATTATAGTTGTAATCTATGATTAAATATTATTAGTAAGGTCCATCAACATTAAGAATGGAATAATCTTATCCGGATTATTCGATATGAAGATATTAAGGATGGATGGTACTTTATATAATATGATTATATAGAACTGGACCAGATAAATTTTGAATTCTCTAATAAATTCTGTTTTAATTATAGAGAATTTAAAATTAATCATAAAGATGGTTATATATAAAACAATCTTAATCCTGAGTTATTAATAAACTTCTATTTGTCACATTTAGTTTTTTGATTTACTCGGAAATAATTTGGAAGAAATAAACTCAATCATTGTATTTCAGAAACACAATGAAACAAATGGCTGGGAATGTTAATATACAGATATGGAATCCATTCCTTTCAATTTTGAAAGTTAGAAAATTAGTTCCCTTGAATAATTAATTCAGAACTTGAACAATTGATCGCTCAAATTTTATGACTAGGTCATAAAGTTTATTGTTCATTTGAGAATTAATTGGAATTCAAGGATTAAGATATAATTAGTGAGGTGACAGAATTACCTTGCTCTAATTATGAACTTTTTATGGAGGATTATTTTATATGTAATGATTAAATCAATGGACGATTCAATTTTTTAATTGAGTAAATTATACTATAATTTAAAGAGTGCAATTTCATATTTATAGTAGAATAATATTGAAATTAATAATTTTGATTTATTAATTTAAGAGTTAAATTAATAATCAAATTTATTGAAGCTTGAATTATAGGTCCATAGGTCCCTTCTTCATCACCTAAGCTCTATTATATATTGAACACTAAGAATGTGACATAATATAAATGTTAATTATGATCACATTAATAACATATTTATGATCACCTTTTAATTTTATATTTCATGAAGATAATGATGACTCATCATTAATATTTTCTTAATATTAAAAGATAAAGATAAGATTGATAATAAGTCATAATGTGTCATGATAATTATCATCAAATATCTTTTAATATTAAAAAGATTAAAGATAAGATTGATGATGTGTCATGATAATTATCATTTTAATATTAATTAAAAATGCTTTATGAATACTATGAGGTGCTTATGAAAAGATGTGAACTTTTTTTATAAATAAGAATTAAGTTTTACATGAAATTGATTGATGATGATACATAATTTCTTATGAGAGATGGAAGAATATGTATGAGAAGAATGTTGCTCTCAATTTCTTTTCTTTTGAAGGATTAAATTGTGTTTAGAACACAAATTAGATTCAAAAGAAAAAGTATTCATCAATAATTAATTAATTGTGCACACTCACTAAAATATATTTTGTGGGGTGATTAGAAGAAGAAGGCTTACGGTCTCAATCAACGTTTCGACGAAGAAGATCTCAAATCTCAATCAATAATTCGGTAAAGTTTTCTTCATTTCATATTATAAAGTTATTTGTCTAGAAAATTAATATTGAGAATGTCTTAATTTAATTTTCTAAAAATCTTGATTTTTATTTCCGCATTTTATATTATGATATAAAAATTCCAACAAATGATATCAGAGCCAGAGTTTATTACTGAATAAATCTTTCTGGTTTATTAAAATTCTTATTCTATATGATAAAATTATGCCAACTTTATAATCATTTTGTTCATAAGATGAAAAAATGATTTAATGTTATAATTTTAATAGTTATGTAATTTTTATAATATCTTTTTATAAAATAAAGTATTTCTTATGAGATATTTTTATGCAAAAGATATTTGAAAAGTGTTTATGTATTTTTTTAAGTCAAGAAAATCTGAAGTAGATTTTGAATTTACTTTAGTAATATTGTTCTTGAAAATTTCATGATTTTATCATAAATTTTTTCTTGTATTTTATAAGATAAAATAAATAATGAGTGAGGAGCAGATTTTATAGGAAATAAAACCTTTGGTCTCCATTATTAATTCAACACCGTGAGTTTTAAGTGGCGCCTAACAACGCATAGATTTCGTTCCCCTACGGAAGGTGTCCATTTAATTCAATAACAATGTTTATTTCTTTTATATAAATTTTCTAAGATATATTTTAAAATTGACCTACCCTACGGCGGTAATTTTAATTTAAATTTTAGAAAAGTATAATAATGGGTCACACTCATAAAGATATATATTAAATGTGTTAATTATATCTTGACCAAATAAATGGTTATTAATAAGTAAAGATAAATATGAGATATTTATGATTTTATTTATTAAATGATAAAGTATCAATTTAATTTTATAATAATATGACTGACCCTACGGCAACATATTATTGATAAAATTAGTATAATCGTGGCATTAACATTTTTTTAAAATTTGTTTAAATAGCATAGATCATATATGTATATGAGTCATGCTGATATATACCAAATTTTAAATGATAAGTCATGCTAATTTTTAAAATATGTTTATTTATTTATTTTAGTTATCATGACGAATCCCATTCTCACAATCTTATAAAATGAAAAGTTAACTGGAGAAAATTTTGTGAAATGGAAAAGCAATATGAACCTTGTACTGATTTGTGAAAATCATAAGTTTGTTTTGAATGAGGAATGTCCTCCACTTCCTGCTGCTAATGCTTCTCGTACTGTACGAGATGCCTATGAAAAATGGATTGACTCAAATAACAAAGCAAGATGCTATCTCCTTGCTAGCTTGTCTGACGTGCTAAGATCGCAACATGAAAATATGATAACTGCATATGAGATTATGGAATCTCTCCAATCCATGTTTGGGCAATCTTCTGAACAAGCTTGTCATGAAGCTATCAAAGCAGTTATGAATTCTAAAATGAAAGCAAATGTCTCAGTTCGAGAACATGTTCTCAAAATGATAAATTATATTCATGAAGCTGAGATTAATGGAGCAATCATTGATGAGGGAACTCAAGTGGGGATGATTTTAAAAATTTTATCCTCGCGATTTCTGCAATTCAAGAGCAATTACTTTATGAATCGTCTAAAGTATAATCTTACTAAATTGCTAAATGAGCTTCAAACTTTTGAATCAATTTCAAAAGAAAAATAGCCAGAATCAAATGTTGCTGAAGTTTATCATTCTTCTACTTATAAGAACAATAAGAGAAAGAAGAAAGATAAAAACATAAAATTCATAAAAGGAAGCAAAGGCAGCAAGAATAAAAGCAATAAAAAGAACAAAAGCTCTAAAAAGGAACCTAAAGGAAAATGTTTTCATTGTGGGATCGAAGGGCATTGGAAGCGAAACTAAAATAAGTATCTTGTAGAGCTAACAGAGAAGAAGAAAGAAAAGCAAGGTAAATTTGATTTACTAGTTCTTGAAACATGTTTAGTTGAAAATGATTTATCATCCTGGATAGTTGATTCAGGTGCAACTGATCATGTATGTTCTTCATTGCAGATGCTTAGTTCTTGGAGGAGACTTGCTAGTGGAGAACATGTTATGAGAGTAGGGATAGGAAGTACTATATCAGCTCAAGCAGTGGGAGCTGTTAGGCTTGAATTTGAAAATAAATATCTAGTGCATGTTGACTAATGTTTATTTTATTTCAGGGTTTTCTAGAAATATTATGTCTATTTCAAAGTTGTTTGAACAACATTTTGGACTCTCTTTTTATAATAATGAGATTGTTATTTCTAAGAATGGTTTGAATATTTGTTCTACAATAATGGAAAATGGACTCTTTATGTTAAAACCCATTAGAAATACACTGCTTAATACTGAAATGTTCAAAGTTGAAAAACCTAAACAAAAATGGAAAAATATTTCATATGAAGATAACACATATCTATGGCATCTTAGACTAGGTCATATAAACTTAAATATGATTGAAAGACTAGTAAAGGATGGTCCTTTAAGAGAACTGACAGTCGGAACTCTACCAGTCTGTGAATCTTATTTAGAAGGAAAAATGACTAAGAGAACTTTTTATGGAAAAAGTGAAAGAGCAAAAGAAACCCTTGAACTTGTACATTCAGATGTTTGTGGACCATTTAATATACAAGCAAGAGGTGGTTATGAATATTTTGTCATTTTTATTGATGAGTATTCAAGATATGATTATGTTTATTTATGACAAGGAAATCTGAAACTTTTTGAAAGTTTAAAGAATTTCGTGCTGAAGTTGAAAATTAATTAAGCAAGTCATTAAAAATACTTCGATCAGATCGTGGTGGTGAGTACTTAGATACAAAATTCAGAAATTATTTAATTGAAAATAGGAATTGTATCTCAACTCACTGCACCTGCAACTCCACAACAAAATGGTGTTGCTGAAAGAAGAAATCAAACATTGCTCGATATGGTTAGGTCTATGTTAAGTTACTCGTCCTTACCAAATTCATTTTGGGGATATGCAATACAAACTGCTATGTATATTTTGAATATTGTACATTCAAAATCAGTACATAAGACAACTTTAGAATTATGGAGTGGGAGTAAACCTAGTTTACGACACATCCGTATATGGGGATGTCCGGCACATGTATTAAAGACAAAAACTAATAAGTTGGAATCACGTTCAGAAGTATGCATTTTTGTCGGATATCCAAAAGGTACAAGAGGAGGTTTGTTTTATAGTCCTCAAGAAAAGAAAGTATTTGTATCGACAAATGCTACCTTTCTTGAACATGAATATATGAAAGATTTCAAACCTCGGAGTAAATTGTTACTCAAAGAATTGCTAAATGAACCAATCACAAAAGATATGGACACTATTGTTGAAAGTCAACAAAAGGAAACCACCACTCTAAATCAAGAACCTTTATTGCCTTGTCGTAGTGGGAGAGTTATTATATTACCCTCTCGATATAATATTAATGGAGAAGCATATATTGTCGCATCTGATGATGAAAATGATGATCCATTAACATATAAACAAGCATTAGAGGATCCTGATAAAGAAAAATGGTTAGACGCCATGAAACTTGAAATAAATTCGATGTATTTCAATTATGATTGGGAACTTGTGGATCTTCCTAGCGAGGTAAGACCTATAGGATGTAAATGGATATATAAGAGAAAAAGAAGTGCTAATGGAAAAGTTGAGACTTATAAAGCAAGGCTAGTGGCAAAAGGATACAACCAAAAGGTGGGTATTGATTTTGATGAAACTTTCTCTCCTGTTGCTATGCTTAAATCTATACATATAATTTTATCCATTGCTTCATATTATGACTATGAAATTTAGGCAAATGGATGTCAAGACGGCTTTTTTGAATGGCTATCTTGAAGAAATAATTTATATGAAATAGCCAGAGGGTTTCATAATAGAAGGTCAAGAGCAAAAAGTTTGCAAACTACAAAGATCTATATATGGACTTAAGCAAGCTTCAATGTCATGGAATATAAGATTTGATGAAGCAATTAAATCTTATGGATTTGATCAAAGCTTAAATGAACATTGTGTTTACAAGTACTTTAAAAATCAAATAGTTGTGTTCTTAATTCTTTACGTAGATGATATTCTACTTTTTGGGAATAATACTGAATTATTATTTGACGTAAAGAAATGGCTGGACAAACAATTCTAAATGAAAGATTTGGGAGAGGCAAGTTTTATACTTGGGATAAAACTAATAAGAGATCGCAAAAATAAAATATTAGCACTTTCTCAAGCATCCTATATTGAGAAGATTCTTACAAGATTTGGGATGCAAAACTCCAAGAAAGGAAATATGCCTTCACGTCATGGAGTTTATCTTTCTAAAAAGTAATGTCCTCAAACACAACAAGAAAAAGATGATATTCTACAAGTGCCTTATGCATCAGTAGTTGGTAGTCTCATGTATGCAATGTTGTGTACAAGACCTGACATTTGTTATGTTGTAGGCATAGTCAGTAGATATCAATCTAACCTAGGAATGGTTTCATTGGGTGGCAGTTAAGCTAGCATATACTTAAATATCTTAGAAGAACTAAAGAATATATGCTTGTGTATTCTGGAAGTAATTTGATCCCTATAGGATACACTGATGCTGACTTTCAATCAGATAGAGATGAAAGTAAATCCACATCTGGCTCAATATTTATTTTAGGAGGTGGAGCCATAGTTTGGAGAAGTATAAAACAATCATGTATTTCTGACTCAACTATGGAAGCTGAATATGTGGTTGCTGCAGAAGCGGCTAAAGAAGCAGTATGGCTCCATAATTTTCTAATAGAATTGGAAGTTGTTCCAAATTTAGAAAAACCTCTAACACTATTTTGTGATAATAGTGCAGCTATATCAAATACAAAAGAAGTCAGAAATCATAAAAGGGAAAATAATATAGATAAAAAATATCATTTGATAAGAGAGATTGTGAAAGAGGGTAAAGTATCAGTACAGAAGATAACATCACAATAGAATATTGCTGATCCTTTTACCAAGACACTGCATGAAAGAATTTTTCAGAAACATGTACAAGAAATGGGATTGAGAAAGATGTCTCATTTGCTTTAGGGCAAGTGGGAGTTTGTTAGGGTTGTGCCCTAAAGAAATATTATTGTAATATATTTTCTATGGAAATAAATATTTAAAGACAAGTTTAGTATGTTTCGATATTATCATTTGATAAAATATTTTTGTTCCATGATTATTTATACAACCATAATTCAGTATATAATTATATACAAGAGGATTAAATTATGGATAATAATCAAAACAAGTTCATAATTATTAATTATAGTTGGAATCTATGATTAAATATTATTAGTACGGTCCATCAACATTAAGAATGAAATAATCTTATCCGGATTATTCGATATGGAGATATTAAGGATGGAGGTTCTTTATATAATATGATTATATAGAACTAGACCAGATAAATTTTGAATTATCTAATAAATTCTGTTTTAATTATAGAGAATTTAAAATTAATCATAAAGATGATCATATATAAAATAATCTTAATCCTGAGTTATTAATAAACTCCTATTTGTCACATTTAGTTTTTAGATTTACTCGAAAATAGTTTGGAAGAAATAAACTCAATCCTTGTATTTCAGAAACACAATGAAACAAATGGCTGGGAATGTTAATATACAGATATGGAATCCATTCCTTTTAATTTTGAAAGTTAGAAAATTAGTTCGCTTGAATAATTAATTCAGAACTTGAACAATTGAGCGCTCAAATTTTGTGACTATGTCATAAAGTTTGTTGTTCATTAGAAAATTAATTGGAATTCAAGGATTAAAATATAATTAGTGAGGTGACAGAATTACCTAGCTCTAATTAAGAACTTTTTATGGAGGATTATTTTATATGTAATGATTAAATCAATGGACGATTCAATTTTTAAATTGAGTAAATTATACTATAATTTCAAGAGTGCAATTTCATATTTATAGTGGAATAATATTGAAATTAATAATTTTGATTTATTATTTTAAGAGTTAAATTAATAATCAAATTTATTGAAGCTTGAATTATAGGTCCATAGGTCCCTTCATCATAACCTAAGCTCTATTATATATTGATCACTAAGAATGTGACATAATATAAATGTTAATTATGATCACATTAATAACATATTTATGATCACCTTTTAATTTTATATTTCATGAAGATAATGATGAATCATCATTAATATTTTCTTAATATTAAAAGATAAAGATAAGATTGATAATAAGTCATGATGTGTCATGATAATTATCATTAAATATCTTTTAATATTAAGAAGATTAAAGATAAGATTGATGATGTGTCATGATAATTATCATTTTAATATTAATTAAAAATGCTTCATGAATACTAAGAGGTGCTTATGAAAATATGTGAACTTTTCTTATAAATAAGAAATAAGTTTTACATAAAATTGATTGATGATGATACATAATTCCTTCATGAGAGATGGAAGAATATGTATGAGAAGAATGTTGCTCTCAATGTCTTTTATTTTGCAGGATTAAATTGTGTTTAGAACACAAATTAGATTCAAAAGAAAAAGTGTTCATTAATAATTGATTGATTGTTCCCACTCACTAAAATATATTTTGTGAGGTGATTAGAAGAAGAAGGCTTACGGTCTCAATCAACATTTCGACGAAGAAGATCTCAAATCTCAATCAATAATTCGGTACAGTTTTCTTCATTTCATATTATAAAGTTATTTGTTAAGAAAATTAATATTGAGAATGTCTTAATTTAATTTTCTAAAAATCCTGATTTTTAATTTCCGCATTTTATATTATGATATAAAAATTCCAACATTAACAACTAATCAACGTGTTCAATGTATTCATCTTTCCATCTACAACTGCAAGAAAAAAAATTTAAAAGAACAAGTAAAGCTTAAAAAAAAATAAACTTAAAAATTCTAAAATAGAAAGTTTGAAGTTTATTGGACTAAAATGTAATAAGGTAATGTAGGCTCATATTGACACTAACAAAGAACCATCAACTTCAAAAATATTAAAAGTTGTGCCCAATAAGACCACAGTTTGGCAATGTACAATTAATCTATTAGTATCTGGTCAGTTAAATATCATCTACTCAATAAATAAATAAATAATCTTGACAAATACCAAATTATAACCTTGTTGCATCAAACTATTTGTGTTGTACAACATTACAAGCTAGGGTTTTCAATATAGGCCCAAAAAAAAAAATAACTAAATATCAAAGCAGCCAACCACCCACAAAGGCCACAACTTATACCAACAGAACCAAGTTTTCATTGCTCGTTCATTACAAACTAATGAAAACACAGATTACCAATCTAAATTTTTTGACAAGATGCATCAATGCCAGCAATAACAAATGACCAGCAAAATAACCACAAAGGCCACAACCACAAGGCACAAGTTACATGAATTGAATAAAGAAGTAGATCCATAATACAACAAAACCCAAAAAATTATTGGAAGATTGGATTGCAACCAACTATACTACAGAAACAATGAAGAT
This sequence comes from Dendrobium huoshanense, assembly GCA_016618105.1. Classification (NCBI taxonomy): domain Eukaryota; kingdom Viridiplantae; phylum Streptophyta; class Magnoliopsida; order Asparagales; family Orchidaceae; genus Dendrobium; species Dendrobium huoshanense. The sequence goes on from CM028345.1 coordinate 76,835,015, forward strand.
TAGACAAAATAGCACATAATCCCAAATTAAAAAAATGCTATCGACTGTGTAACACAATCCCTAAATTTAAGAGCAACAACCTAAATATTATAGAATATAAGTTGTCAGGTAAAACTAAAGGTAGAATAACTTGAGTAATAACAACTAGAAGAGCGAATCTAAATGAACTTGGTTATAAGAGTAAGTAAAAGCAAATAGAGGAGTAATAACAAACTAAATTTCAAAATTTTCCCCCTATTGTGGCAAGTCAACAAGACGAAATGCACATCTCCATTCTCTAATGCTAAACTAAGATTAACAAGAGAAAATAACATATGAACTTGTAAACAAAATTTGATGCAAGAAGAATAAGAGAAAGTATGTTGTAAGTGCATAGAAGGCAACAAAATATAAGAGTACTTAATAATACCAATTAGCAGGAATAATAAGCCCAAAAATCATCACCAACATAATATGATAATATATTCTATGAAGCAAAAAGAATAAATGAGCACTTCAACATCATTTACACTAAATATTTAGGATGCTATATTGACTGAAGCATTGCCATCTCCACTTTCGTTTATGTTGAAATCTAAATCCATCATATTATTTGTAATTGCATTAAGCGCGTGATCTTTTGTATTTATAAACAAAATAACAAAATAGGAAACTTTATAAGTTAAACTTCAACAACATTGCGTATTACCTTATTTACAGCACAACCAAACTTTAGTTCATATTAATGCTTTATTAATTTCATATTTTAACACACTTATGTATTGATCAAGAAGTTTACCTCTATTGCTAAAAGCACTTACAAATTCTACGATTAAGATTGGAATGTAATAAACATCATGATCTATGGAGAAACCTGAGAAAATCTGTACTTTTTACCTTTATAGTAGGATAAAATATGTAATTTAATTTTCCAATCCAGTGTGAGTTCATCTAGATATATTTCAAGTTCAAAATTTCTTGGCATTATTACCTATACCTCAAAAGAATCATAATCGTGTGCGAATTTTTACAGGTATATGGCATGAGTTAATAGAAGAGAAAGTAAGTAGTAAATGTTATATAGTATAGGAGAAAAGAACAACATAAACTATAAAATGGAACCTGTAGAAATTGTGATTTTATAATTATTATTGAGTGACTAGTTGAGGGAGTGCTTTGTGAATCTTGAGGTGTTTGAGAGGTAGTGGTTGATGATTGGTTATTTGTTGTTGAGTAGTTTGTAAAAACTAAGAACAACGACTTTTGCCTAACATTTACATAGAAGCATAATCTCCACTATAAAGTCCCTTGTAACACCATTCAACAAAACTAAATTTATACCTTGTATCAAAAATAATAAAAATTGCTAAGGTTACATTGAAGTCTGACCAATCTTCTCAAACATAGCAATCATGCATACAACCATTCCTCTTAGATAATGTTGCATACATGAAATTTTCTACCTTCAGGTGGAATTTGAAGTTGAGACACAACGAAAATAGAGGATTGATGTTGGATATTTTGATCTAGAGAAAGCATAAGTGATCTCGCTGAAAGGTGCTAAGAATTTTGAAATATGCACCATTTTGTCTCATTTAGAACTTGAAGGACATAACTTATAGTTGCAATCACCCAACTCCAAGCGCATGAATGCATGTCTAAAATAAATCGCATTGTATATTATAACAAAAGTTGAATTCCATATGTTAGGAATGTCTTATTTCTGGCCTCTCTTAGCATCAAGAAAACTTTTCCTAATAGTTTTAAAGAATTTTTATTTTCTTTCTTGGTTCCCTTTAACATATTTGATGTACTCATGCCCCTTTATAATAGCATAATCATTTTCCCTCATGCCTCGTTGAACAATGATATTAATAATATGTGCACAACATCTAATATGAAAGAATTCACTATAACATACGTGATCATTTCTAAAACTTAAATGATTCCTTAGAAAATTAATATAAATATTATTTGTAAAAGAATTATCTAAAGAAACACTAAAAATCTTACCATAAAGTGTGTATTGAGATGGTTGCCATTTAGTTCTTTGATTATTTAGATTCTTACAATATATATGTTTTTGATGATTCAAAATGTTACTATTTTAATTATAATTTCTCCTAACATATTTTGGATATATTATTTTTGTTATTTGTGTGTACTAATATTTCAAGAAAATTATACTCCAGATTATTGAAGATTTCAAATCAGATTAGATTAGGTTTTTTTGTAATTAGAGTTTGTACTTTATCTTTTTATTGACATTGAGAGAGTGTGATTGTAATTGAGTAACCGTGCACACACACACACTGGGGGAGTGTTTAAAGCTATAATTTTTTAAAAGTAATCATACTGTACATTTTTGGTTTATATGAGATGCTTTGGATCAGCTTGTATTTCCTCGGACAGTGAGCCAGTTCAATGCGTAAGGGTTGAGTCACTTTGTTAAAAAAATTTTTAAGTACTGTTCGTACCTGTATTGAAGTTGACTTCGTATAGATGATGTCTAGAGTATGAAAATGTGGGGAACATTTTTTGTCCACACATTGAGACATTAGAAATTCTGTTTTTAAATATTCGGCCAGGACCGATAATGTCATTCATACAGATCAGTCTAGAAACAAAAATGTCTGGGAACATTCTTGATTAAGGCAGAACATGTAAATTTTTGAACCGATTCTTCTGAGACGATTTGGACGTTTGTATCAGATGACGATGCACAGTATAGACAAGTATGGTAGCATATCTTTTTTCGTCCAGGACGAATCGTGGAATATTTTATTATAATTGTTCATTAAGTAATGATGATTGCGATCATCGTCCTGGACGATAATATGGAACGAAAATTAAGTTCACTTCAGGATCAGTATCCCAGATAATTGTTGAACAGTTCGTCTGATTTGATACTGATCGATCGTGACTGTATGACGATGTACACCCAAAATTTTTTGTTTTCTTCAGTATTCTGTGCCGATCTTCATATAAAAGGTCTTTAAAAATTGATACTGATCGGCCAGTTGTTCTTCATGATTTTCAAGAGCAAGCCTGAAAGACGATAAGTTTGGGCGAGTGTTTGAGAGAGAGTTCTTGCAAGTGGAGCTCTTTTGAAGCTCTTCTACAAGATTACTCAAAGATAAGAATCTCTTGTTCAACGTTTTTGGTTATTACTCAAGACCTTTTGGCTGCTAGCCTTGACCTCGAGAGAAGATCCTTGAGGAGAGAAAGATCTGGTACTCTGCTGACACTTGGAAGGTGTGAAAAGATGATGATTTTCTGTTGAAACTTGTAGGATTGTGAAAGGATGACGGTTCTCTACTGACACTAGGAGAGTTGCTGAACAGACAATGGATCTCTCTGCCGTACTTCGTCTAGAGTGTGTGGAACAGACGACCGGTTCTGGTTCTCTGCCGGCACTTCAGGAGGAAGTGATAAAGGATGATAGGTTCTCTGCCTTGCACAGGGGAATGGCAAGAGAGGAATTCTAAAGGGTTTCTTCGCCTTACCTATGGGAGGCTAAATGGAGAGTCACTTTTTGGTTTAGTGCAATACCTTGAAGAGGGTGCCTTCCAGGGAGTGGACGTAAGGTCGAGTTTCGACCGAACCACTATAAATCTTTGTGTCATTCTTTTCTTGCTTTTTTTTTTTGGCAATTTTGTTATTCGTGGTGTGAAAAGATCATTTCTAAAGGTAATCAAATTTAGAAATGTTACTTAAAAATAATTTTCTATTAAAAAATCTAAAGAGAAGTTTTTAAATTACCAATTCACCCCCCCTCTTGGTTAGCCTTGGGACTAAGTTCACTTAGGTTTAACATCCTAAACAGATTCGAACAAGTGGTATCAGAGCTTTTGTTTCGAAAACTATAAGTTTAAAAACTTTTTGAAAATTTGAGAATGTCTAACTTTTGGAAAATCGCAACACTACTTGGAAGGGTATTCTATCACTACCCGACCTCCTATCATGTTCGATAATATCACTACCTCAATTTGATTTCTGGAAAACTCGCATGTCAACTTTTTCCTACAATCGTACTGATTATCGCATGTGGATTTTAATTCAAGAAGTGTTATTCTAGGCCAACCTAGACTCGTAGATGACATTAGACGGTTGAAGCTTGCTTTTATTGGACTAGAATATATTGGAACGATGACTTTAGCTCAATTGAATGCGAAATGTTTAAATAATTTTTTTGTGCACTTAAGTCTGAAGATTACATGCGTGTTTCTGCTTACAAAAATGAAAATGATATTTGGGACAGGCTTTGTATTATATAGGAAGGAACTAATAAATTTAAAAAAAACTAGATTAAACATCTTATTGCATGATTATGTATGATTTTGTATGAATTCTAATAAATCTATTTATAACATGTACACAATATTCACTCAAATAGTGCTACCTCTTTATTTGTGTTAGGATAGAAGAACTAACAAATGATGAAATTATTGACAAGATTTTGAGATGCTTGTTATTTTCCTATTACCTATGATGCTAAAAATTACTGCTAATTAGAGAGTTGAAATATTTAAATGTGTATTCTATTGACAATCTTCTCGAATCACTAATTACTTATGAGCAAGAAGTGACTCAAAGGGAGATTGATGAAGAAGAACAACAAAAGGAGAAGTACATAGCACTGAAAGTGGATGAGTCAGAGAGTGATCAGTCATAATATATGGATGAGGATAACAATATCTTGATGATAATATAATTCAGGAATTTTCTTAAAAGGAAGTAAAGTAGACATCATCAATTGGAGATAAAGGTAAGTTCCATAAACATGACTAAAGGATCTTCTAATGATGTTGATTTGTTATTGAATGCAGGAAACCTGGACATGTAAGAAAAATTGTAACCCTACACTTCTTAAGCCAAAGTAAAAGGAAGAAAGGTAGAGGAGAAGATAAATATGAGTCTAGAAGGAGAATAAGAAAGAGATCCAAAGAGAGCTTTCTAGGGCAGACTCAGGTAGATTCCTCTGAGACTGAACCAGAGGAAGAAGAAGTTATCAACTTGTGCTTAATGGTTGATAATCTTGATCATTCAAATCAAGAAGAGATATATGATTTAGCCTATGATAAATTGCTTGAAATTTTTGAAATAATTTATACTGCATATAGAAAACTCAAGAAAATATATGCTAAATTGAACTTAGAATTACAAGAGTTACCAAAGAGTATGAAACCCTTAAGAAAAGATCACACACATATAGAAAACAAACACATGAGCTTACTTGATGAATTTGATGATTTGAATAAGCAAAATGAATTATTAAAATCATCATACACTAAATTGAAAAAAGAATTTGAAAAGTTTAGAGATAAATATGAGAATAGAGAGCACTATCTAAAATATGACAACACTGAGTTAGAAGATACAAACTCATTTCTTAGAGTGACAGTGAAAGATCTTAAGGAAAATAGGATACCCCCTACACTTGAAGATTTTACTAATCCTATTTTGTGGTCAAAAATATGAAAAAAGTAGGAAGAGATAGATTTATTACCAAAGATTAAAAAATTCATTTCCTTGAGTTAAGTGCTTTACTTATGTGATAATTGTATATATTTCACATACTTGTACTTTAGATAAAAAAACTAATTTAGTGTGGAGACCAAAGATGCATAAAATAAGTCATATTATATATGCATCTAGTTTTACTTTATCTTTTTTTTTTGAAGAAATGCATAATTGCATTAATTAAAAAGGAAAAGACAACCTAATACAAACTAGGTAAAAGAAGCTAATGGTTCCTTTTTTTAATAAGAAAAAAGGACCTTATTGAACAAAAATTTGTTAATTTAAACTTATTATAAATGATATGAAACCCACTAATTCCTATTTTAAAACTATTGAGATGCAGGGGATACCAAAATAATAAACAACCCGAGGGTTGATTAGTATCCCAGAGTTCCCATCCAGTTAGAGAATAAGACTTAGTAATGATTCCAAAACCAGTTAAAAAAAATTTAAAATAACAAATTAGATGAAAAGCAAAGTAATAAAAGCTAAAAAGAAAATTACATTTTAACAATAAAATCCAACCATCACTTAAGAATATCTTTGATAGATATTCCATAAGCTTGTTCCAATCTCCAAAGTCCGATTTCCAAGATAGCATTAAATAAAACATTTTGATAATTTGCTCCATCTCCAAGTATGTCTCCACTATGTAGTTATCATCAGGATAATTTTCTTGCATTTTATTGAGATAGTAGAGAAGAAGAACCTCTCATGCCGTTCTTCACTTTGATTTCCGCCAACTTCCTTCTAGGAATGTCTTTCACCGGTCCTAATGCTTGAAGTTCTTTAATCAATGTGGGCTTATATCAGGGGGACTTACTCTTCTTAAAAAGACTATTGTATTTTTTAAGAGCAGATTTTTTAAAATTCAAAGAGATATCCGATAGAGGAGAAGTATCTCTTAATATGCAAAAAATGTTTTTTAATTCAGGTATAGAAACTGAATTAAAAATTGGTTCAACATTAATGCTAGGTCCAGCCTCCAAATTAGTTAAAGGAATTGCAATTACCTCCTGAAATCCTGTATTTTTGACTTCAATAGCTTCCTGAATTTCAGCAACTTGAGTTGAATTGATTGGAACAACATCAACTCCTTCCTTAATAGTTTCCACAACTTCAGGAATTTTGAATTCAGAATTTGAATTCAAATTATTGCTATTAATATTCACAATATTGCATTCCACATCCAAAGGATCGGCCAACCGAATTACAGAATTTAAAATTTGGGTTTCCTGCATTTGATCCATCGGAACATTCTCCTCCATAATTTGTGGGATTTGCATTTGAATTTTTTCTGCAATCATAGGAAGCACGGTGGCAGCTTCAATATCTCCTCTAACAGCCTTGTCTCCTTCTTCCTTGTTTCCAGCACCTTTCCGATCTTTCAAGGGAATATAAAAAAATCCCGAACCAGAATTCCCTTCTCCTTTAGCAACTTCCAAGGCAGCTTTTTTGATATTATCCTCATTAGATTTATCCAAGGTTGAGATATCTTTAAAAATCTTTTTCTCAGGAATAATTCTCCTTTTGTTTCTGAACTTCACATGCATCCAAGGTCCAAAAGAATTAATTTCAGATTGACTGGAATGGACCTCTTTAACAAGAGGATTTTGATTATGAGATGTGTTAGGACACACCGAATCGATATGGCCGATTTTACCACATTTAAAGCAAAAAGATGATAGATTTTTATACTCAAACTTTTAAAAAAATCTACCATGAAACCCATCCACCCAAATTCCAGAGGGGAGTTTAGAATCCAAATAAACTTGAATGCAAGCTCTCACAAATTCCCTTCTCCCCCATCTAAACATGTTACCATCCAATAATAATGGAGTTCCAATTCTAGAAACAATTCTAGTGATATTGGATTCATCCCAATAGTTAAGTGACAAATGAGGAAGACGAACCCAAATTGGAGAAGAAATTCCACTCAAGGAATAAGGAGAGAAGGTAGGAGACCAATTATCTAAGCCTACCACAAATCCCCTTACAAGCCAAGGACCTCCATTAAGAACTTCCTCCATTGCTTCATGAGACTGAAAAGAACAAAGGAGCCAATCTAGACCAAGCAATGTAATATGAAATCCACCAAATTTCAACCATTGCTTCCTTAATTCAAATGAACACTTAGAAAAAGGATAATTTTTTCTAAGAATTTTAACAACCAAAGAATTGTTCAAAACTTGAGCATTAGATATTTCTTTTTCTTTTTCAAAAATGACAACATTTTCATCTCCAATATCCTCATGAATTTCACTGAATTTTATTTTAATGTGAGGTTTTTTAATCCACACATTAGGAGAATCCAATTTTGAAGAAGAAATTGGGTCCTTCTTCAAAATATCAGCAAAACTTCCACCTGATGAAGATGCTTCCTTATCATTTGCTCCAGCAATGATAGCCGACAAAGGTTTTGGCTTATCATTCAAAAACGAAATTATTTCCTTACCTTTGCCTGAAATCGGCAAAGGTTTTCTCATAGAATTTAAACCTCCCTCTTTTATGATAAGAGGAGAATCCAAAATCCGAAAAGAAGAGATACGATTGAAGGAGAATCTGCCTTTTGAAGCCAACATGATTGGACTCGCGGTAGATATCAAATTTTTGGTGTTCCGGTCATCCTTGGATGATCACCCACCCTCTTCCATCTCCAACAATGGCATTTGAATTCTTCAAAATCTTCTTCCAAATTCTTCCTAACTTTGTGGAGCTTCTAGTTTTACTTTGTCAAAAGATGAACTCAAACTTGTTTAGGTTCCCAAGTATAACATTTGATGGTTTTGTAGGTATGCTCTCATACAAAAACTCGTGAGAGCATTTAGCGCATGGACAGTGATTACTCGAAGCATATGACTGAAGATACTATAAAATTCATATCGCTGGAAGCTATGTATAAATGCAAGGTTACACTAGGAGATAATACCTCTAGGAAAGTGATTGACACATATATGATCAAAAACTTGAATAATTTTTTTCATTGATAATATATTACTTGTAGAAGGCTTAAAGCATAATTTGTTAAATATAAGCTAGCTATATGACAAAGGGCATAGCATTAAATTTTTTTCCCATTAATTATATATTAAGCCTAAATAAAAATGATGAATTGCATAGAACCAGGGTAAATAATATTTATTTGCTAGATTTGAATTGTATTAAAACTCTTAATGCTTTTTGTTTAAAAATAATTTCTAATGAATCATGGTTATGGGATGGAGATTTTGTCACGCTAGCATAAAAAACCTTAGGAAAATTACCCAAAAGGAAATGGTTAAAGGTATACCAAAATTAGGCTTTACTAAGGATCAACTTTTATGATGCATGTCAACTAGAAAAGTAGGTGAAGTCCTCATTTTATTCCACTAAGAATCTTAGAACTAGAAAACCATTGGAGATTATTTATATGGATCATTTCGGACTGCTTAGTACTGTAAGTCTGGGAGGGAAGGTATACAAATTTGTGATAGTTGATGATTTCTCAAGATTCATGTGGGTTAAGTTTTTATTTCATAAGAATAAATTGTTTGAGAAATTTAGAGAATTTTTTACTTGGATTCAAAAGAAACTAGGATGTGAAATTTTAACAATTCAAAGTGATCACGGAGGTGAATTTGAAAATAAAAAATTTGAATATTTTTGAAAAGAATGAGGAATTGATCTCAATTTTTCTACACATAGGACCCCTTAGCATAATGAGATAGAAAAAAAAAGAACAGAACATTAATTGAAGCTATTAGAGCTATGTTGGCAGAATATACACTCTCTTAATATTTTGGGCCTAAAGCGGATTATTTTCTGAATAGGTTGAACATTAGATCAAAACTAAATAAAATACCTTATGAGCTTCTTAAAGTTAGAATACTTAATTTATCATATTTGTATATTTTTGGATGTAAGGTATTCGTTCATAATAGTGAAAAATCTCTTTTAGAAAAATTTGATCTAAAATCAGATGAAAGAATTTTTCTTAGATACTAGTGTTAGAAAATCATATAGAATATAAAACAAAAGAACTTTAGTTGTTGAGGAGACAGCACATATTATATTGGATGAATCTAGCATTCTGAAAGATTCATGTTTAGAAGAAGATGATATAGAAAATAACTCTCAAAGGATTGAGAATATTAATTTAGATGAAAATTTGGGATAAGAAAATCCTTTGCAAAGAGACTTTAAATTTTTTAAAAACTATCCTAAGGAATTGATTTTAGGTGAACCTAGTGAGGGTGTTTGGACAAGACATGGACTTAATAAAGAAGTCAATCATTATGTCTTTATTTTAATGATAAAACCCATAAATATAAATCAAGCACTATCAGATGAATTTAGGATTTTAACAATGCAAGAAGAATTAAATTAATTTATAAAGAATGATGTTTGAGAATTGATTGCAAGGCCAAAGGATCAAAATATAGTTGGAACTAAGTGGGTATTTAATAATAAAATGAATGACATAGGAGTTATTATTAGAAATAAGGCTAGATTGGTGGCTAAGAGGTATAATTAAATTGAAGGGATTGATTTTGAAGAGACTTTTTCCCCTGTAGCAAGACTTGAATCAATTAGAGTTTTATTAGCCTTTATATGTTTTAAAGGATTTAAATTATTTCAAATAGATATTAAAAGTACATTTTTAAATAGGGTGATATAAGAGGATGTTTATATTGAACAACCTCTAGGTTTTAAAAGTTCTAAATTCTCTAATCATGTGTATAAATTGAAAAGGCATTATATGGATTGAAACATGCACTTAGGGCTTGGTATGAGAGGTTAAGTATTTTTCTATTAGAGAGATCTTTTATAAAGAAAGTGTGGACACCACTATTTTTTTGAAGAAATTAAGAGACGATATACTCATTGTTTAAATATATGTTGATGATATTATTTTTGGATCTACAAATAAAAATATTTGTGATAATTTTTTTAAAATAATGAGTAGTAAATTTGAGATGAGTTTAATGAAAGACTTAAGTTATTTTCTTGGTTTTAGCATTAAGTAATTTGAGGGAAAATTTCATAGTCAATCAAAATATATTAAAGGCATCCTCAAGAAGTATGAAATGGACAATACTAAATCAATAAGTGCACCAATGAGTTTCTCAGTTCAATTGGATAAGGATCCAAAGAAAAAATGTGTTAATCAAAAGAAATTTAGAAAAATTATTATATATTTACTTTATTTGACAAATAATAGACCAAATATTATGTTTAGTATTTATTTGTGTGCTAGATTGTAATTAAATCCAAAAGAATTACATTTGATAGCAGTATAAAATTTTTGAGATATCTTTTAGGAACTCAGAACTTATGAATTTGGTATCCTAAGTACAACGCTTTATTTGAAATTATAAGATATTCTAATTTAGACTTTGAAGGTTGTAGGGATGATAGAAAAAGTACATCTGAAACTTATCAATTTATATGAATTTCTTTAATTTCTTGATCCAGTAGAAAATAGAATTTCATAGCCTTATTTACTACTGAAGCTGAATACATTGCCTTAGGAAGTTATGTGGCGCAAGTTCTTTGGTTGAAATAATAGTTGATAGATTTAGAATTTATAATATGCATAATTCTAATTTATTGTGATAGTACTAATGCTATTTATATTTTGAAAATTCTTATTCAACATTTTAGAACCAAACATATAGACATAAGACATAATTTTATTAGGGATCATGTGGCCAAAGGAAAAATTAAATTGAATCATGTTTCAACTGAAAATAAACTTGCAGATATTTGTATAAAACCATTAGCCTTTAATACTTTTAGCACCTTAAGAAAAATGTTAGGTGTGATTGATCTTAATGCTTAGATAAAATCTTATATAAACTTGATATGTTTTTATGTGTATTTAATTTTGTTTTTTTTTTAGTTGTGAGTTTTTTTATTTTGTTTTTTTAGTGTTCTTGAATTTAGACAATTATCACTTATTTCAGGCTGATTGAATCCGAGTAAATTTTTTCTGGATTTTATCTTTCTTTTAAGTGTTTTGTTCATACTATATGAAATATTTTTGTATTATACGAATTCTGTAGCACATATTTAAATGTGGGACTTAAAAATATGAAATCTAATGTTTTTTGGGTTTCATGCTGTATGATGTTAGCATCGTCCGGTACAATTATTAGGGTTTCGTCTATACGAATGGGGGACAATTTTACTTGGAAGATTAAGTTATTATTGCAAATCATCCCGAACAAATTTGTTTTTGTCTGAAGGATCCAGGTGTCAATTTCTATGGGGGACAAACCTAATCGCCTTTAAAATGATATTAAATTTTCTATTCGTCCCGGATGAATGCATGTTCTTCTGTACGATCATGTAGTCAAAAATCCTGTATAAAAGGATGCCTTTTTTGTGTTTTGAAACTTGCAAATTGCATTAAAAAAATAAAGCTAGATACAATTTAAAGAAAAGGCTCACATTCCTTCTTCAACAAATAACTAAGAGAAGAAGGGATGTTAGCAAAAGAAGAACTATCAAAACAAAAATTATTTTCTAAAGCCAAAGTAGCACAAAGGTCGGTTACCTTATTGCAATCTCTATGAACATGATGAAATGTTACCTTATTGAAGTCGGCCAAGAATAGAAGACCTTCATCTATCCGGTTGTAGCTTTTCCACTTAGCCTTATTCAAAGAATTTCGAATAAACTTGATAACATTAAGGTTATCACCTTCAATTATTACTCATTTTCTATCTTGCATCCATCTTTGAATGAACTTTCTAATTGACATCACAGCATCCATCTCAAGTTGTGCCACTTCCCAGTGAATTCTTCTCTCCCCAAAGGCAATTAGTAATCTTCCTTTGTAGTCTCTAAAGATACCTCCAATTCCAACACTATTTGTATTTAGAAGAGATGCATCAACATTTATTTTAATCCAATCTAGCGATGGAGGGTGCCAAACATTTTAGAACTCCCTAAGGAGATTAGCACCCCAGCTATCTAGAAATGGATTATAATGATTCATTGCTGAAAATAAAGTATTTGCTTCAATAAAAGAGCTCAAACTAGCCACCTTCCCATGGGCAATCTCATTTATGTTCATCCAACTCAAATACACTGCAGTGCAGTAAATTTTGACCATAATAGGAGCAAAAATAGCAGCAATTTTTAGCTCCTTCAAATATTCTTCCAAAGAATGGAATGTAGGAATATAAAATCCCTACTCTTGAATTTTTCGAAAGACCTCCAACAGGTACTGTTAAGAGAGTTTCTATTTGCATGTTTTACATTCTTGCAACTTGTATAATTTTGATGATTAAAAATATTATTATTTTATGTATATATATTTTCTAACACTTTTTGGAAGATTTGTTTTTGCTCTAGTGTGTACTAACATTTCAGGAAAATCAACTCCAAATCATGAAGACTTCAAGTTAAAGTCGGCATCAAATCATTTGTAAATTAAAAGCTTTAAAAATGTTTTTGAATTAAGAGGGAATGATTGTAATTGAGTGAATATTCACAATACACACATAATTAGGGAATAACTTTTGTGAACTGATCATACGGGATGAACATAGTTCGTACGGGACGATCATGTCAATTAACCCTAAGAAGAGCAATGGATCGAACAGGTAGTGAGAAAAATTTTTCTAAGTCCTAATCGTCCAGGATGAATTTAATATTCGTCCCGAGACGAACGCTTCTGGATTCTCACGTTGCACTGTTCGTCCAGACGAAATTTACCATTCGACTCTGGAAAAAACTCTCTGTTTAAAATCATACAGGACGAAATTAAACCTTCGTCTCTGGACAAAAATCTCTGTATAAAATCGTCAAGTATGAAACTTGTTCATCCCAGGACGAACCGAACCGACTTATCACAGTTGGTTACGTCCTGTAGGGATTTGGAAACCGACCTATGGAATAACCATTTCATACCGGACGAACCTAGTTCATACGGAACAATGATCGTGTACGAACATAGTTCGTACCAATATACTTTAGGATCTTTTCTGACACTTTAAGTAAAATCATCCAGGATGATCCACGATCGTACGGGACGATCCACTGCGTACAAATTTGAAAATTTGCAGTTTTTGGGCAGTTTTTCTTGTCTTTCCAATATATAGTCAAAATTAGATTGCCACCAAATCTTTTTGGTCATTGATCTTCGTGCCTATTGAAAGAAGACTCAAGGAGAGAGTGAGAGAGAGCATTCAATGAAAGATTTCTTCCACAGGAGCTTAAAGGCTTTGCTTGGTGTTCAAAGGTAAGATTTCCTACTTGTGAATTGAGATTACTTCACTCTTTTCTTTCTTCCTTTTAGATTTCTTGTGAGGAGATCAGTCAAGGAGATCGGGTTCTCTACTCACACTAGGAGAGTGTGAAAGGACGAAGGGTTCTCTTCCCACACTAGGAGAGTGTAAAAGGACGATGGTTCTCTGCCTACACTAGGGATAGTGTAAAAGGATGACGGTTCTCTGCCGCACCGGGTAGTGGTGGAAAGAGTGTTTGTAAAGGCTACTCCGCCGTGGGTGCAAAAGGAGAGACACTATTGGTATTAGTGAAAAACTCAGAGCGTGCCTCTAGGGAGTGGATGTAGGTTTGATTTAGACTGAACTACTATAAATCTTGTGTCATTTATTACTTTTTTTATTTTCCTCATTTTACTGTTTAAAAGTTGTGGTTGAAAAACTTTTTTATAAAAATTCACTAGAGTTATTTTTGATTCAACTCATCCAAAAGAGGGATAATTTTTAACTACCAATTCACCCCCCCCCCCCCCCCCCCCCCTCTTGATAGCCGTGAGACATTAACTTAGGTTTAACAACCTATTCACTAGACTCAACATGTACTTACACCGAACAACAATATGCTCAAAATTTTCCACATCTTGACAGCCTCTTGCCCATAAATCATAATTTATAAGTTTTCTAAACTTTATAAATTCATTTGTAGGAATTGCAAATCTACTCATCCTCCACCAAAATAGTTCCACCTGAGAGTTTAGTTTCAGCTTCTTCAACCATTTTAAGAATCCAAAATCTTCCTCTTTAATATCACGGTATATGAAAAATTCATATGCTTTAGCAGTGATAGTTTTACCTGAAAGATGGCAAATTTCCTCCAAATAATCATCTTCAGCATTATTATAAATCAGAACTTGCAATATTAAAGAGATGAGATCCTGATGGAAAAACCGTTACAACTCCTCCACCTTCCATCTTCCATTCATATCAATGAAGTGTCTGAGCATTCTATCCTCCAATCCTAAGTAATCAATAGTTTTTGGCCAAACATCCAGACATTTATCCAACATCCAAATGTCTTTTAAAACATTTATCTTCCTTCCATTTACTACTCTCCACCTTAATAAAGGTTGTAAGTATCTAGCACCTTATGTTAAAATCTTCCAAGCAATTGAGGATCCTTTTTTGTAATCAGCATTTAACACATTATCACCATATTTAGCTGAAATGTTTTAATGCAGCAAAGAATCAGAATTTTGGATCAACCGCCATGACAATCTTGATTTAAGAGGTCCATCTCTACTAACAGCTGAATGAAAATTCAGCCCACCGGCTGCTTTTGGCTTACAAAGCTCTTTCCAAGATATGTAATGCATACCTATATTGCCATTTCTTTTACGCCAAATAAACTCTCTATAGCATTTGTCAACTTCATGAAGCACTTTTTTTGGAATAAAAGAATGTGTAGAAATGAAATTTGGAAGAGATAGAAAAGAAGATTTAGCAAGAACATTCTTACCAGCCAAAGAAAGACATTTGCTCCCCCAAGCATTCAGTTTTTGTAGAACATTATCCAATAAGTACTGGAAATCAGCTTTCACATATCTTCTAAGCATAATTTTAACTCCCAAGTACTGCATCTCCTTGATGATTTTGAATTTCAGAATCTGTTTAACCTGCCATATGTTGGATCTGCTAGCTGCCTTGCTGAAAAAGATTTGTGATTTTGAATTGTTAACCTTCAATCCCATCCAGGAGCAAAAATCTGACACTATACTCTTCAGTTTATTGGCTAGCTTTTTAGATGATTGAGAAAAAATCAGGACATCATCGACATAAAAAAGATGGTTAATCCTTTGAATTAAAGGATGCCTCAAAAATAACATTTTACGAAAAGCCATATAATCTTTGGTAGTTTTCATTCGTACGTATGAAAAAATGTTTGTGTCATATGATTTCGAAATCATCTGTATGAAACAAATTTTGTACAATACATAATGGTGTTTTCTTTAAATAGAATGGTTTTGAAAACTTTTTCTTCATTAACTTTCATCTTCATTTCAAAACTCTTTAGACCCCGTATCTAGGAAATGGCCAGTTCTAATAAGCTTCCTAGGGGTTCCAAAGGTTCTTCTTCTTTAACTTTTTTTTATCCTAACATCTTATCTAAGAAGTTTGAAGACGTTTTATGTAGTTTTATTGATGCTAAAATCACCCCATCTCTATTACTAATCCAAGATGATCTTCATTTTTTTGTAATGCCATGTTTTGCTTCCACACAACTATCATTCATTATGACCCTCATATATAGATATCACAAAGAAACCTTTCAATATTTCTTAACCAATATGAGAGTAAGCGAGGATCACTCTAGGATAAGTTCATTTGTTCAAAGGCGACGTAAAAATTACAAAAGCAGACTTAGGCAACTACCTCCATTTAAGAACCGAAGGGGTTACCCTCTATATCTGATTATGACTGGACGGAGATTAATAAAGTTCTTAGAGGTGTTACCTCAGTCAATCATCTATCTAGAGTCTATACTTTAAGTCAAAATGCTAGAGTCGTCTAGCATGTTTTAAGAACTTATGTTATTCCAAAATGTGGTGATAGAGTGAATATGACTCCACTTTTGTCCACTATCACATACATATCTTATTATGACTTAAAAACCTATTGATGAAGCCCAGCTCATTATGGACTACCTTTACAACCATTTTGAGATTGCTCAACCTCATTATTAAAGGAAAAAAGAATGTGTCCTTAGGACATCTTGTTGCATATAATCTTGAAAAGAATTATATTCTAGTTCACCCTGTACCTCCAACTGAACTTCTAATTTATTTATCGATTCCTCTTTTCAATCTCTGTTTGGGAGAACTGCGAGTTCTAGTGAGGATATTGGGGGCGAAGGGGGAGCACCTGTACTTGCACCCATATAGGGACCTAATCAGAATTTCTTTTAGGAGAATGTTCAGCAATTTCATCAGTTGGAGACATATTTTGATCAAATCAAGACTCATTTGAATCAGCAGGATGCAAGGTATCAGGAATATATGGGGTGGATCCGAGGTCAGTTTGACTCGGTGAATAAAAATTTAGCTATGATTAATAGCTATTTTTCAATATTCAATCAGCCACCTCCTCCAGATTAGGGCCCCTCTGAGTTTTAGATGTGCTTCTTTGTTGTTTTGCTCTACTAGTTTGATTTAGTGATGTTTCTTTTCTTATGTTGTGATTATGTCTTTTTATGCTATAGTATTTGTTTTAGTGTTATGTTGGTTTAGTTTTGAGTTTTTAAATGGTATTTTGTTGGTTTAGTTCTGAGTTTTTAAATGTAATTTTATTGATATCTACAAGCTGTTTGTATCCATCTTTTTAGTTGATAAAAATAAAAGCAGTCATGTTTCATGAATGTTTTTGTTATTTTTATTTTGAAATGAGAGGATATTTATATGGAAAACTATTTTTAATTGGTTAAAAATATGTTATAAATTATCTTGCATTACAAAATTAATGTCATTATGAAATCTAATTTTTTAAAAATTTAAATTAATTTATAACTCAATTATGTTAAGCATATCAACTTCATGTTTTTTAGGAAAATAAAAAAGTTTATATTTTTATTGCAATCTTAATGTCTTATTATTTTTATTTCATTTTCAATAGGGGCAGGAACATATCCATCTGTGTAATCCCCAACCACATGAGGCATTAATTTACCAAACAAGAGGCACAGTGCAGACACAACACCCACCTCCAAAAACACGGGACCAGAATTTAAGGCACAACCCAAATGACCCCCAACACTAGTACAAGCCCGAGGGATCGGACTAGAAGGTAAGACCCCAGCCACAACACCCTTACAAACCTTCATTGAGGATTCATCAACACCAGAATCAATAGGAACATCAATTTCCACAGCAATCACAACTCTATTCTCCGGTACCTGAGCACCCTCCAAAGCAACATGGGCCACTCCCTCCAAACCCACACAAGGATTCACTAAATTAATAAGACTAACCTCCTCACAATCCACATCATCCATAACCTTAATTAGCACGAGAAACCAAATCATAAGAAACAGAAGCTGGGGCATTAGATGGTACAGGTAAATAAGTCACAGGAGTTTCAAAACACACAGCCGGAACTACAGAATTGGAAGGGTTAACCACACGGTCAACATCACCCAACAAAATAGAAGGATTCAGCACAACAGCAGAGTCAAGATTAGGATGAAGAATCTTACACCCCACCTTAGAATGTCCCAAAGCAAGACAATGAGAACAATATTCTGAAAAATCTTCAAAAATCACAAATTGCACATAGCTAGTACTTTCCGAACCAACCCTAACTTTGTCTGGATACTGTTTGGACACATCCAGCTCAACCAAAACATGCACAACTGATGGACGAGAGCCTGTGTTAGTAGCATTATCAATTTTTAATGGTTTGCCAAAAATTAATCCTAAACCATGCAGAATACGCAGGGCAAACAAGTGAGATTGGAGGTTAGGGAAGGAGATCCAGATAGGTATAACAAGAGAATCGATCATAATGTCCAAGAGAGGAGTCCATTTAACCAATTTCATAAAACAATTACTCACGAAATACGATCTATGAGCAAAAATCCTACAATAATCCAAGTCATTGAATAGCTTAATCAAAACATTCCGCTGATTCAAAACAGTAACCGAGATTTCACCATTTAGCTTTAGCTTAAAAAAGAAACTCCTAATAGCATCAAGGGAAGGTCTATGCCCAAGGAATTTACCGACCAGAGCATATTCAAAAAGGGCTACCAAAGATTGGATTTCCTCCTCAGAAATCCACAGAGAAGGTAAGCCTCTATGCGACGAGACTCTCAGTTCAGGAAAAGGCACGGAAGAAGGTGGGGATCCGGAGAGAGCATCCTTAAAAGACAAAGACGATGATCCAACCAAAAAACCGAGATCACAAAAATGAGAAGGCGCCATAACACCAGAAAATGGAAAAACAACTCCGGAAGGAGAAGAAAAAGAACTTCCCTGAGAGACGAAGAGAAGGATCCAGCATGGAGAGGCCGAAAAGGGAGGCTAGGGCGAAGCCCTAGCACCTCTCGGAGAGCGAGAGAGGAGCAGACGAAACATCTTGTGATGACAAATTTTAGGTCATGTAACACAAATATAACCCCACGTAGTGGGATAAAGGCTTGTTGTTGTTGTTGTTGTTGTAACACAAATATAGTACTCTCTCAAATGCTAAGCATCAAATTTCTTCCTTTTCTTCTCATAATAATAAAATACTGGCAAAACATACAATTTAAAAATAGCTATTTCTGTTCTAATTAACAAAACTTCAACTTTTGCAACCAATAATATTTTCTTCTCATCTTAACATTCTAAAATATCTTGCGGATATAACAAATAAGTCATAAAGCGAGGGAAGAAAAAAAATTATCTGATTGAACATAGAACGCTACACCAAAAAACCTCTATTGCTCACATTTTTTTAATTTACAAACTTCTCGATGATGACTACATGGCTATCTATCATTGCTATTAGGATTATTAATTAATCATTAATTTATTATCCATCCACAGCAGATCGTTGTTTCTCGAAGCGCACGTACTGCTTCTTGTTCTTTCTGGAAAACACTCTTGTCAGTTTCCTCCTCAGTTATTTCCTGATTGTTACAGGTTATTTAACAATTGCATTGGTTCATGATTGCTTAGGTTGTAGTTATTAGATAATTTCTTCAAATTATTGTTTTAACGCATATTGCCATTGGATTATTCTGCAATGACGTAGTTATTGCATGATTGCATTGAATTATTGGTTGATTAAAATACTTGAAACTGGCTTTTGCAATCCTAGGTGAAACGTTGAAGAGATCTCGAAAGTGTTTATGTTTGATTGGGTCAGCTTTTTTATTGTTTTGATTTTTAAATAACAACAATACTTTTATTTGGCTACTGCTTTCATGTTATTTTTTTGCTTTTATGAATTTCTATGATGAAAAATTATTTTTTTTCAACTAGAATAGCAAATTTATTTTCTCACAGTGATTTAAAAACTAAATTTATAAGAATCTATAGCTATCCGAAACAAATTCTTAATCTCTAAGTGTATGTTTGAGATTGTTGTAATTTTTTATGAAGTTTATCATAAAACATATGCGGAAAATAACATTTTTAAAAGTTATTATAAAAAGAAGTCTCCTAACATAAAAATTTATTGAAAGAAAAAAAAAATAGTGATCAAACTGAAACTATGATTGAGATATGAAAATTAAAATAGTAAAAAAACAATTTTAGATGAAGCCTAATGGAATGTTATGTAGATCATAGGGCGATCCCATTGAGGCTACGAATATATAGCTGAGAGAAGCAAGAGAAACATTTCAGAGTAGGATTTGCATCAAAAGTATAAAATTAATCCCACCAATACCAAATGAGTGGAATTCCATCAGAAGATCGCAAATACAGGAAGTCTCCCTCATTTTCAAAACTATAAAATAAAAAGGATGTGGACGTCTGCATAGAAATTAAATTAATCAACTTGTTAAAAAAATTATAGATGAAGACATTGTCCTTATTACAAAGTATGAGGAGAAGTGGTAAAATAAATAATATAATTACCAAATTGAACAAGCTTTTTATATTTTGGATATTGCTTCCAGCCATTTCTGGAGATTCCCATGTTGGAGATTGCTTCCAGCCATTGCTTTTATACACGAATAGAAACCCTTGAAAGAAGTTGGCCGGCATAACTTGTCTTATACACTGATCTTCCTCTTTAGAATCTTAAATTAACTATGCATATAAATACGTGTGTTTCCTATAAATTAAAATATATTGAATCCTTTGGTTTATTTTCATAAATTTTGTCAAGAAGAACATGCTGGTTTTTATTAGCTACCGTCGATTTGGAATAAATTAAGGGGAAATTGAAGGCAAAAGGACACCAGAAGAAACATCGGAGCCAACTCCAATTATTAGAGATTGACTTTCTTTTTAACAATTGTAGCAGTCTTTTATTGTTTTTTTTTTTTAACGATGAATGAGAATATATAAAAACTTTTAAAATATTTATTAAAAAAGCTAACTGATACCAACACTAATCCTAGGCCTGTCAAAACCGGGTCACGGGTCGGGTTCGGATTCAATCCGAAATGGACCCGGGTTCATACGGGTCAACCCGAACCCGACCCGTTTTTGGAAACGAGTCAGTTTGCTGGACCCGAACCCGACCCGCTTCGGGTCTGGGTCAACCCGACCCGATAAAAATTAAAATTAGTATTTTGTATTTAATTACAAATAAAAAAAATGTACCCTTCAATTAATTGTTAAACAAATTTTTAAAATGTACAACAAAACATATCATTTAAAAATTACAAATCAATAAATTACAAAAAAATTACATATCTTTAACAAAAAAAATTACATATAACAGATTAACAACCACAAGGCCGACAACCCACAGGCAGCAACCAAATGCTAACAAAAAAGTCTAGCCAACTGCTAATAGATATTGCCAATTTTAATTTGCCATAACAGATAATCAAAGTCCAAAGAAAGCCAAGCTAATTGCTAACATAAAGTCGGAACTTCAATTTTTAAAAAACCCTAAATCGAATCTCAACAAAAATCTGTTTATGTCTTTATGATTTCATAATAAACTAATTAACTGCATCTTAAGATAAAAATTCTTAAAAAACTAAATAGCTAAAGCACAAAATGTGAAGCCCTAATCGATATTTCAACGCCACACTGCCACAGCAACTTCAAATTGGAAGGAAGAATCGAAGAAGCAAATAACTAAAAAAAAATCAATGCCTCCGTAACAAAAAATCAAAAAAATTTGCAACACTCATTGCTTGACTCCAGTTTTCAAAAATAACCGAAAGATAAGTAGATAACCGAAAGAAAGTTAACCAAAAAATCAAACCAATGAGCTTATGAGCCGATGCGTCGATGACGAAGAACGGAAGAATCAAAGAGCCGCAGAGGCACAGAGGAGGAGATCTCAGCGAAATCGACCGCAGAGGCGCAAAGAGCTTAGTGTTTTCTCGCTCGAAGAGAGACGAAGTCACGACTCACAAACTGAACGCTCGCAGTCTCGCTCTCGGATAATGGACATGGCTAGTTAACTGAATAAATGCCCTAAATTTGTAAATACGAAAGTGGGTCGAACGGGTCATTTTCGGGTTACCAGGGTTGACTCGAACCTGACCTGAAATGTCATACGGGTCAAAAACTAGAACCCGAACCTGACCCGTTTCAGGTTCGGGTTGACCCTAACCCGAATTTCTCGGGTCGGGTTCGGATCGGGTTTTCGGGTCGTGTCAAATGTTGACAGGCCTAACTAATTTTTTACTTGTTCTTATATTTTATTGCGAAGAAAATTGCAATAAAAACATATTCTCTCTATTGTTGAAGAATAAGATCATTATGAATAATTTTAAAATTAATTTGAATGTTTTTTAAAAATAATTTTATTTGTTTTAAATATCATATAAAAAAATAATTTAGAAAAAATAAATATATTTTTATTAAACTAGAAAAAATAAAAAATTATCCTAAATGAGCCCTTGTAATATTTGTGAATGGATTTGAATAAGGGAAAGTTTTATTTGGAAGTTCATGTAATCAAATTCAGATTTGCAGTTGTTTAATAATTTCACTTCTCTTCAGTTTGTCTAAACCAATAGGCAAGAACGTCTCCATAGTGGTTTAGGTGTGATTTTATGAGAATTATATTAAAATATGATTTTCCATGGATTCGAGAGAGTAGGTTTTAATTGGTCTGGTTCTGGCTGGCAGTCAATCATGATTGAAACATTTATTATATTTGTAAAACATTATTATAAATCCACTAATCCAGTTGAATACTCCAGAAGAACATATCCTGTGAAGAACACTCTGAATTTTCTATTATTTTTTTGATAAGATATTTTTCATCCTGCTATGCATAACAAATTACATCATTTTTTCAAAAAAAAATTACAAGTTTTTTCTTACGATCTATCAATTATAGGATATGATATATTACATTGAATATTTCTTTATCTCCCGGTAAAATAGTTAAGTAAATGAAAGATTTTCCTTTAAAAAATTTAGAGGGCAAAATGTTTTTATCGAATTATTTTTCTTATTTCACACTCCCCAAATAAATTCAAGATATTTTCTCTTTCTTTATTTTGTCAAATGCATTGATTTTCATAAAAGATCTCACATTTTATTTATCAAAGTAGGTTTTATGATTTAATTACAACAATCAAATAGTTGGTGTTTATGCACTTTAATTTCATAAGAGATTATACTAAGTAAAAGAGCTAGAGTATACGAAGGTATAGTAAGAGGAAAATGTGCAAGCCTATGTTCATTCTATGTGCCCTTTCAAGATTTTTCATTGTTTTCTACTTCACTAATGTAAGGCAAACAAGCATCATTCCGCAAGAACAAAGAATAGTAAAGAACTTCGAGCAAGAACAAAAATAGACCTAGCAACCAGATATCCAAAAGTCTAACACAAAAATTCGATCTATGACCTAGGCAGCCACCCCACACCCCGGCCACCACTAGCTACAAAGCGGCAAATCAACCAACATCAAATAGAGAGAAACCACCAAAGAGACCCCCACACCAACACAACCCGCAAAAGCAGCCGAAAAAAAAAAAAAAAACACAGGCACAAAGCCAAACCGAAGAAAATCACACAAGGAGAACCAAAATAGAGAAGAGGAAAACAGCTTAATCATTAACATAAAGCAACCCAAGTTGATCCAGTCTAAGAAGACCCTTAATGAAAGGAGGAAGCTGATTAAAAGCAAACTCATTAACACTATTAAAATAGCAACTAATATTTGCCAAACCATAAGCACATGTGTTAGCATCAAACAGGATATTGGAAAAATAGCAATTTCACCATGTTAAGGGAAGCTCTAATGTCCCTCAAAGTGTAAAAGAGACCCGAAGAACAATTATAGTCACCCAAACTCTTAAGTACCTTAAAATCAAAATCAGTTTCCAACACAACATCAATCAAATTAAGATTAATATAAAACTATATGCCATGAATCACACCAACAAAGTTTGCAAGATTGTTATCACCCAAAACCACGGGCCCAGTAAAACCCCAGAGATACGAGCCATTGTGATCCCTTAAAACACCACCAAAGGCAAAAGTATTACCCAATCTAGCACTAGCAACATTCAGCTTGACAAAATTAGAAGAAGGTTTCGTCCACGAGGTGCATCTAGTGATCTTAAAGGAATTATCAACCACCAGATTAATACTAAAGTTATGACAGATAAAATGAGCATTCTTAAAGTTCTTGAAAGAAAGTAATTGGATAGAAAAAAAAGCCACCACTTTATCTTTAATTTTTTGAATAATTCTCTTATAATCCACAGCACACCGTTAAAACGAGAATCATTTCTTTCCATTAGAGAAACCAAAGAGTCAGACAAGGTGAACATTATGAATATGACCCTTAGCATTAACCAGCCAACAATCAAAAGGAAAGTATAAAGAGGAATTCACAGAGAAAAAGTTAAAGTGAAAAATCTCCTCAAAATAAATCCAAACCTTAACAGCAACAGGGCCAGAAATGAAGACATGATGCATATTCTCAACATGAAAACAGCATTGACATTTAGAGGGGAAAATAAAACCTCTTTTCCTCAGATTCTCGTCAGTAGGAATGAGCTTATGAAGAAACCTCCAAACAAAAATAGAAATTGTAGCGGGGATAGACTTGTGCCAAATCAAGTTAAAAAACTTAGAAGGAGACTTTTTAACTCTGATGGAATGCCAGTCTTCTTTAACAAAAAAATTGCCATCTTTAGAAAGAGAAAAAAGTAACACATCCTTGGAACCTATGTTTAAAGGGATCTTTAAAATAAGCCGAATAATGCAATCAGGCAGCACACAAGAAAGTTCTCTAAATCCCAACCATGATTAGAAAGAAAATGGTTAACTTTCACATTAGAATTAGAGACAGTATTTAATAAGGAGTCAATGGACTGACCATTAATCCAACGATCTTGCCAAAAGAAAATGGTGCCATAACCAAGCCCCCAAGCCAAATAAGGCTCAACCTTCCATTTAACTGAGCAAAGATGATGTCAAACTTTAGAGTGACCTCTAGCAAAGCCACATAAAGTCGGGTGCCTCCTCCCACAATATTTAACCATCTTGAAATTGGCCCAAAGGCTGTCATTTTTTCTGAGCTTAAACCAAAGCTTGTAAGAGAAGGCCAAAGAAAAATACAACATCGAATTACAACCCAAAGTCCCCTCTTGCATAGACCCGCAACATTTACTCCAAGAAGATCAATGAATCTTAGAGTTATTATTGGAGCCTTTTAAAAAAAATTTATTGAGGATCCTATCAATTCTCTGACAAACAATATTTGTAGGAAAAAGAGTTTGAAAACAATAAACCGGAATCGAACAGAACACACTTTTAATAAGAGTTAGGTGACCACCAAAACTTAAAAAGTTAGAATCCCAAGAAGGAAATCTCTTTTGAACAACATAAATTAAATCATCGAAGATAGAAGACCTCTTTCTACCCTTATACAAAGGAGTGCCCAAATATTTAAGAGGCAAAGCACCTTGGGTAAAACCAGTAAGAGTTTTAATATCCCTAGCACCAGTAGAGGGGACATTCTTACCAATAATAAAGAAGCTCTTAAGTTTATTGAAAGCCAAACCACTAACCGATTCAAAGTGCTCAAACAAGTCCATGATCTTGACAACCATATTAATACTAGCGTTAGAGAAAATAATGAAATTGTCCGCAAAACAGAGATGGGAGATTTGGATACCACCTAAGGTACAAAAGTAAAGACTAGAACAATTTTTAAAAGTGTCCTCAATAGCCCTAGAAAGGTAATTCGCCGTAAAACTAAAAAGAGCAGAAGAAATAGGATCCCCCTGCCGCAGCCCATGGGAAGCCCTGAAAAAACCATGGCACTTAATATTCACTAAAATAGAAAAGTAAGGACTTTTAATATAGGATTTAATGAGACTGATAAAAGAAAGATCAAAACCAAATAAGCTCAAAATATGATAAATAAACTTCCAATTAATATTATCGTAAGCCTTCGAAATATCAAGTTTCATAATCATGTTATCACCACGACACTTAATATCCAAGTCATTACAAAATTCCTGCGCCAACAAGATGTTATCCGAGACAGCTCTACCTTTGATAAAACCATATGAAAAGGAGATATAAGTCTAGGAAAAAGGATAGTTAAATGTTTCATAAGAATTTTAAAAATTAATTTATAAAAATTAGTACACAAACTAATAGGTCTAAAATCATTCAAGTAATTGACCGAATTATTCTGGGGAATAAGAATAATAGAAGTAGACAAGAAGAATTTAGGAATAGTAGAACCATTAAAAAAATCAGTCACAACAGAAAACAAATCATGATAAATAATAGGCCAAGTGTTCTGAAAAACTTTAGTAGTGTAATCATCCAGACCAGCAACAGAATTAACATTCATACAAAATGAAATGTCTTTCACCTCCTCAAGAGAAGGAGATTCAGTTAAAGTAGCATTGTCCTCAATCGAAACCAATTGAGGAATAAAAGAAGGATTGGGAAGACTAGCAGGATTAGAAGACTTATTAAGATGAATTTGAAAATAGTTAACAGCAAGGATTGAAATCTCCCCATTATCCTCAGCCATGGATCCATCGTAACGAGAAATTTTATGAATAAAATTAGTAGAACGCCTCTTCTTAACCAAAGAATGAAAGTATTTAGTGTTATTATCACCTTCCATCAAGTGTTTAGCAGCCGCTTTCTGTTTCCAAAAAATCTCTTCTAGAGGTTGAAGCTTACAAAGCTCCACTTTGGCCTCTTTGAGCAAAGTAAAATTAATCTCAGAAGGGTCCAACTGACAAAAATTTTTAGAGAAGTTAACTCTAGCTTCAATAGATAAAATGTTAGAAAATAAATTTTAAAAATATTGTGATTCCACCACTTCAAAATAAGTTTTAACCTTTTAAGTTTAAGCCACAATCTATGCATACATGAAATAGAACCATCAGGGAAAAAAGGAGCCTGCAAATTATTCTTAACAACATCAAGAAAAGAGGAATGTGTTGAAACTTGTTTAATATGAATTAGGATGTTAAATCCAAGCTTATGTCCTAGCGGCTAACCAAGAGGGGGGTGAATTGGTAATTAAAAATTTATCCCTCTTTTAAAATTTTATATCGAAAATAAATTTAGTGAATTTTATAGAAAACGTTTTTCAACCACAAGTTAAAATAGTAAAAACAAAAGTAGCAGAAAATAAAAAGACACAAGATTTATTGTGGTTCGCTCAAACACGACCTACATCCACTCTACGGAGACACCATTATAGTCTGTACTTTGCTTTTTTCTTTTCTTGAGTCTATTTGTAATGTTCAAAGAGGCTGATGCTAAGTATCCCTACACACGCACACTTGAGAGACTTAGAAATTCTATTTTTACTCAAATCGGGCAGGATGATATTTACATCGTCCTGGACGATCTGGCTTAAAATAAAAATTCTAATCAGAGATTCTTAATTAAGGTAGCCGTCATTAACCGATCGGCCCAGACGAATGTGTATCGGCCAGGATGATAAGCTCAAAATAGAAAGAAATTGCTGCTATAAACAATTAAGGTATTATGTATTTTTGGTAATCGGCCAGGACGATCTTGGATTGGCCTGGATGATATTTTACAATTATGCCTTAATTGATCAGACAAATCAAGGAAGTAATTAAGGATGATTGATACAATCATATCAGCCTGGATGATCTCAGGATCAGCCAGGCCGATCTGTTCAAAAAACTTAATTACTTCTGGACAATAAATATTAGCCAGCTTGAATTCAGGGTGGTGCTCAGGACGATTTTCCTCTAATTTGAACTGATCGGCCAGGACGATCAAGCCTATTTTTAAATCATCCAGCTTGCATTCAGGGCGGTGCCCCGACCGATCTCATGGGATTTGTACTGATCGGCCAGGACGATGTTAATATCGTCCTAGACGATATAGTCGGCAACTTGCAATTAATGATCTCCTTTGAAGCTCTTCTATTTAAGAGCTCTTATTCAATGTTTTTGATAATCTTTGTTATTGCCTTGACCTGAAGACCTTGAGGAGAGAGAGAGAGAAAGAGAGAGAGAGAGAGAGAGAGAGAGAGAGAGAAAGAGAGAGAGGATCTTGTGAGGGGGAGCTTGTGAGAGGATTCACATGGGTGCTTCAAGGATTGCTCTGCTTCTTCTTCTTCTAGAGTTTCTCGTCGGTGAAAGGGTCGGTAGAAGTAAGGTTTTCAGCAACGGATCGTGGTTCTCTGCCAGCTTTAAGAAGAAACAAAAGGAGATAGGTTCTCTGCCTTGCCGGGGTGGTAATAAGGACTTCTTTGTGAGAGCTTCTCCGCCTAGCCGTGGGGGCTAAAGGAGAGACACGTTTTGTAGTTCAATACTTGGAGGGAGCCTCCAAGGAGTGGATGTAGGTCAAGTTAACCGAATCACTATAAATTTCTGTGTTATTATTTTATTGCTTCCGCACTTTAATTTTCGCACTTATTTTTCTTGTGGTGTGATTTGGTTTGTGATATTGCTTTTGTTGAAAAGAATTTTTTAAAAAATACCAATTCACCCCCCTCTTGGTTAGCTTGGAACTAAGTTCATAAGGCTTAAAATCCTAACGAACTTTCAAGTGGTATCAGAGCACTATCTAGTGTCATCTGAGCACTTTCAAGTGATATCAGAGCGAGATTCATAAAAACTGAGTTTGAAATCTTTTTGAATTTGATCCATGGCTAACTTTGGGAATATAAATACTACTAAAGGTTATTCAATTACACGATCCCCACTATTTGACAATTTATTTTTTGATTTCTGGAAAACCTGCATGTCTACTTTGTTGCAAATCTATTTTTTATGGTTTATGTTTAGATGATTGACAAACACTGTTTCTCTTGGACTGCTTGTTGCTTCTAACTTTTTAGGAATCAAAGATCGGACGATCAAGAAGAAGCCAGTTCAGGATTGCGTAGGTTTAGGGTTGAGTCAGTCTGTAGTTCTTTACTTTTTGAGTCCACTTGTAATGATCAAAGAGACTGATGCTAAGTAACCCTTCACACACACACTTGAGAGACTTAGAATTTCTGTTTTTATTCATATCATCCAGGACGATTTTTGGATTGGCCCGGACGATCAGGCTTAAAACAGAAAGTCTAAATAATGATTCTTAATTAAGGCAGCCGACATTAATATATCATCCAGGACGATACGTGTATCGGCTAGGACGATAAGCTCAAAACCAAAAGAAGTTGCCGGCATAGACAATTAAGGTATACTATGTTTTTAAATTATCGGCCAGGACGATCCTAGGATCGGCCTGGACGATATGAAAAATTATGCCTTAATTGATCAGGAAATCAAGGGAGTAATTAAGGATGTTGATACGATCATATCGTCTTGGACGATCGCAGGATCGGCCAGGATGATCCAGTCAAAAACCTTAAGTTACTTCAGGATGATAAACATCGGCCAGCTCGTATCTAGGGCTATTGTTATGACGATTTTCCTCTGATTTGAACTGATCGGCCAGGACGATCGTGTGATCGGCCTGGACGATCAAGCCAATTTTCAATCGTCCTGTTTTACATCCAGGGCTATGCTCTGGATGATCTTCATTGATTTGTACTGATCGGCCAGGCCGATGTCCATATCGGCCTGGACGATATTGTCGGCAACTTGCAATTAATGAGCTCCTTTGAAGCTCTTCTATTTAAGAACTCTTGTTCAACGTTTTTAAAGAATTTTTTGTTGCTGCCTTGACCTGAGAAGACCTAGAGGAGAGAAAGAGAGAGAGGGAAAGAGAGAGGATCTTGTGAGGGGGAGCTTGTGAGGGAATTCATAAGGGTTGCTTCAAGGATCGCTCTGCTTATTCTTTGTCTAGAGTTTCTCTTCTGTGGAAGGGTCGGTAGAGGTAAGGAGTTAGCTTTTGGTTGTGGTTCTCTGCCAGCTTCAGGAGGAAGCAAAATGAGGTAGGTTCTTTGGCTTGCCGGGGTGGCAAAAAGGAGGTTCTTGTGAGGAATTCTCCGCTTAGCCGTGGGGGCTAAAGGAGAGTTACTTTTTGTAGTGCAATACTTTGAGGATACCTCCAAGGAGTGGACGTAGGTCGAGTTGACCAAACCACTATAAATTTCTATTTTTTTATTTTTGCTTTCGCACTTTTTAATTCTGCATTTATTTTTGTGGTGATTTGGGTTTGTGATTTTTATTTTTTGTGAAAAGAAAATTTTTAAAATACCAATTCACCCCCCTCTTAGTTAGCTTGGGCTAGTTCTATAGGGCTTAACATCCCTAACGAACTTTCAAGTGGTATCAGAGCGGGATTCGAATTTTTAAAGTTTGAAAACTTTTTGAATTAGATCCATGGCTAACCTTGGGAATCGTAACACTACGGAAGGGTATTCTATTACCCGACCTCCCCTGTTCGATAACCTACCTTTTGATTTTTGGAAAACTAGCATGTCAACATTTTTACAATCTACTGATTATCGTATGTGGATGCTTATACAAGAAGGTTATTCTCCACCTTCTCGTGAAATTAATGGTATTAAAACTGAAATTTCCTTTACTGAATGGACTTTTGATGAACGTGATTTAGCTCAACTAAATGCAAAATATTTGAACTGTTTTTTCTGTGCTTTAAAATCTGAGGATTACATGCGTGTCTCAACTTGCAAAACTGGTAAGGAGATTTGGGATAAATTGTGTATCACCTATGAAGGTACTAATGAAGTTAAACAATCCCGATTAAACATTCTCTTGCATGACTACGAACTTTTTAGTATGAAACCTCATGAATCGATTTCTGACATGTACACAAGATTTACTCAGATAGTTACTTCACTGCATGCACTAGGAAAAGAACTTTCAAACTATGAAAAAGTAAACAAGATTTTGAGATGCTTGCCTTCGTCTTATGATGCTAAAATCACTGCAATCACTGAATCTAAGAATTTGAACACCTATTCTATTGATAACTTACTTGGCTCACTCATTGCTTACGAGCAAGGGGTGAATCAAAGAAATCTTGATGCAGGTGAGAAGAAAAAGGAGAAAACAATTGCACGTAAGGCGCACAAATTGGATTCTGAATCTTTCGGGTCTGAAAGCGATGAAGTTGCCTTCATCACAAGGCAATTCAAAAGTTTTCTAAAGAAGAAACAAAAGTATCATTAAAGTTGGAGAAAAGGTAAGGAAAATAAACATGTTAAAGGATCTTCTGATGTTGTTTGTTTTGAATGCAAGAAACCTGGACATGTGAGAGCCGATTGCCCAACACTTCAAGACAACACGAGCAAGGAAAAGATTGAGGAAAAATCTAAGTTTAAGAAGGAGAAGAAGAGAATCCAAAAGGCATTCTGGGCAGAATCTGGTACTGATTCCTCTGAGACAGAACAAGAGGAAGAGACAACAAACCTGTGCTTAATAGGAGAAGATCATCTTGAGCAAAGTGATGAGGAAGAGGTATGTAAACCAACCTATGATGAATTGTTTGAAATTTGTGAAAAAATCCATGCATCATACAAAAAACTTAAGAAGACACATGCTAGCTTAAAAGTGGAACTTATAAATTTGCAGAAATAGTATGAAGTCATTCTTAAAAATCATTCAACGATTGATTCTAATCACATGACTCTTCTTGATGAGTTGAAAAAACAGCATTCAGAATTAATTGATGAACATAAGGCATTGAAAGTTTCACACACCTCACTTAATTCTGATCTTAAGAAATCAAAAGAGATTGAGAAAAACTTGAAGATTGATAATGAGGCATTAAAAAGATCTAACTTTAGGATTCAAAATGATTTGGATACAATTAAGAAAAATCAGATGACATCTACTTTTAATCCTAAGCCAGAATCTAGGAAGAGGCATTATAATTCAAACCATTTAAGAAACCCTTTTCCTGGAGTTCGATGTTTCTCATGTGGCATGCTAGGACACATCTCACACACGTGCACCGTCCACCGTAGTACACATTGGGTGTAGAGACCTAAGATGCATGATTCACAGCATACCACATCTGCATTACACTCTACTTTTCCTAAGAAGGGGCCCAAACCTGTTTGTGTTCCTAAATCTGACTGTTGTTGAGTTTTGCAGGAGTACTCTCACCAAAGATCTCGTGGGAGCATAGGATAACTGGACATAAGGAGGCTCGCAGCTCAAAATTGCTTAAATTCGATGCTTTATCACTTGCTTGAAATCTTTAGTTTCTGTTTGTGTTATTTGTTTTTTTGTGCTAGTTTTTTGTGCTTGCTTTGTGTTGCTCTAGTTTGCTTTATTTTTATTTTTTTTAATTTTTTTTATTTGTGATAGCCTTTTCATTATTTTAGAATAGTTTATTTTCATGTTGCTTTTATGATTGGTTTTCATATGTTGGGTCTTTTCAAGTTTTTAGATTTCTGGAAACTTTTGGAGATAGCGTTTAGCTTTTCTAAATCGGTTAAAGGAGAAATCTCGTTGATGGTTTCCCTCCTTCTGACCTTGTTTAGTGGTATGATTTTCTTCTCTAAACAAAAGTTTAAACTCATTTTAACCAATAGTTCTTTAATTAAGATCCTTTCTTTATCTTGCTACATTAATTTATCTTATGCCTAATAGCCAAAGTTCTTATATATCTTTAAAGTTTGTTGAAATCTTGCCATTGCATTTATCACATGATTTTTGATTTTGTGTTGTGGATTGTTCTTCCCTATGTTAGAGAGAGAGCTCATATTCTTTAATATTTGGAGGATATACTTACAACTAAGTTTTTTTTAAAGTTATATTAAAGAGTTTCTAGCTTGCAAGAGTTAAAAAGAAAAGAGGCCAATGAAGCCAAATTGAAAAGAAAGCTATATACACAAAAGTGTATCAAAAAAATCAAAAAATGCTCAAAGAGCCAATCAAAGTGACAAGAGGCATAAAATGAGCCCACTAAATGCAAGCTATCCTCTCTTTGCTAAAACTCTTAAAACTTAGAGAACTCATGGATTATGTGATACTTTCAAAGACTTAATTTCATTTTTTTTTCATGATTGAGAAAAATTACTCGGGTTTATTAAATATGAGATATTTTCTTGGTAAACAAGTCTTGAATGGATCTTCTTATCCTATTTTTTATTCTGAGTTAGGCCTCAGTTTTCCAAAAGAATTTTGTACCCTGAAGGATGTCCGATCTAGGGTTAACAGATCAGATTTTCTACCTTCTTCTGATTGAGATTTGTTAAACTTCTTGATCTCTTGGAACTTTAAATGTTTAACTTTTTGAAAAGAATTCTCATATGATGCCTCCATAAAACAAAAAAAAAAAAAATTAAAATCCAAAAATATTCGTTGTTTGATTTTCGTTGTGTTTTTGTTTTTGTTTTCCTTTACTATGTTTTGACTGTTTTTCTTTTATTTTATTTTTGAGGGTCTTGATCATCACCATTCCTTCCTTGATTTGAATTTCTAGTCACATCGTCCTGGCTGATATGTTTATCGTCCTAGACGATATGACAAATTCTGTTCAAAATCCATCTGCTGACCTTTTTCTATGCTTGCTGTAACTCATCGTCTTGGACGATACTATATCGGCCTGGACGATTTGATCGATCTCATGGTGATAGTCTTGGACGATAGTATATTTGTCTGGCTGATGCATTTTATGTGCATCATCCTGGCCGATACACTGGATCGTCCTGAACGATCCATGTGTCAGCACGTTTAAATCTTTAAATTCGGCTCCGGACGATCCATTATTGGACAATCGGCCGGGCCAATCCACTATTTGGCCTGGACGATACACGTGGCAGTGATTTAAAATGTTTTAACTTCGGCCGGTACGATCAATTATTGTGCATCGTCCGGGACGATACACCTAATCGGCCTGGACGATCGGCTTTTTCAACGGTCGTCCGGACTGACTCTTCTTGTGCTTTTGTTTAGTGCTCTCAATGGCTGGTGGGAAACGCGTCCGACAAACTTTTGGGAGTTCATCGAGGGCAAGGATTGACCCTCATTTCAGGGAAGCAGAAGATGAAGCCGCCTACCATCGTTACAAAGAGTATGAAATTACTGTCTCCAGAATCATCAATCCTGTCCACATCTCTTACCCGGTAATGGATCTTTTCGCTTACACCTCCCTTTGCTTCATTCTGTCTCTTGCTTTCCCTTTCAATTTAGAGTTTCTTCGAGAATTTTTTGCAAACCTTCGCATCAACCTACCTTCACAGCCCTGACCTCCTCTGTGAATTGACGCCCTGTCGAAATCACATATCAGGATTGTGTTGATCTTTTATAGCTATCCACCACCGGGGATAAGCTGCATGTAATCGCCTCTGACCTTGATCTTGACTGGTCCACGGCGAATCACTTTCTTCGTCAGACCAATGTACCTTACCATGTTGGAGAGACTAGCTCTTTAGTCAAAAATGGTAGGACAATCCAACATGTCCTTCGCACCTCCGTAATTCCAAAAGCCGGAGACCGAATCCATATCACCCATCTACTTTCCCTCACTACTTTCTACATCATGGCTCATAGAGAATTCAACACAACGGACCTAATTTTTTGATACATTGATCACCTAACCATAATTCGCGATCCAGGTCACAAGAGGAAACCAAATCTAGCCTTAGTACACATCATAACCTATGTTCTTGAAACTAAATACCAACTTCAGTATCCTATTCCACCAAACCTCCCAACTCCCTTCTACTCAAACAATTCCTTCAGCACCCTTCACAGTACTCATCTCCACCCTGAGGAACCTCGGGGGGCTAAAGAGGAGGAGGCTCCCGCTCCCGCTCCCTTTCCTGATCCTGTTCCTCTCCACCAGCACTCGCCGGTTGATCAGTTGATTGAGAGATTTGATCGATGGGAGACCCGTTTTGATGCCTATGTTGCTGTACAGGAGCAGCAACATTCTGAGGACATTGCCCGTTACGAGCATCACCGCGCTGAGGATCTAGCCCGATTTGACAGTTTCCTTACTCACCAGCAACAGCAGCATGACCAAGACATCGCCTGGTTAAATGCTCAGTTTACCACACTTGCCAGTTACTTTCAGCAGCCAGCTCCACCACCTCCATCTGATGATCAGGATCCCTCGTTGTTTTAGTCTGTACTTTGTGTTGTTTGTTTCCTGTCTTTTTTTTGTTGTTTTCTTGTTAGTCTTTTGTGATGTTTTTCTGTTGTTTCTGGACCCTCTTTTTGTGATTCCAAAAGGGGGAGTAGGGTAAGAAAAAGCTGTTGTAATTTTGATTTTCTAATGAACCTATTTTTTTTAATTTTTTCCTACTTGTGTTTGTCATCATCAAAAAGGAGGAGATTGTTGCAAATCTATTTTTCATGGTTTATGTTTAGATGATTGACAAACACTGTTTCTCTTGGACTGCTTGTTGCTTCTAACTTTTCAGGAATCGAAGATCGGACGATCAAGAGGAAGCCAGTTCAGGATTGCGTAGGTTTAGCGTTGAGTCAGTCTGTACTTCTTTACCTTTTGAGTCCACTTGTAATGGTCAAAGAGACTGATGCTAAGTAACCCTTCACATACAAACTTGAGAGACTTAGAATTTCTGTTTTTACTCATATCGTCCAGGACGATTTTTGGATCGTCCCGGTCTATCAGGCTTAAAACAGAAAGTCTAAATAAGGATTCTTAATTAAGGCAGCCGACATTAACATATCGTCTTGGACGATACGTGTATCGGCTAGGAGGATAAGCTCAAAACCGAAAGAAGTTGCCGGCATAGACAATTAAGGTATACTGTACTTTTAAATTATCGGCCAGGACGATCCTAGAATCGACCTGGACGATATGCAAAAATTATGCCTTAATTAATCAGGAAATCAAGGGAGTAATTAAGGATGATTGATACGATCATATCGTCCTGGACGATCACAGGATCGGCCAGGATGATCTAGTCAAAAACCTTAAGTTACTTCAGGATGATAAATATCGGCCAGCTCGTATCCAGGGCTATTGTTAGGACGATTTTCCTCTGATTTGAACTGATCGGCCAGGATGATCGTGTGATCGGCCTGGACGATCAAGCCAATTTTCAATCATCCTGTTTTGCATCCAGAGCTATGCTCTGGCCGATCTTCATTGATTTGTACTGATCGGCCAGGCCGATGTCCATATCGGCCTGGACGATATTGTCGGCAACTTGCAATTAATGAGCTCATTTGAAGCTCTTCTATTTAAGAACTCTTGTTCAATATTTTTAAAGAACCTTTTGGCTGCTACCTTGACCTGAGAAGACCTAGAGGAGAGAAAGAGAGAGAGGGAGAGAGAGAGGATCTTGTGAGGGGGAGCTTGTGAGGGGATTCACAAGGGTTGCTTCAAGGATCGCTCTGCTTGTTCTTTGTCTAGAGTTTCTCATCCGTGGAAGGGTCGGTAGAGGTAAGGAGTTAGCTTTTGGTTGTGGTTCTCTGCCAGCTTCAGGAGGAAGCAAAAGGAGGTAAGTTCTCTGCCTTGCCGGGGTGGCAAAAAGGAGGTTCTTGTGAGGGCTTCTCCGCCTAGCCGTGGGGGCTAAAGGAGAGTCACTTTTTG
Organism: Dendrobium huoshanense; assembly: GCA_016618105.1. Classification (NCBI taxonomy): domain Eukaryota; kingdom Viridiplantae; phylum Streptophyta; class Magnoliopsida; order Asparagales; family Orchidaceae; genus Dendrobium; species Dendrobium huoshanense. The sequence goes on from CM028345.1 coordinate 76,871,317, forward strand.
TAGTGCAATACTTGGAGGGTGCCTCCAAGGAGTGGACGTAGGTCGAGTTGACAAAACCACTATAAATTTTTATGTTCTTATTTTTGCTTCCGCACTTTTTAATTCCGTATTTATTTTTGTGGTGATTTTGGTTTGTGATTTTTATTCTTTGTGAATTTTTTTTTAAAATACCAATTCACCCCCCCCCCCCTCTTGGTTAGCTTGGGCTAGTTCTATAGGGCTTAACATCCCTAACTAACTTTCATACTTTTTTACAATCTACTGACTATCGCATGTGAATGCTTATCAAAGAAGGTTTTTCTCCACCTTCTCGTGAAATTAATGGTGTTAAAACAGAAGTTGCTTTTACTGAATAAACTTTCGATGAAAGAGATTTAGCCCAATTGAATGCAAAATGTTTGAACTATTTTTTCTGTGCTTTAAAATCCGAGGATTACATGTGTGTTTCCACTTGCAAAACTGGTAAAAAAATTTAGGATAGGTTATGTATCACTTATGAAGGAACCAATGAAGTGAAACAATATCGTTTGAATATTCTCTTGCAAGACTACGAACTTTTTTGCATGAAACCATCTGAATCTGTTTCTAACATGTATACAAGATTTACTCAAATTGTTACTTCATTGCATGCCTTAGGAAGAGAACTTTCAAATTTTAAAAAAGTAAACAAAATTTTGAGATGCTTGCCTTCATCTTTTGATGCTAAAATCACTGCTATAACTGAATCTAAGGATTTGAACACGTATTTGATTGATAATTTATTTGGCTCACTCATTGCTTACGAGCAAGGGGTGAATCAATGAAATCTTGATGCATGTGAGAAGAAGAAGGATAAAATAGTTGCACTGAAGGCGCACAAATCAGATTATAAAACTTCCGGGTCTGAAAGCGATGGAGTTGCCTTCATCACAAGGCAATTCAAAAGGTTTCTAAAGAAGAAGCAAAAGCATCAGTGGAGAAAAGGTAAGTATCATAAATATTCTAAAGGATCTTCTGATGTCATTTGTTATGAATGCAGAAAGTCTAGACATGTGAAAGCCGATTGTCTTACACTTTAATATCATCCAAGCAAGGAAAATGAAAAGGGCGAGGAGAAACCTAAGTTTAGGAAGGATAAGAAGAGAATCCAAAAGGCGTTCTGGGCAGAATCTGGTACTGATTCCTCTGATATTGAACCAGAAGAAGAGACTACAAACCTGTGCTTAATGGGGAAAGATCATGTTGAGCAAAGTGATGAGGATGAGGTATGCAAACCAACCTATGATGAATTGTTTGGGATTTGTGAGAAAATCCATACATAATACAAAAAACTTAAGAAGACTCATATTAACTTAAAATTGGAACTTGTAAATTTGCAAAAAGAGTATGAAGTTATTTTTAAAGATCATTCAATAATTGATTCTAATCGTATGGCTTTTCTTGATGAATTTGATGATTTGAACAAAAAGCATTCGGAATTAATTAATGAGTATGATGTATTAAAAGTTTCACACACATCACTTGAATCTGATTTCAAAAAATCTAAAGAGAAAGAAAAAAACTTGAGGGTTGAGAATGATGTTATAAAAAACACAAACTTGAGGATTAAAAATGAATTGAACACACTTAAGAAAACTTGGATGATGCCTACTTTTGATCAAAAGTTAAGACCTAGGAAGAGGCATTATAACTCAAACCATTTAAGAAATCTTTTTCCATGAGTTAGATGCTTTCTTGTGGCATGCTAGGATACATCTCACACACTTGCACTGTTCACCATAGCACACATTGGATGTGGAGACCTAAGGTACATGATTGACAGCATACCACACATACATTGTATTCTACTTTTCCTAAGAAAGGACCCAAACTAGGTTGAGTTCCTAAATCTGACTGTTGTTGAATTTTGCAGGTGTGCTCTCTCCGAAGACTTCGTAGGAGCATAGGAAAATTGGACATATGGAGGCTCGCAGCTCAAAATTGCTTAAACTTGCTGCTTCATAATTTCTTGAAATGTTCTTCTTTGATTAGTTTTGTGTTATTTTTGTTGTGTGCTAGCTTTGTGTTGTTCTAGATTGCTTTGTTTTCATTTTGTTTTTTTTTTATGTTTGGTTTCCTATATGATTATTTTCTTAAGCTTTTTAATTTTGGAGTTTTAGAGATTATGTTTAGCATTTCTAAATCGGTTAAAGTGAATAATACCGTTGAAGGTTTCCCTTCTTCAGACCTTCTTTAGTGGTATAATTTTCTTCTCTAAACAAAAGTCTAACTCATTTTAGCCAATGGTTTTTGAAACTAAGATTCTTTTTATCTTGCTATAAAAAATCTATTTTGTGCATAATATCCAAAGTTCTTATATATCTCTCAAGTTAATTGAGATCTTGCCTTTGCACTGATCATATGAATTTTTGTTTTATTTTGTGGGTAGTTCTTCCCTATGTTAGAGAGAGTGCTCCTATTCTCTAATATCTAGAAGATATACTTACAATTAAGAACTTCTTTTAAGAGTTTGCAAAAAGAGAATTGAGCTTACAAAAGATAAAAAGGAAAGTGACAAAGACGTCAAAATTGAAATAAAAAGTATATACACAAATGTGTATCGAAAATCAAAAGATGCTCAAAGAGTCAATCAAAGATTCAAGAGGCATAAAATGAGCCCACTAAAAAGTAAGCTATCCTCTCTTTTCAAAACTTTTAAAACTTAGAAGAACCAATGGGTTATGTGAGATTTTCAAAGGCTTGATTTCAAATTTCATGATTGAGAAAAATTACTTTGACATATTATTTATAAGATATTTTCTTTGTAAACAAGTTTTGAATGGATCTTCTTTTTATCCTATTTAGTTATTCTGAGTTAGGTCTCTATTTTTAAAAATACAATTTATACCTTGAAGGATGTCCGATCTAGGGTTAACATAATCGGATATTCTACCTTCTTCCGATTGAAATTTTTTAACCTATTGATCTCTTGAAACTCTAAAGTTTAAATTATTTGAGAAATTTTCATATGAATTGATTTGACAAAAAAAAACAAAATATTTTGTTTCTTTTGAAATTGGTTATTTTTAGCCTTTTTCATAGCTGCTCTTTTTCTTTTCTTCTGTTTTTCTTTTGTTTTATTTTTGAGGGCTTTGATCATCACCATCCTTCATTGATTTTCAAATTTTAGTCACATCGTCATGACCGATACTTTTATCGTCCTAGACGATAGGACAAATTCTCTTCAAATTTTCATCTGCTGAACTTTTCTATGCTTACTACAACTCTTCATCATGGAAGATCCATTATCGTCATGGACGATCTGATCAAACTCTGTTACAATCATATTGATCGTTTTGGCTGATATTATCTTCGTCTTGGCCGATGCATTTTATGGTCATCGTCCTGGCCGATACACTTGATCGTTCTTGATGACCTACGTGTCGATCATTTAAAATCATTAAATTCGGCTCTAGACGATCCATTATTGGGCAATCGTCCTGGCCGATCCACTATTCATCCTAGACGATACACGTGGCACATATTTAAAACGTTTTAACTTCGGCCGGTACGATCAATTATTGTGTATCGTCCTAGACGATACACCTAATCGGCCCGTACGATCTGCTTTTTCAACAATCGTCCGGCTTGACTCCTCGGGACGATCTCCTGTGTATAATCATCCTGGCCGATATCTGATCAGCCCGGATGATCGGACTGCCTTTTTGACCAATCGGCCTGTACGCAATTATTGTGCCATATCATCCTGGACGATTCTGCGATCGGCCTGGACGATATGGCCGTTTCTTTAAATTCAAGCCATTCCAGCCATGTTTTTCACTTCACATTCATTCTCCTCTTGTGTTTCCTTGCTAACTCCTTTCTATGGCTGGTGAGAAAAGGGTTCGACAGGCTTCTGGAAGTTCCTCGAGGGCCACTCTGGACCCTCGATTCAGGGAGGCAGAGGATCAGGCAGCTTACCATCACTACAAAGAGTGTTGCATTACCCTTTTCAGAATAATCAATCTTGCACACCTTTCATACCCGGTAATGGATCTCTTTGCCCACACTTCTCTTTGTTTCATACTTACCCTCGTTGTCCTTTTTTCTTCCGAACGTCTGCTAGAATTTTATGCAAATCTTCGCATAAATTCTACTTTCACAGCCCTGACATCCTATGTGAATTGACGCCTAGTTGAGATCACATATTAGGACTGTGCGAAACTTTTACAACTATCCACCATCGGGGATAAGATGCACATAATCGTTTCAGATCCTGATTTTGATTGGTCCACAGAAAACCATTTTCTTCTCCAAACCAACACACCCTTTCATGTTGAAGAGACTAGCTCTGTAGTCAAAGATGCTAGGATAATTCAGCATGTTCTTCGCACCTCAATTATTCCAAAAGCGAGGGACCGAATCCACATCACTCCTCTACTTTCTTTGACTACCTTTTTCATCATGGCCTAGAGAAAATTTAATGCCACTGATCTACTCTTTCGCTACATTGATCATTTAACAACTATTTGTAATCCAAGCCATAGGAGGAAACCCAACCTTGCTTTAGGACATCTCATAGCCTATATTCTTGAAACTAAGAACAATCTTCAATATCCTCCTCGTCACGACCTTCAGCCTCCTTGCTACTCAAACAATTCTTTCACTATCCTTCATAATACTTGTCTCCACCCAGGAGATGGGGAAGGTCAGGGGGCTAAGGAGAAGGAGGCTCCCGCTCTCGCTCCCATTCCTAATCCTTTTCCTCTCCACATGCACTCATCGTTTGATTAGTTAATAGAGAGGTTTTATCGATGGGAGACTTGCTTCAATGCTTACGTTGCTATATAGGAGCAGCAACATTCTGAGGATATGGCCCGCTACGAGCAAGACCGCACAGAGGACTTAGCCTGTTTTGACAGCTTCATTACTCACCACCAACAGCAACATGACCAGGACATCGCCTGGTTCAATGCTCAGTTAACTATGCTAACTAGCTACTTTCAGCAGCCACCTCCACCACCTCCATCTGATGATCCGGGTCCCTCATTTTTCTAGTCATTGTTTTCTATTTTCTATTTTCTGTAGTTTATCTTGTAGTTTGTTTTAGTCTCTATTGTGTTGTTTTCTTTTTCTTTTTATGTGTCTGGACCCTCTTTTTATGATGACAAAATGGGGAGTAGGATGTGGTAGGAAAAGTTGATGTGCTTGTAACTTTGAAAGTTTAATGAACTATTATTTTTTTTCCTACTTGTGTTTGCCATCATCAAAAAGGGGGAGATTGTTGCAAATCTATTTTCATGACTTATATTTTGATGATTGACAAACACTATTGATTCTCTTGGACTACATGTTACTTCTAACTTTTTAGGAATCGAAGATCGGACGAACAAACGAAGCCAATTCAAGATTGCGTAGGTTAGGATTGAGTCAGTCTGTACTTTGTTTTTTTCTCTTCTTGATTCTATTTGTAATGTTCAAAGAGGCTGATGCTAAGTAACCCTACACACACACACACACTTGAGAGACTTAGAAATTCTGTTTTTACTCAAATCGGCCAGGACGATATTTACATCATCCTAGACGATCTGGATTAAAACATAAATTCTAATTAGGGATTCTTATTTAAGGAAGTCGTCTTTAACTGATCGGCCGGATGTTACGTGTATCAGCCAGGATTATAAGCTCAAAATAGAAAGAAATTACCGCCATAAACAATTAAGGTATTCTATATTTTTGATAATCGGTCAGGACGATCTTGGATCGGCCTGGACGATATTTTACAATTATGCCTTAATTGATCAGACCAATTAAGGATGATTGATACGATCATATCGGCTTGGACGATCTCAGGATCGGCCGAGCCGATCTGTTCAAAAACCGTAATTACTCCTAGACGATAAGTATCAGCCAGCTTGAATTCAGGGCGGTGCTCATAACGATTTTCCTCTAATTTGAACTGATCGGCCTGGATGATCGTGAGTTCAGCCAGGACGATCAAGCCAATTTTCAAATCGTCCAGCTTGCATTCAGGGCGGTGCCCCGGCCGATCTCATGGGATTTGTACTGATCGGCTTGGACGAAGTCAATATCTTCCTAGACGATATAGTAGGCAACTTGTAATTAATGAGCTCCTTTGAAGCTCTTCTATTTAAGAGCTCTTGTTCAACATTTTTGATAATCTTTGCTATTGCCTTGACCTGAGAAGACCTTGAGGAGAGAAAGAGAGAGAGAGAGAGAGAGAGAGAGAGAGAGAGAGAGAGAGAGAGAGAGAGAGAGAGAGAGAGAGAGAGAGAGAGGATCTTATGAGGGGGAGCTTATGGGGGATTCACAAGGGTGCTTCAAGGATCGCTCTGCTTCTTCTTCGTCTAGAGTTTCTCATCCGTGAAAGGGTCGGTAGAGGTAAGGTTTATAGTAACGGATTGTGGTTCTCTGCCAGCTTCAGGAGGAAGCAAAAGGAGATAGGTTCTCTGCCTTGCCAGGATGGCAAAAAGGACTTCTTTGTGAGCGCTTCTCCGCCTAGCCGTGAGGATTAAATGAGAGACACGTTTTGTAGTGCAATACTTGGAGGGTGCCTCCAAAGAGCGGACGTAGGTCAAGTTGACCGAAACACTATAAATTTTTGTGTTATTGTTTTATTGCTTCTGCACTTTAATTTTCGCACTTATTTTTTTTTTTATGGTGTGATTTGGTTTGTGATATTGATTTTGTTGAAAAGAATTTTTAAAAAATACCAATTCACCCCCCCCCCCCCTCTAGGTTAGCTTGGGACTAAGTTCATAGGTCTTAACATCCCTAACAAACTTTCAAATGGTATCAGAGCGCTGTCTAGTATCATCTGAGCAGTTTCACTTTTACACTCTCCATGTATTGTCAGAGAACCGTTCGTCCTTTCACTCTCTCCCGATGTAGGTAGAGAACCCTTCGGCTGTTCACACTCTCCTAATGTAGGCAGAGAACCATTTGACTTTTCACACTCTACAAGTATAGGTAGAGAACCCTTCAACTTTTCACACTCTCCAAGTGTCGGCAGAGAACCGGATCTCCTTGATAGATCTTCATACAAGAAATCTAGAAGGATGAGTGAAAAGTGTGAAGTAATTACAAATCACAAGTGGAGATTCTTACCTTTAAGTACCAAGTGAATCCTTCACTCTCTAGTAGTAAGAATCCTCCTTAAAACACACTCTCACACTCTCTCATTCACTCTTCCTTTATTTGACACGAAGATCAGTAGGTAAAAAGATTAAGAGGCAGTTTTATTTGGACTATATATAGGAAAGACACGAAAAACTGTCCAAAGACTGCTAATTTTTAAGTTTGTACAAAGTGGATCGTTTCGTACGTTCGTCAGATCGTCCCGTACGAATCTACTTAAATCAGTTGCATACGAACCCAATGTATATAGGTACAAACTGAATTCTTACCCGATCATTGTCCCGTACGAATTATGTTCGTCCGGTATGAACAGTTATTTCATGGGTTAGTTTAGACAAACTGCAGGATGTTACCAAACTTTTAAAGACCTATTTCGTCCTGGAACGAATGGGAGTTCGTCTAGACAAACATTTTCCATAGAGCATTTCATCCTAGGATTAATAAGAGCACCTCTGGATGAAAATTTTCTAGAGAGCATTTCATCCTGGGATGAATAGGATTTCGTCTGGACGAAATTTTTCCTGAGAGCATTTCGTCCAGGGATGAATAGGATTTCATCTGGACAAAAAATTTTTAGAGAGCATTTTGTTATAGGACGAATAGAAGTTTGTCTGGATAGAAATTTTCCAGAAAGAATTTTGTCTTGGCACGAACTAAATGAATCCTTTGGACTATTCAGCACAAAGTGAGAATCCAGAGTAGATCATCCCGGGATGAATTAAGAAATTTGACTGGACGATCAGGACTTAGAAAAATTTTCCCACTTCCTGTTTGTTCCATTGCTTTTCCGAGGGGATTAACTGACTTGATCATCCTGTACGAATAAGATTCATCCCGTACGATCAGTATGAATTTTAAAGATCTCCCCAAATATGTGTGTGCTAAGCTTATTAAATTAAAATCATATTTTTTAAAACTCAATTACAATAAAAATTACAAACTTCATTTTATAAACTATCTCATGCTAAATTTTGATTTGAAGTCTTCATTAGTTTTGAGTTCGATTATCCTGAAATGTTAGTCCACATAAGAGCAAAAATAATTTTTCCAAAAAGTGTTAGGAAAAAATAAAGCTTAAAACAATAATATTTGGAATCATCAAAACTATACAAGTTGCAAGAAGATAAAATAAGAAAATAACAACTCTCTTAAAAATCTCTCCCTTTTGGATGATGGAAAAATAATTATTATTTGTATAATTTTTAAATTCTAAGAATCTCCGAAACTCTCCCTGAATTGATAAACGTATGAAAATAATGAGGCATTACGCAACAAATGTATCTCTCTTTTTTTTGTTAAAAAACGATACGAAAATAATATGATAACAAAAAACAATATAAATATACAAAAATAATATGATAACAGAAAATAGTATGATAACAGAGAATAATATAAACAGTATTTTCTCCCTCTTTTTGACAATAACAAAAAGAGAAGAAGAAAAAGAACAGAAATAAAAGCAGTCATATGATAATCCTTTGATAATTGATCCTTGAAAGTGATTGAAATAAATTTTACAAATAAAATAAAATCATTAGATAAATAAAAATGAATCATAGAATTTAAGAAGATATATAACATCGATAATAAAAAGAATATATCAAAAACCTGAATCAATTTAGACATTAACATAAAGGATATCATTACATAAACGATGAATATAAAATTTGTATATTTCAAATTTCAATTCAAAATAGAGATGTACAGAAGATCAATCTGAATTAAGAGATTGAAAGGTTGTGAAAAGAAATAACTACTACATGTGGTGCTTTGCGCATCTTTTTCAATAGTTTATGGCACATTTTTGTTCATCTTTTTACTTGTGGACTTATTTTGTGCCTCTTTATCAAATTGCGAACTATTGTGCATTCCTTTTAATTTTTGTATATTTGTATAATTTTCAAGAGTAATTTTAATCTTTCCAAAATTAATAATAAAAAAAATTTCAAATTTTTCTAAGTATAATAATATTTATTGATAAGTGAAATATAAAATAAAAAAACATCACAATTGCAATAATAATATTAAACATTAATGTAGTCTAGTAAGAAACATGAAATTGACATTCTTAATTATATCAAGTTATAAGCAAAACTTAAATTTAGAAAAAATTGATGTTTCTAATTAATTTAATTTTGTATTGCACTTCAAGGTAAAATACTCTTAAGATCAAATTTTTTAAAGATTTTCATATAGGCTAACATACATTTCAACACAAAATTAAAATCAAGGCAAGATAACTTATATTGATATCATGATAATGAATATTACAATTTTGAGAAATGATATCAATACATCATAAAACATAAATGCTAAAACATAAATGAAAACTAACACAAAAGTAAAATCCAAACTATTAAAGTACAATCACATCAACTAAAGAAGATCATAAGGAAGTACATGAATCACTCTGATGGACCCTGATCTAGAGGACGACGAGGAGATACAGTACTGCAGTAATTAAAATAACTACTTATTATAAGCCTATTTGAACTTATATCATTTATCTGTTCTCGCATATATCCCATGTCTTGATTGTACTGAACATCCTGCTGTTGTAAGTGAGTTTTAATTTGATCAAATCTTTGATCAAAATGAGACTCTAAACGATCAAATCTCAGAACCAAATCTTGATACTTTGGTTCAATAGCAGGTGCAGGTTCAGGTTCCTCCTCTGAGTCACTAATAACATGTGTTTTAAATGGTTCATCTTTATTGAAGATTGCTCTAAAAGATCCATCATTATATTAGAGAGGTTCTTCAAAATCTTGAACTGGATGAACCAATTCATACTTCTTCTCCAAAATACAGGCAAAAGGATGTCCTAAGGTAATATTCTTCTTTCTTTTATGGGCGACATGACCAATTTTAGAAAGTTTATAAAGATAATCAAGGATTAGTTGGGCTTCATCTATAGGTTGGTCAGTCATAATCAAATAGGTCACGGTAGAAAGTAGAGGAGTAATATTTACTCGATCACTAGCTTTAGGTATAATAGAGGTACGAAGAACATGCTGAATGATACGAGCATTGCGAACAAGAAAGTACACTTTAGGCATATGCTCCTTAAATATAATTCCTCTAATCACTTGATTAATTTCAGTCCAGTCAAAATCAGAAGTAGTGGTCAAGATATGGGCTCTAATCCCTTCATTCCTTACATTTAGAAAAATTTCTAAGTCTGCCTTTGTGATTTATATTTTCTTTTTAAAAACATATGACCTAATCACAGAATGATCATAATTGAAAGACATGTTTGATAGAAAGTAGTGAAAGGTCTCTTTATTGTAGAAGTAGACTAGTGTGAGAATGAGACCAAATTTAGTATAAGCAAACAGATTCATTACCTTAAAAGTCAACTATTCTTGAAGATGAACTCTAGAAGGGGTGATCTTAGCAGAGACAAATCTAGGAAATGACTCTTCATTGGCCTTAGACAGAATGTTATCACTAGTGTTTTTGTGTGGACCCTTGGCTAGAACCTTTTGCCTTTTGCTAGAAATTATCATAGAGAACATCTAAGTGAAAAAGGGTTTGAAAGGGATGTTTGAAGTGATGAAATTTGAGTTCAAAAGCCTTCAATTTAATAAAAAAATAGTTTTCGTACATACGAAAATAATTTCATCCCATACGACTTTTAATTCATCCATTACAGGAAAACCTGTTATTACCGGCGGACAGATTCCACCGGAACAAATGTAAATTCCGACGGAACCGTTCTTTTCCGGCGCATGTTCCGGCGCAAATATCTTCGCCGGTTTTGGGTGCGTCGATAAATTTGTTTCGACGCATATTTTGCGCCGGAACCAGTTCCGGCGTTGTTTCCGACGCATTACCGGCGCATTAAACAGTTTGTTTACCGACGTGAAAAACGTGAAAATTCCAGCGCCTAATGCGCCAGTATTTACCATCGCAGTATACGACGGTAATTTACGGCGGATTAAGCGCCGGAATTGCGTCAGCGAAATTCCACGATTGTTTGCGACGCAATTGTTGCACCGGTAATTAACGGCGGAAGTTTCGCCGGTACATACGCTCGATACATTCGTTGTATCGTTGTTTCCTGCGGATTACCGGCGCATAATCCGCCGGAAACCTGTAGCATTGATAAAAAAAAAAATTGCCTTCCCAGCCAACAATCCCATTTCCACACCTGCAAACCTATCAATTCTAACACATACAAGTTTTCCCAAAAGGACAGTTCCACAACTTCACAATAATTTATAACAGTTTCACAACAGTTTAGTACTAAAAATCAACTAATAACATCATATTAAAAGTAATTGTCCAATAACACAAGTTCACATAAAAATAAAAGTTCATTTCAACTAAATTACACTACTCTGACTCCGTCGACTCCTCCTCAGGTGGAGCTACGTCTTTTCCACTCAGTTGCTCCCTCATCTTGCGCATTTCATCCAACAACTGATTGTGTTGCACCTGTGCTTGCAGCTGAGCTTGAACCTGTGCTTGCACCTGTGCTTCCAGCTGAGCTTGAACCTGTGCTTGCAGCTGAGCTTGCCAATCAACTTGTGATTTCCTTACTTGTTCTAGCTCAGCTTGAAGGGCAACTATTTGTTGAGCTTGTAAGGACTCATGCGAACTGGATGCGAAGCTGGATGCAGTAGAGGAGGTCATCCCCTCGTATGCCTGATATGGACTAATGTTGATTTCCATAATTCAAGATTACCTTCAACTCCCTCTCTAGTCTTATCAATAAGAACAATATCATCAACAAAAAGCATGCACCAAGGTACATCATCTAGCAAATATCTAGTGCTAATAACCATGACTAAAACATAAAAAAAAATAGACTAATGTTGATCTTCATAATCCAAGTTTACCTTCAACTCTCTCTCTAGTCTTATCAACAAGAACAATATCATCAACAAAAAGCATGCACCAAGGTACATCCTCTAGCAAATGTCTAGTGCTAAAAATCATGACTAAAACAAAAAGATATGGACTAATGTTGATTTCCATAATTCAAGTTTACCTTCAAATCCCTCTCTAGTCTTATCAACAAGAACAATATCATCAACAAAAAGCATGCACCAAACTACATCCTCTAGCAAATGTCTAGTGATAACAATCATGACTATAGCAAAAAGATATGAACTTAAGGCTAATCCTATATGTAATCCAACCGAAATAGCAAAAAAAATTGAAAACAAAAACCTTCAAATCCCTCTATAGTCTTATCAACAAGAATAATATCATCAACAAAAAGCATGCACCAAACTACATCCTCTAACAAATGTCTAGTAATAACAACCATGACTATAGCAAAAATATATGGACTTAAGGCTAATCCTATATGTAATCCAACCGAAATAGCAAAAAAAATTGAAAACAAAAACCTTCGGTTATCTCCTCGGCGGCGCGCGACTAGGCAGGAGAGAGGATGCGTGCGATTAGGAAGGAGGCTCGGCAAAGTCCGGTGATCGTCGACGGCGAAGTCCGGTGACCGTCGGCGATGTCTAACCACGGCGAGCGACGAACGGCGACGGAGGGCGACGGGCGAAGCAGTCGAAGTGAGAGAATGGAAGGAAATAAATGACGGCCAGAGGGGTTCGGGTTCGCGAAATAGGGCTTTTGCCGGCGGACGTTCCACCGGTAATGACACTAGTGACGTCGGTATCATTTCCGACGTCTACGCCGTCGGATATATTTCGTTGAGTTTAAATACGCCGGCGCAATTTCCGCCGGTACCATACGCCATAATAGTTCTGCCGTAACATGCGACGGAAATGGTTTAGGCATCCCTATACCGTCGGACTTTCCGGCAGAACATGCGTCGGTAAATTTACGGCGTATTTTGCGCCAGAAAGGTTGACGCAAACTTTACGTTGAACAAAGCCGCCGGAAACTGCGCCGTTTATTACCGTCCAGAATTTTCCGCCGGAAAATCCGACGGTATTCGCGTGTTTTCCCGTAGTGATCCCGTACGAAAAAATTTTGTATGAACGAACGAATGAGTCCAAAAATGAAACATCTTTTCTTAACCACACAAGTAATGATGCGTCCTTTCATACAGACTTTTTGACCAAATGATCGTACAGACGAACAGGTGTTTGTCCTGAATGATCAGACATTAAAGATCATTTTGATGGCAATTTAAACCGTCCCCCACATCGAACTGCTAAATGTTCGTCTGTACGAACCAAAGGTTAGTACGTACGATCATGCATATTAAAAATGACCTTATCCATTTAACTATCTATCAATCATACATGCCTTTGAAAATTTTGTCCAGACGATCGTGACGATCGTACAAACAAAGTGAAAAAATAAAAACTGAAAAACTGTACGTAAACCGTTCAAATCCGACAGTTATCACGCTACACAATTTGTCCCATATGAAATTAATTTCGTCCTGGATGATTTTCACTCAATTTTTTCAAAATATGCACAAAAAAAATTAGATGTGAGAATTTTATAAAACTCAATCATAAATCAAAAAATAAAAACACAAACTCAAAATACAGAAAATCACAAACTCAAAGATACACACAAAAATACTAACTAAAAAAAAACATACATCAATGTTGCAGAAATATTTTAATTAAGTATTCAAATCGATCACACTAAGCATTGTTCTTAATGCACTGAAAGTATCAAAGGCTAAAGGTTTTATAAAAATATCTGCAAGTTTATTTTCTGTAGAAACATGAATGAGTTCAATTTCTCCTTTGGATACATGATCCCTTATGAAATGATGTCTGATGTCTATATGTTTGGTTCTAGAATGCTGAATAGGATTTTTAGAAATTTAAATAGCACTAGTGTTATCACAATAAATTGGAATAGTGCATATTATTAATTCTAAATCAATCAACTATTATTTCAACCAAAGTACTTATGCTACACAACTTCTTAATGCAATGTATTCAACTTCAATAGTAGATAAGGCTACTGAATTTTGTTTTTTACTAGACCAAGAGACTAAAGAATTTTCAATAAATTGACATGTTCCAGAAATGCTCTTTGTATCCACCCTACAACCTGTAAAGTCAGAATCTGAATAACTAATTATATCAAATGAAGAGCTAAACTTAGGATACCAAATTTCTAAGTTCTGAGTTCCTAACAGATATCTTAAAATCATTTTTACTGCTGTCAAATATGATTCTTTTAGATATGATTGAAATCTAGCACACAAACAAACACTAAACATGATATCGGACTGGCTAGCTATCAAGTAAAGCAAAAATCCAATTTTCCCTCTAAATTTCTTTTGATTAATAGATTTTCCCTTAGGGTCCGTATCCAACTAAACTGAGGAACTTATAGGAGTACTAACCGATTTAGCATTGTCTATTTCATACTTTTTGAGGATGTCCTCAACATACTTTGACAGACTAAGAAATGTACCCTCCTCAATTTTTTTAATACTAAAGCTTAGAAAGTAGCTTAAATCTCCCAGTAGTCTCATTTCACATTCACTATTCATTATTTTAGAAAAATCATCACAATAATTTTTATTTGAAGATCCAAAGATGATATCATCCATGTAAATTTGTACAATGAGTATATCATTTCCAATTTTTTTCAAAAAGAGAGTTGTATTCACACTTCCTTTTTTAAATAATATTTTAAGTAGGAAGGTGCTCAATCTCTCATACAAAGCCCTAGGTGCCTATTTCAATCCATATAATGCCTTTTCAATTTAAAAACATGATTTGGATATTTAGTATTTTCAAAATCTAGAAGTTGTTCTACAAAAATATCATCTTGAATTACCCCATTTAAAAAGACACTTTTTATATCCGTTTGATACAATTTAAATCCTCTAAAATAGGCAAAGGCTAACAAAACCCTAATTGCTTCAAGTTTAGCTATAGGGGCAAAAGTCTCCTCATAATTAATCCCTTCAATCTGATTATACCCTTTACCAACTAATCTTGCCTTATTTCTAATAACTACTCCTGAGTCATTCATTTTATTTTTGAATACTCACTTAGTTCCAACTACAGTTTGATCTTTTGGCCTTGTAGTCAATTCCCAAACTTTATTTGTTACAAATTGATTTAACTCTTCTTGCATAGTTAAAATCTAAAATTCATCCGAAAGTGCTTGATTAATATTTATGGGTTCTATGGTTAAAATGAAGGCTGAATGATTGACTTCCTTGTTTAGTCCACGTCTAGTCCTTACACCCTCACTAGGTTTACCTATTATCAACTCCTTTGAGTGATTTTTAGAAAATCTCAAATCTCTAGGTAAATAGTTTTCTATCTCCAATTTTTTTTTCAAATTTTCTTTCAAATTTATTTTATCAATCTTTTAGGAGTTAATCTCAATCTCTTTTTCTATAACATTTGGCTCTTCCAAAATTCTATATTCATCAAATATAACATGTGTGGTCTCCTCAATTACTAAAGTTCTTTTGTTGAATACTCTATAAGATTTTCCAACACTTGAGTATCATACAAAAATTCCTTCATCTAATTTTGGATCAAATTTTCTTAAGGCAGATTTTCCATTATTATGAATAAACACCTTGCAATAAAAAATATACAAATGTGACAAATTAGGTGTTCTTTATTTTAGCAACTCATAGAGTATTTTATTTAATTTAGATCTCACATTCATCCTATTCAGAACATAACATGCAGTGCTAACCACCTCAGCCCAAAAATATTTAGGAAGTGAGTATTCTACCAATATGGCTTGGGCAGCTTCTATTAATATTCTATTTTTCCTTTCGACTACCACATTCTGCTGAGGGCTTCTAGGTGTAGAAAAGTTGTGATCAATTCCTTTCTTCTTATAAAAATCCTCATATCTTGCATTCTCAAATTCACCTCCATGATCACTTTGTATAGTCATAATTTCAAATCCTAGCTTTCTTTGAATCTAAGTTGAAAAGTTTCTAAATTCCTCAAAAGATTCACTCTTATGAAATAAAAATCTAATTCATGTGAATCTTGAGTATTCATCAACAATCACAAATTCGTATACCTTCCCTCCTAAACTTACAATTCCAACTGATCCAAAAAGATCCATATGCAAAATTTCCAATGGTTTACTAGTTCTAAGTTCCTTATTGGACTGAAAAGAGGACTTCATTTATTTTCCTAATTGACATGCATCACAAAGGTGATCCTTAGTAAAGTCTAATTTTGGTATACCTCTCACTAGGTTCTTTTGGGTAATCCTCCTAAGATTTTTCATGCTAGAGTGACAAAGTCTCCTATGCCAAAGCCATGACTCATCAGAAATAGTTTTTAAACAAAAAACATTCGGAGTTTTAATGCAATTCAAATCTAACATATACACGTTATTTACCCTTATACCATTCAAAACATCATTTCCATTTAGGCTTAATATGCATCTAGTAGAAAATTTATTTACATAGTATCATTTATCACATAGTTGACTTATACATAACAAATTATGTTTTAAGCCTTCTACCAATAACACATTCTTAATAAAAAAGTTCTTAATGTTTCCAGTCATACCTAACCCAACCACCTTTTTTGTGGTGTTATCTCCAAGTGTAATCTTACCTCTACTCCTAGCTTCTAGTGATATGAATTGTGTAGTATCTCTAGTCATATGCTTTGAACATCCGCTGTCCTGGTACCATATGCTCTCATGAGGTCTTGTGTGAGAGCGATCCTGTAAGAATATCAAACGTTAGACCTGAAAATCTAAAAAAGTTTGGGTTCTCCTTTTGATAATTTATAAAGAGATGCATGTGTGATATGTCTAGGTTTATGCATCTTAGGTTTTCACACCAAATAAGTTTTCTTCTTCAAAGTACATGTGTGAACTATATGTCCAATCAATCCACAATTATTACATTTGACTTTTGTAAATGGATTCCTAAGTCTTCTATTATTCATCTGTCTTTTAAGAGATTGTATAAATTTAGGATACAAAATAGGATTAGTGAAATCTTCAAGTTTATGGGGTATCATATTATCCTCGAGAGCATTTATCTTCAATTTGTAATATGAATTCATATCTTTTAAAATTCGATTTGTATAATTAGATCTATAAATTTTGCTCTCAGATTCATCCTTAAAAATTTTAAATTCTTTTTCAAGTTCTGCATAGGATGATTTTAAACTTTCATGATTTTTATTCAAGTCGTCATATTTATCAAGTAATTTCATGTGATTGTCATCAATTAAAGCATGGTCTTTCTTAAAGATTTCATGTTCCTTTTGCAGTTTCTCAAATTCTAAGCTCAGACTAGTATGTATTTTCTTTATCTTTCTATATGCATCATGCATGTGTTCAAAAACTTCAAAAAGTTCATTGTAAGTCAAGTCACATACCTCTTCTTGATTTGACTGATCAAAATGATCGGTCATTAAGCACAGATTAGTGACTTCCTCTTCCTTTTCTATTTCTAACGAGTTTGAAGCTGAGTTCCCCCATAAAGCTCTTTAGAATTTTTTCTTGCTCTTCTTCAAAATTAGTTTCTCCTCAACCTTCTCCTTGCTAGGAGTGGCTTTGAGTTTTCGATAATCTGTCTTAATATGTCCAGATTTTCTGCACTCATAACAAAGAACATCATTTGAAACCTTGATATTTCTATTAAATTTATCTCAATTCTATTGCTGGCATCTCTTTTGCTTCCTCTTCAGAAAGCTTTTGAATTGTTTAGTCATTAGTACAATGTCATCTTCATCCTCAGGTTATGAGTGTTTACTCTCTAACTCCTCTACTTTCAGTGCTATATTTTTTTCCCTTCGTGGTTCACCTACATCAATCTTTCTTTGGCTAACTCCTTGCTCATAAGCAATTAGCAAACCAAGAAGATTATCAATAAAGTAAATGTTTAGATCTTTAAACTCTGAAATTACAGTAATTTTAGCATCATAAGCAGTAGGAAATCAACGAAGAATCTTATTAACCATTTCAACATTCGTTAGTACCCTACCCAATGCATGTAAAGAGGTGACTATTTGTGTGACTCTTGTATACATATTAGAAATGGATTCATTTGATTTCATACGAAACAGTTCATAATCATGCAACAAGATATTAAGTCTAGATTGATTAACTTCATTAGTCCCCTCATAAGTTATACAAAGTCTATTTCATATGTCTTTTTCACTCTTGTATGTAGAAACCTGCATGTAATCTTCTAATTTTAGAGCACAAAAGAAACTATTCAAGTATTTTGCATTTAGTTGTGTTAAGTCACGTTCTTCTACTGTCCAATCCATAAAAGGTGTTTCAACTTTAACTCCATCAACTAGTCTAGTTGGTTTTGTATACCCTTCCTGAACTAAGATCCACATATGATAATCAAGTGACAATAAAAATGTAGACACGTATGTTTTTAAAAAATCAAAAGGAATATTATCGAACAATGGAAGTCTAGTTATAGAGTAACCCATAGGTGTATTTTAGTTTCCAAATATAGCCATCTATGTTAATCTAAAAGTAGTCTAAACTTATGATTTTGAAATAAAGCTCTGATACCACTTGTTGAAACTTATTTAATATGAATTAGGTTGTTAAACCTTAGCTTATGTCCGAGCGGCTAACCAAAAGGGGGGGGGGGGGTGTGAATTGGTAATTAAAAATTTATCGCTCTTTTAAAATTTTATATCGAAAATAACTTTAGTAAATTTTGTAGAAAATATTTTTCAACCATAAGTTAAAACAGTAAAAATAGAAGCAGTAGAAAATAAAAAGACACAAGATTTATAGTGGTTATGTCAAAAACGACCTACATCCATTCCCCAGAGGCACCGAACAAGTATTGCACTATTACCACTAGTGACTCTCCTTTTGCACCCACAGTAAGGAGGAGAAGCCTTTACAAAAACTCTCTTCCACCACTACCCGGTGCGGCAGAGAACCGTCATCCTTTTACACTCTCCAAGTATTGGCATATAACTGTCATCCTTTTACACTCTCCAAGTATTAGCAGAGAACCGTCTGTCCTTCACACTCTCCCGGTGTAGGTAGAGAACCCTTCGATTGTTCATACTCTCCTAGTATAGGCATATAACTCTTCAGATATTCACACTCTTCAAGTGTAGGTAGAGAACCCTTCGACTGTTCACACTCTCCAAGTGTCAGCAGAGAATCAGATCTCCTTGACAAATCTTCTCACAAGAAATCTTGAAGGACGAGAAAAAGTGTGAAGTAATTACAAATCACAAGTGGATATTCTTACTTCTGAGTACCAAGTGAATCCTTCACACTCTATTAGTAAGAATCCTCCTTAAAACACTCTCTCACACTGTCTCCTTCACTCTTCCTTCAGTTGACAGGAAGATCAGTAGGCAAAAAGATTAAAAGACAATTTTATTTGGACTTTATATAGGGAAGAAATGAAAAACCATCCAAAGACTGCTGATTTCAAGTCTTTACATAGTGGATTGTCACGTACGATCGCAAGATCATCTCGTACGAATCTACTTAAATCAGTTGCATACGAACACAATGTATATAGGTAAAACTGACTTCATACCCGATCATCATCCCGTATGAACTATGTTCGTCTCGTACGAACATTTATTTCATGGGTTAGTTTCGACAAATTATAGGACATTACCAAAATTTTAAAAGACAAAGCATTTCGTCCTAGGACGAATGGGAGTTCGTCTGGACAAAATTTTTCAGAAAGCATTTTATCCTGGGACTAATAGGAGCTCGTCTGGACAAAAATTTTTTAGAGAGCATTTTGTCTTGGGACGAATAGGATTTCGTTTGGATAAAAATTTTCCAGAGAGCATTTCGTCCTGGGACGAATAGGATTTCGTCTAGACGAAAAATTTACAGAGAGAGTACGACTAAGATGCTCAACCTTGATCAATTGAAATGCATTAATACAACCATCATTAAAGAGAACTCTATCCAACCATTGCGACAAATGGCCATGATGATAAGTAAAATTATTGCCAGAAAAACCAATATCAATAAGATTGCATTCCGTAATCATACCATTAAAATCCTCCATGAATTGATAAATAGGGAGAGAGCCCCCTATTGGCTTAGACGAATTAGATAGAGTATTAAAATCACCACCCACAATCCATAGAAGGTTGCAAATATTATGAAACTGATAAATTTGATCCCATAAAATCCTTCAGGTAAAATGAGAAGAAGCAGCATAAAAAAAGACGCACAACATTGAAATCTAGAACTTTCAATATTACAATATAGAACTTGAGTAAAATCCCCAATAATATCAATTCTAATAAAATCCTTCCAAAAGACTCAAATTTTGTTGTAAATATTAGTAATAGAAGATTTAAAACCCATAAAGTTAGCAATACTATGTAATTTCTCAACAGAAATAAGAGGTTCAAGTAACACAAGGATAAGATGTTATGAATACAACATAAATTTTTAACTCTAAGTTTAGATGAAGGGAAACCAATACCCCGCATATTCCAAATGAACATAAAAAACAAAATTAATGAGAAGTATGAGAACGGGTATTTCTAGGAGAGAAAATAATATTTTTAGATTTTCTACCTCTCTTATCACAACCCATAGAAAAGCTCAAATCATGATCTTCTCTAGCATAACATTTAGCCAAAATGTTCACCTCCATGTCAGTGTAAGCATCACAATGGCAATGGTCAGCTAAAAAAGTCTTACTATCATTTAAAGTTCCAACAGACCTCTCGGGAGGAGGCATATCACCTTCCATAAAAAGAACACCATCCTCAACAATAGAAAAATTATTCATAAAGCCCTCAAGAGGAAGGTTCAAAGCTAACAAAGAAGAAACCGAGCTTACAACTGTAGGCTCATTAACCTTGGATGCCTCCATACCATGATTAACCTTGGAAGAGTCAATATCACCAAGATCAAGCACCACTTCAAGATTACCCGTACTATCCACAGGTATAACATTTTGCCACATTTCATGTTCTAAGGGAGAAGGAATATTGTTAGAGGGAACATCAGCCTGAATGCGCAGCTGGGAAGAATTAGGAACTAAATTAGAAGATGAAACAAGATCATTATGAACCACTATAACATTCTCATTAGTAATAGGAACATTAGAAATCTTTTCAGAATCTAGCACATTAATAAGAGAAACATTATTATCCCGCCTTTGCTCTAAATTATTATCAACAAAGTCATTAAAAGGAAGAACCTCAACCACTTGCTCAATATTATGAACCAACATATCCTTAGAGCCAGAACCCGAACCAGAACCAACACATAACTCTTATTTCACTCCCCAAATAAATTCAAGATATTCTCTCTTTCTTTATTTTGTCAAATGCATTGATTTTCATAAAGATCTCACATTTTATTTATCAAAGTAGATTTTATGATTCAATCACAACAATCAAATATTTTGTGTATATGTACTTTAATTTCAAATGAGATTATACTAAGTAAAAGAGCTAGAGTATACAAAGGTATAGTAAGAGGAAAATGTGCAAGCCTATGTTCATTCCATGTGCCCTTTCAAAATTTTTCATTATTTTCTACTTCACTAATGTAAGGCAAAGAAGCATCATTCTTGATGGGCCATTCATGGTAATCCTAAAATAACTGTGATGTCCGAGAATCTAATTTGAAATAATTATTCATTTATCTTTTAATAAAAACATAAGAGCTACTTAATATCATCTATCAGTAATAAATAATAAAATAGTTTCTATAATTTAAAATATCAATATAGATATATATATCACAAAAAATTTATACAATACTCAGGATCTAAACAATCATCACATATCGATCATGTCCTAAGTATAAAATAAAAGCAATCAAAATAAAACCTGAAGAATCCTGAACATCCTGACACTCCTGCTCCTCTGCCCTGACCTAAAATCATTTAATCACATATAATGAGTTTAAAAATCCCATCAGGTCACAAAAAACTATAACTGAAATCAGAGCAAGGCAAAAGAGTAATATGCATGTCAACAGTCAAATCATGAAAGTTACATTCATATGATCATTGAATCAGTGCAAGAATAATAAAACTCAAATGCAGTAGCAGTAGAATCTATAAACAATAAAACAATATGGTATAAAAGCCAGTAAATCAATAAGAGTGTCAAATCTATAAATCAAACATGTCTACGTAATCAAATAAAACATCAAATCAAAATAATGACAACAAAAATCAAATCAATATAGTAAATTCAAATAAAAATATACACATGCTATCCATGCATTTTATATCACGTGCTCAGTATATCACATATTTAATATCAGTACACTGAATCAAATGTATTGAATAATATCAGTATCTAAATATATAACATTAACAATCTGTTAGAATAGTTGCTATTTGAATGATTTATATTTTTGCAACTTTTGTAGTTTTGATGATTCCAAACATTATTGTTCAAATGTGTAGTTATCTCCTAACAATTTTAGAAGATTTGCATTTGCTCTTATGTGTACTAACATTTCAGGAAAATTAGACTCCAGACTACGATAACTTCAAATCAAATTCATCATGAGATATTTTGTTTATTTGAAGTTTGCATTTTTTTTAATTAATTTTGAAAGGGAGTGATTGTAATTGAGTGAATAAAAAACTTACACACACACATAAGAAAATCATAAAATTTTTTACTGATCGTACGGGACGATATTGTATCGTACTGGACGATCCGTCAGTTATCTCCTATGGAGCACATGGAACGAATAAGAACTTGCCCGAAAAATTTTTCTAAGTCCTATTCGTCCAGGACGAACTTAATTGTCGTCCCGGACGATTGGTTCTCTGTAAAATTTTTGTCCTGACGAATTTTATTATCGTACGAGGCGACCGGTCCTCGGGAAAATTTTTGTCCAGACGAAATTAAATATCGAACCGGACGATCAGGTCTCTGGAAAATTTTCATCCATACGAAAATAAATTATCGTCCGTGGCGATTGGTCCTCTGAAATATTTTCGTCCAGACGAAATAAATAATCGTCCAGGACGATCGGGTCTCTGGAAAATTTTCGTCCAGACGAACATATTCTCGTTCAAACGATTAACCAACTTAGAACAGTTTTCAGCAGTTTCTAGAACCGACCTAGTAATAACCGTTCGTACTGGACGAACCTAGTTGGTACAGGACGATAATCTGTACGAAGTCATTTTGTACACATATTCAAATAGGGTTGTTTCAGATCATTTAAGTAAAATCGTCCAGGACGATCAAAGATCGTACAGGACGATCTACTGCGTACAGAATTGGAAACTTGCAGTTTTTGGGCGGTTTTTCTTGTCTTTTATATAAATAGTCCAAATTAGACTGCCACACAATCTTTTTGTCATTTGATCTTTGTGCTTCTTGAGAGAATAGCCAAGGAGAGAGTGGAAGAGAGCATTCAAATGAGGATTCCTACCACTGGAGCGAGAAGGCTTCACTTGGATTACAAAGGTAAGAGTCTCTACCTATGAAATTGGATTTCTTCACTCTTTTCCTTCTTCATTCTAGATTCTTGTGAGAAGATCAGTCAAGGAGATTCGATTCTCTGCCGACACTTGGAGAGTGTGAACAGCCGAAGGGTTCTCTGCCTACACTTGGAGAGTGTGAACAGCGGAAAGGTTCTCTGCCTACACTTGGAGAGTGTGAACAGCCGTAGGGTTCTCTACCCACACTAGGAGAGTGTAAAAGGACGACGGTTCTCTGCCAGCACTGTGGATTGTGTAAAAGGACGACAGTTCTCTGCCGCACCGGGTAGTGGTGAAAAGAGTGTGTTGTAAAGGCTTCTCCGCCTTGCTGTGGGTGCTAAAGGAGAGTCACTATTGGTTTTAGTGCAATACTCAGAGGGTGCCTCTGAGGAGTGGATGTAGGTCTGGTTATAGACCGAACCACTATAAATCTGGTGTCATTTACTTTATTGTTTTTACTTTTCCGCACTTTAAATTTCAGTTTTAACAACTCTGTGGTTGAAAAACATTTTTCTACAAACTTTAAATGAAAATTTTATTTCGGTTTAACTTAATCTTTAAAAGAGGGTTTAAAATTTTTTAAACTACCAATTCACCCCCCTCTTGGTAGCCGTGGGACATTTACTTAGGCTTAACAACCTAATTACTGGACTCAACAAGTGGTATCAGAGCATTATTTCAAAATCATAAGTTTGAACTACTTTTTGATTAACGTAGATGACTACATTTGGAAACCGAAGCACACCTGAGGGTTACTCTATCACTAGACCTCCACTGTTTGACAATATTCCTTTTGATTTTTGGAAAACACGCATGTCTACTTTCTTACAGTCACTTGATTATCGCATGTGGATGCTAGTCCAGAAAGGTTACTCAAAATCAACTAGATTAGTTGATGGAATTAGGGTAGAAACACCCTATGCAGATTGGACTATTGAAGAACGTGACTTAGCACAATTAAATGCGAAATGTTTAAATAGCTTCTTTTGTGCTGTAAAATATGAAGACTACATGCGAGTTTCCACTTGTAAAAGCGGAAAGGACATATGGGATAGACTTTGTATAACTTATGAAGGGACAAATGAGGTTAAGCAATCAAGACTCAATATCTTGTTACATGAATACGAATTATTTCGCATGAAACCTAATGAATCTATTTTAGAAATGTACACAAGATTTACTCAAATTGTCACCTCTTTGCATGCACTTGGTAGGGAATTAACTAATGCTGAAATGGTCAATAAGATTCTTCGTTGTTTACCTACTGCATACGATGCTAAAATTACTGCAATTATAGAATCTAAAGATCTGAACATTTATTCCATTGACAATCTTCTTGGTTCACTCATTGCTTACGAGCAAGGAGTAAGTCAAAGAAAGATTGATGCAGGTGAACCAAGAAAGGACAAGAATATTGCACTAAATGTGGAAGAGTCCGAAAGTGAACACTCACAACCTGAGGATGAAGATGATATTGCACTGATGACTAGACAATTCAGAAGCTTTTTAAAGAGGAAGCAGAAGAGACGTCAGCAATGGAATAGAGGTAAGTATAACAGAAATGGCAAGGTTTCTAATGAAGTGATTTGTTATGAATGCAGGAAACCAGGTCATATAAAGACTGGTTGTCCAAAACTCAAAGTCACTCCTAGCAAGGAGAAGGTAGAGGAGAAACCAATGGTAAAGAAGGGCAAGAATAAGTTTCAAAAGGCTTTTTGGGCGGACTCAGCTTCAGACTCATCTGAGACTGAAAAAGAAGAAGAAGTCACCAACCTTTGCTTGATGGCAGATAATGCTGAACAATCAGATCAAGAAGAGGTATGTGATTTAACCTATAATGAATTGTTTGAAGTCTCTTAACACATGCATGATGCATATAGGAAAATGAAAAAGATGCATGCTAGTGTAGTTTTAGAATTGGAAGAGCTTAATAAGGAACACGAAATCCTTAGGAAAGATCATGCTTTAATTGATAACAACCACATGAAACTACTTGATGAATATGATGACTTGAATAAAAATTTTGAGAATTTGAAATCATCCTATGCTAAAATTGAAAAAGAATTTAAGAATTTTAAGGATGAATCTGAGAGCAAGACATATAGAATCAATTATACCAATCGAATCTTCGAATATATGAATTCATTTTACAAACTCACTATAAGAGCACTCGAGGATAATAGGAACCCCCCTAAACTTGAAGATTTTACAAATCTTAAATATTATCCTAAATTCATGAAATCCCTTAGAAGACAATCATATGAAAGAAAACATAGGAATATTTTTCCTAATGTTAAATATAATAATTGTGGATTTTTGGGATATATATCTCACACCTGCACTTTAAAGATGAAAACTAATTTGGTGTGGAGAACTAAGATGCATAAACCTAGACATATCATACATGCATCTGATTATAAATTTCATAAAGGTGAACCCAAACTAGTTTGGGTTCCCAGGTCTAACATTTGAGAATTTTGCAGGAATACTCTCACACAAGACCTTGTGAGAGTATATGGTACCTGGACAGCGGATGTTCAAAGCACATGACTGGAGATACTGCTCAATTCATAACGTTGGAAGCCAGGAGTGGAGGCAAGGTTACACTTGGAGATAATACCACAAAGAAAGTGGTTGGATCAGGTATGATTGGAAATTTAAAAAACTTTTTCATAGACAATGTGTTATTAGTTGAAGGCTTAAAATATAATTTGCTTAGTATAAGTCAGCTATGTGATAAGGGCTATAATGTAAAATTTTTACCTACAAGCTGTATAATTAGCCTAAATGGGAAAATTGTTTTAAATGGAAAAAGGGTAAACAATGTCTACATGCTAGATTTAAATTGTATTCAATCTCCTACTGCTTTTTGTTTGAAAACTGTTTCTGATGAATCATGGCTTTGGCATAGGAGACTTTGTCATTCTAGTATAAAAAAATCTTAGAAGAATTACCCAAAAGAATTTGGTGAGAGGTATACCTAAACTAGACTTTACCAAGGACCATCTATGTGATGCATGTCAATTAGAAAAACAAGTGAAGTCATCTTTTAAGTCCAATAAAGATCTTAGGAGCAGTAAACCTTTAGAAATTCTACACATGGATCTTTTTAGACCTGTAGGCACTGTAAGTCTAGGAGGAAAGGTATATGGATTTGTTATAGTAGATGATTTTTCAAGATTCACCTGGGTTAAATTTTTTTTTCATAAGAGTGAATCATTTGAGGAATTCAAAATTTTTCAACTTGGATACAAAGAAAACTAGGATGTGAAATAATCTCTATACAAAGTGATCATGGAGGAGAATTTGAAAATAAAAGATTTGAAAATTTCTGTAAAGAAAAAGGGATTGATCACAATTTTTCTGCACCTAGAACTCCTTAACAAAATGGAGTAGTTGAAAGGAAGAACAGAACATTAATAGAAGCCGCCCGAGCAATGTTAGCAGAATACTCGCTTCCTAGATATTTTTGGGCTGAGGCGGTTAGCACTGCATGCTATGTTCTGAATAGGGTGAATGTGAGATCAAATTTGAATAAAACACCCTATGAGTTGCTAAAAGGTAGAACACCAAATTTGTCTCATTTGCATGTATTTGGTTGCAAGGTGTTCATACATAATAATGGAAAATCTGCCTTAGAAAATTTGATCCAAAATCAGATGAAGGAATTTTTGTTGGATATTCAAGTGTTGGAAAATCTTATAGAGTATTCAACAAAAGAACTTTAGTCATTGAAGAAACCACACATGTTGTATTTGATGAAAATGGAAACATGGAAGAGCCAAATGTTGTTGAAGAAGAAATTGAAGAAAACTCCCAAAAGATTGATAGATTAAATTTGGAAGAAAATGTGGAAGAAAATTTAGAAAGAGAAGACCCTTTGCCTAGAGATTTGAGATTTTCTAAAAACCACCCAAAGGAATTGATTATAGGTGAACCAAGTGAGGGTGTTAGAACTAGGCGTGGATTAAACAAGGAAGTCAATCATTCAGCCTTTATTTCAACTATTGAACCCACTAACATTGATCAAGCACTTTCTGATGAATTTTGGATATTGGCCATGCAAGAAGAGTTAAATCAATTTGTAAGAAATAAAGTTTGGGAACTAACTACAAGGCCAAAAGATCAAAGTGTTGTTGGAACCAAGTGGGTGTTCAAAAATAAAATGAATGACTCAGGAGTAGTCATTAGAAATAAGGCTAGATTAGTAGCTAAGGGGTATAATCAAATTGAAGGAATTGATTTTGAGGAAACTTTTGCCCCTGTAGCTAGACTTGAAGCAATTAGGGTTTTACTAGCCTTTGCCTGTTTTAAAAGTTTTAAATTGTTTCAAATGGATGTCAAAAGTGCCTTTTTAAATGGGGTAATTGAGGAAGATGTTTTTGTAGAACAACCTCCAGGTTTTGAAAATTCTAAATTTCCAAATCATGTTTTCAAATTAAAAAAGGCATTATATGGATTGAAACAGGCACCTAGGGCTTGGTATGAGAGGTTGAGCACCTTCCTACTTGAAAGATCTTTTGAAAAAGGAAGTGTGGATACAACTCTCTTTTTAAGGAAAATTGGAAAGGATATACTTATTGTTCAAATTTATGTGGATGACATCATCTTTGGATCTTCAAATAAACATCTTTGTGATGATTTTTCTAAAACAATGAGTAGTGAATTTGAAATGAGTCTAATGGGAGATTTAAATTACTTTCTAGGATTTAGCATTAAGCAACTTGAGGAAGGTACTTTTCTTAGTCAAACTAAATATATTAAGGACATCCTCAAATGCTAAACCTGTTAGTACACCAATGAGTTCTTCAGTTCAGTTGGACAAGGACCTTAAGGGAAAATCTGTTGATCAAAAGAAATTTAGAGGGATAATTGGATCTTTACTTTACTTGACTGCTAGCCGACCAGATATTATGTTCAGTGTTTGCTTATGTGCTAGATTTCAATCAGATCCAAAAGAATCACATTTGACAGCAGTGAAAAGGATTTTAAGATATCTACTAGGAACTCAAAACTTAGGGATTTGGTATCCTAAGTTTAGCTCTTCATTTGAAATTATTGGTTACTCAGATTCTGACTTTGCAGGCTGTAGAGTGGATAGGAAAAGCACTTCTGGAACATGTCAATTTATTGGAAATTCATTAGTTTCATGGTCTAGTAGAAAACAAAATTCAGTGGCACTATCTACTGCAGAAGCAGAATACATTGCATTAGGAAGTTGTGTGGCACAAGTACTTTGGTTAAAACAACAGTTGATTGATTTAGGATTAACTATAGGCACTATTTCAATTTATTGTGACAATACTAGTGCTATTTGCATTTCCAAAAATCCTATTCAACATTCTAGAACCAAACACATTGATATAAGGCATCATTTCATAAGGGATCATGTATCCAAAGGAGAAATTGAACTCATACATGTTTCAACTGAAAATCAAATTGCAGACATTTTTACAAAACCTTTAGCCTTTGATACCTTCAGTACTTTAAGAACAAGGCTTGGTGTTATTGATTTGAATGCTTAAACAAAATGTCTTTGCAACATTGATATTTGTTGTGTTTTGTTTTTTGATTTTGTGAATTTTTTTTGGTGTTTTGAATGAATTGTTTTTGGATCTATGGTTTTGTTTTATGTTTTTTGTGTTTTTGAATATTTTGTTTGATTTTCTTAATTTAAAAAATCAAAACTAAAATTTTTGGAGGAAATCGTCGGAACGAAAATGCTTTCGTACGGGACGATATGTGAAAGAACAGTTTGCGCGAATTTTAACCGTTTTGAGAGCAATTTTTAATTAGATCGTCTGTAAGATCGGACGATCGTCCAGGACGAAAATATTTTTTTTTCTCTCAAACGTCGGGACGATTGAATGCAGCGGTTGAGTGGATAAGACAGTTTTTAATATGAACTTCGTCTGTACGAAGTTTTCGTTCGTCCAGACGAACATGTGTCGGTTCATTGTAGGGGACGGTTTTCAAGAGACATTAAAACGATTTACTTTTTGATCGTCTGAACGAAATTTTTTCGTCTGTACGATCGGTCAAGTCAAAAAGCCTGTACGAAGGGACGCATCGTAAGTTGTGTTGATTACGAAAAGCCGTTACATTTTGGACGAATTGGATCGTCTGTACGAAATTATTTCGTCCAGACGAACGATGATTTTTTGTCCAGGATGAATATTTTCGTCCAGGACGAATATTTTCGTCCAGGACGAACGTATCGTTTTTCTTTAAATATGAAGGCTTTCTGACTTAACAATCACACTTCCAAACTTCATTTTCAATTCCTTTCTACTTCAAATCGACAATGGCCTCCTCAAGCAAGAGACAAAAGGTGTTGGTGAAGAAACCAAATAGGAATGCCCCAGACAACTTTCTTTCTAAGGCGAATGAGGAATCTTTTCCTCGTTTTACATCCGCCAAAATCACTCCCTCTCGCATTCTAATTCAAACTGAGTTGAAATTTCGGGTAATGCACCTCTTCGCCTCAACCCAATTTCATTTCATTCTTTCTCTCGTCCACTTCTATAACAAGCAAACCTACCACTACTTTCTAGTGAACATGAGTTTTAGTTCTGACCACTCCACCATTAGTTCTTATATTTTTAAGCAAAAAGTTGAGATCACCAAGCACGACCTTGGTGCATTTTTAAACTTAAGAACTAAGGGATATAGAGCCAATACCCTAATGAGTGAAAAGAAATTCGAATGGTATGAAGTCAATAAGGTGATTAGAGAAATTGGCCTAACCTATCATGTTGCTAGAGTCTCCGGAATGACCAAAAATGCCTGAATCATCCAACATATCCTTCGATCCTCAATCATTCCTAAAGCTGGTGATAGGATTAACATTACTCCTCTCCTTTCTTCTCTAACTTTTTTAATTATGGAAGGCCATCCTATTGACGAAGCCCAACTTATCATAGATCATATCTATGGGCTTTCAGAAATTGGACATGCAGATCAGAAGAGGAAGAACATTTCATTAGGACACTTAATTACTTATATTTTGGAAAAGAAATACAATATAGTGCATCCTGATGAAGAATATGAAGAGCCAGTTTACTATAATGATGCTTCATTCAGATTGCTCTTCAAGGAGAAAAAAGGAAAAGCACATGCCAGTGCTTCAGAAGAGGAAGAAGAAGAAGGAGTGCAAGCTTCTGCTCCTCAATCAGATTATCAGAATCTGATTGAAAGAATTGATAGATTAGAGACTCATATTGATCAAAGGTTTGATCAATTTGATGCTCAACTTACGCAGCACCAACAAGACATTGATAATATTAGAAATGAAGTACATGAAATTAATACCAATGTAATGTTGATGGCCTCCTACTTCAACCTTTTTGGCGGCATTCCTCCTCCTCCTCCAGAACAGTAGAGTTGTTGTATTCGTTTTTTATGTTTTTATCGTGTCTGTTTAATTGTTAAGTGTTTGTGTTTATATTGATTTTTCTTTTTAAGTTCAAAGTATTTTCTTCTTATTTTTTAGATATTATGTAATCCGTTCATTAATATCAATGAAAGTTGTTATGTTTTTTCAAATTTGATTTGTTTTTGGAATGTAGTTAATATTTATGAATTTCATTAGTATTATTTAATCTTCATAGTGCTTAAATTAGATTGTAATTTGAGATTATCTATATTAGAAAATCTAGTCTTTCTAAATTTATAAGTTGTTTATAACTTGTTGTAATTAGAACTTTCAAATTCATGTCTATTCATTTAGACTACATAAAAGTTAATATTACTATTGCAATTTAGATGTTTTCTTATTTTGTATTTCTATGCTCAAGTGATATTTATGCACTTAGAAATATTTGAAATTTTAGATTATAGATTTTGGAAAGAATTGATCTCAATTACTCTTGAACATTGTACAAAATATACAAAAATCAAAAGGAATTCGCAAAGATTTACAAAGTAAAAAAGAGGCACAAAATAAGCCCAACCAAGAAAAAATGCACAAAAATGTGCCCCAAAATTTTAAAAAAGATGCGCAAAGCGCCACATGTGGTAATTCTCTTCTTTCCAAATTCATTCAATCTCCTAATTCAAATTGATCTTATGTTCATTTATATTCTATTGAACTTTGAAATATAGAATTTTTATACATCTCTCTTGTAATGTTTTTCTATAGTCAAATGTCTAAATTGAATCATGTCTTTCATAAATTCTTCTTACTTACAATGTTATATCACTTCTTAAATTTTATGAATTTCTATGATTGACCTAATATCTTTAGTTTAAAAATGCATACCCTATGTCAATCATCATTTAGATTAAATTTTAAAAATGAATTTCATATAATTACTTACATTTCTTGTCTATTTCTTATTCACTTTTTGTTGTTGTCAAAAAGGGGGAGAAATTATTGTGTTTTCTGTTTTGATTGTTTTGTTTGCAAGTTTTTTGACTTTGTAGTTGTTTGTGTTAAAATTTTTGAAAAACAAAAATATTGTTCGTTATGCCTCCTTATTTTAATGTATTTATCAATTCAGGGGGAGTTTAGGAGATAGGAGATTTGTTTAACTTGAAACCATACAAATAATAATTGTTTTGCCATCATCAAAAAGGGGGAGATTGTTAGAATAGTTGCTATTTGAATGATTTATATTTTTGCAACTTTTGTAGTTTTGATGATTCCAAACATTATTGTTCAAATGTGTAGTTATCTCCTAACAATTTTAGAAGATTTGCATTTGCTCTTGTGTGTACTAATATTTCAAGAAAATCAGACTCCAGACTACGATAACTTCAAATCAAATTCATCATGAGATATTTTGTTTATTTGAAGTTTGTATTTTTTTTTAATTAATTTTGAAAGGGAGTGATTGTAATTGAGTGAATAAAAAACTTACACACACACATAAGGAGATCATAAAATTTTTTACTGATCGTACGGGACGATATTGTATCGTACTGGACGATCCATCAGTTATCTCCTATGGAGCACATGGAACAAATAGAAACTTGCCCGAAAAATTTTTCTAAGTCCTATTCGTCCAGGACGAACTTAATTGTCGTCCCAGATGATTGGTTCTCTGTAAAATTTTCGTCCAGACGAATTTTATTATCGTACGAGGTGACCAGTCCTCTGGAAAATTTTCGTCCAGACGAAATTAAATATCGTACCGGACGATCAGGTCTCTGAAAAATTTTCGTCCATACAAAAATAAATTATCGTCCGTGGCGATTGGTCCTCTGAAATATTTTCGTCCAGACGAAATAAATAATCGTCCAGGACGATCGGGTCTCTAGAAAATTTTCGTCCAAACGAACATATTCTCGTCCAAATGATTACCCGACTTAGAACAGTTTTCAACAATTTCTAGAACCGACCTAGTAATAACCGTTCGTACTGGACGAACCTAGTTCGTACAGGACGATCATCTGTACGAAGTCATTTCGTACACATATTCAAATAGGATCATTTCAAATCGTTTAAGTAAAATCGTCCAGGACGATCAAAGATCGTACAGGACGATCCACTGCGTACAGAATTGGAAACTTGCAGTTTTTGGGCGGTTTTTCTTGTCTTTTATATAAATAGTCCAAATTAGACTGCCACCCAATCTTTTTGTCATTTGATCTTCGTGCTTCTTGAGAGAATAGCCAAGGAGAGAGTGGAAGAGAGCATTCAAAGGAGGATTCCTACCACTGGAGCGAGAAGGCTTCACTTGGATTACAAAGGTAAGAGTCTCTACTTGTGAAATTGGATTTCTTCACTCTTTTCCTTCTTCCTTCTAGATTCTTGTGAGAAGATCAGTCAAGGAGATCCGGTTCTCTGCCGACACTTGGAGAGTGTGAACAGCCGAAGGGTTCTCTGCCTACACTTGGAGAGTGTGAACAGCGGAAAGGTTCTCTGCCTACACTTGGAGAGTGTGAACAGCCGTAGGGTTCTCTGCCCACACTAGGAGAGTGTAAAAGGACGAAGGTTCTCTGCCAGCACTGTGGATTGTGTAAAAGGACGACGGTTCTCTGCCGCACCGGGTAGTGGTGAAAAGAGTGTTGTAAAGGCTTCTCCGCCTTGCTGTGGGTGCTAAAGGAGAGTCACTATTGGTTTTAGTGCAATACTCAGATGGTGCATCTGAGGAGTGGATGTAGGTCTGGTTATAGACCGAACCACTATAAATCTGGTGTCATTTACTTTATTGTTTTTACGTTTCCGCACTTTAAATTTCAGTTTTAACAACTCTGTGGTTGAAAAACATTTTTCTACAAACTTTAAAAGAAAATTTTATTTCGGTTTAACTTAATCTTTAAAAAGAGGGTTTAAAATTTTTTAAACTACCAATTCGCCCTCCTCTTGGTAGCCGTGGGACATTTACTTAGGCTTAACAACCTAATTACTGGACTCAACACAATCTAGTGGCAGCAACAGCAAAATGATACAATAACAATAAGTCTGTGCAGAATCAAAAATTCGTACAATAATAAGAATAATTCTTAAAAAAAATATGCATTTCAGTAGTCACATTAAACAAGTAGAAGTTTTGGCTATCACGGTGTTTTTCAATGCTAGTAAACAAGGGTTTAAACTGCTACAATAACTGAAAAATTTGCTACTAAAATCTGATTTACTAGTATGAAGAAGCCCCTATCATAAAATGGAGCAAGTTAATGTTTAAGCTTTGTTTTACTGTTTTAGTGGAAATAAAGTTTCACTATTTACAAAGACTTTTCACATGCATACAAATTATATATATATATATATATATAATAAAAATAGAGAGTCGTTTAATAATACAGTCTCACCAATTCATTTAACTTTTTCCGCTTTTAATGAAAAGAGAAACATTTACATTATAAATTCACGTAAAAAATGTGCATTCAAATCAAATAAATCATTTCAATATTTTACGTTATAAATTCACGAATCTATATTACGCATATTCTACAAAGTACAAAGAAGTGATTTGAATACAATTGTTGCATTTCATATTAATTCAATATTTTAAATAATTTCGAAGCTCGATTCGAAATTGGACTCACCAATATATCATGGAATTTATGTATTAAATTTTTTATTTATAAATTTTAAAGTTAACAAATACGTAAAATACAATTAAAAGAATTTTCTAACGCCTAAACATTAAAATCCATATCATTTAATATATTTTTTGGGATTATGTAGGAATAATATTTTAAATATTAATAATAATAATAATTTATTTTTAAATTTAAATTTAATCAAGTAATTTATTATTTATCCCTCAAAACTAACCGTATTCTGATACCCATATAATAAAGTAATAATTTATAGCACATAATCTTAATAAAACAATAATAATATTTTTTTGTTTTCTTAAATTTATGAGGTTATTTTGTCAGAATGTACTATTCGTCAACAGTTTGTTGTGTAGTATTCAATGGTGTTGACAACATCATGATATATGATGTTAAAATAGCAAACAAAATTCTTTAGGCCAATTTTTAAGGCTAAGCATGATTAGAGCCATAATTAGCAGATTAAACATAATTTTTTAAAAATTTAAAAGTAGGCATAATCGCTTTCTTAACAGGCTAATATTTTTAGTCTAAATCGCCCATATAACGGGCGATTTACTAAAGATTAAAGTCACCGTGTAAAAGAAAATGCACCGTGAAAAAGTGTAGAATGAGGTGGTTTTAGGTGATGAATTATGATTTTGAAACTTCCACTTAGGAAAAAATTGGTTGCAAATATTAGTTGTGTGAGTAAAAAAAATACATGAGTTATGATTTTTTAGATGTTTGATATCAAGTCAAATAAATGTAAAATAATTTTTAAGGAAATTAGCATTCATAAAAGTCCATCATCCTTGATTGTGCATCGACTTTGTAAATTTGCATGAGTTTAATTTTTTTGATATTGATTGTTGAATGCTTCCCATTTGTCTCAGATTTATGTCGTGACTTATATTTTTTCATTTTGTAGTATACAAATTATTTATATAAACATACCTTTAATAAAATAAAAAAGGGATATTATTATTATTTTGCAACTTAAAATCAAAATAAATCATTATTTATTTGTATTAATAATAATTCATTATTTTTATTTTTATTATTTTTTCCCAAACAACTTATATATTAATATAGAAAAAGCAACGGTTACAGCAGAAAAGGAGAGGGAATAAAAGATAAAAAGGAAAAATACAATCAAAAGTCGGGCTTAGTAAATGGCCAAGACTTCCAGCGTCCCTAAAGCCTTGCACGGACCGTCCAATAAGGTGGAGACAACGACCAACTACGAACCGACCCGAATATGCCACACCAAAGGTTGCCACCAGCTTAGCGTCACGGACACGAGCCCCAACCACATCATTGCCCATAGCCCCGTGCACCAGCAAATCGATCAACATAAAAGTACAGAAATCTCAAAAATAGAACAGGGAACAAGCAATATAAAACGAAAAAATTATCGCCTACGCCGGCCTCTCCCCCGAAATCTCCCCCGAGAGGCAACAGTAAAAGTAGGTCTAGTACGAACAAGAGTGAAATCATTGCCAGGGTCCGAACCCCCACAGAAATCCGGAGAAGCCAAGCCACCTTCTGAAAATTCGGATTCAGACTCACATTTCGAAGAAACATTCAACCAATTCAGATGGTTCCTAATATCCACACCAGCACTATTACCAAAGTAATGACCATATTTCGCGTATCGACCAAATTAACAGGAACATCAATTAAATTGTTGACAACCGGAATGCACTCGTGAGTCACAGCCTCAGCCACGACAGGAACCAAAGGGTTCACAGAAGATTCAACAGCAACAAGGTTACCCGCAGTGTTAACCGGCAAATTCACATTACTATTAGACGGTAAAATAGGTGGAAAAAAGGTAAAGCATTTGGTGATAAAACATTCATAACAACATCAGAAATAACGCTGCAAACATCCAGCCTTCCAATTTCCTCCCTAGCATCCACCAGATCAGACATAGACCCATTTAACGCATCTTGTGCTAAATCCGTAATAGGATCAACAATAATAGGAGGAGGATCAACAATTATGGGAAAAATAGATGATACCAACTCAGCAGATTTAGTGCGGCATTTACCCACAGCCGGATCCATCAAAGACAGAGAAGTCCCCCCAACAGTTGGGGTAGCAGACGGAGAATCAGCAATAGGGAAAACCACAACATTCACATTCTCACACTCCAAAACATTATGAGACGTAACATTATCGACATTAATAGCATCTAAATTAATGTTTGAGGTGGTGGGAGATTTCTCAATCACAGGCTTAGCAGGACGGCAATTTCCTAGTGAATGGCCAATACATTTACAACCGGCACATAATTGAGGAAATTCATCAAAAACTACCTCTTGAATGTAACCTAAAGATTCTGAACCTAACCAAACCTGTTTTGGGTAGGATTTTGTTATATCAAGCTCTACTAATACACAAGCAATGGAAGGACGGGATCCAACAGCAGTTGCTTCATCGATTTTCAGGGTTTACCAAATAAACCGCCAAGGCCAGAAAGAATCCGAGGAGAGAGGAAATGCGGACGAAGACGAGGAAAAGAAACCCATATTGGAATAACTGGCGACTCAACACCGATATCCAGAGAGGGCTACCACTTCGTTAATTTCATAAAGCAATTAAAGACTAGGTAAGAACGGTGACAGAACACCCTACAGTAATCGAGATCATTAGATAGCTTGATCAAAATGTGAGAGGGATCTAAAACAGTCACAGAAACTTCATTTTTCAGCTTTAAATTGAAGAAGAATTTATGAATAGCTTCAAGAGGAGGTCTTTTAGAAGGAAAGAAACCAACTAAAGAGAACTGAAAGGGGGCAAGCTCGTTGATTTTCAGGTCGGAAATCCATAAAAACGGTAAGCCACGAAATTTAGAAACATACCAATCCAGAAAAAAAGTTTTAGAGCCAGCAAGAGCTTCAAGGAATGAACACGAGTGAGAAGCCCCTCCAAAAAAACCAGGGTCCTTAAGCTTAACAATCGTCATGCCGGCACAGCCGGTAAAACTGAAACGAAACCAGAAAAGATAATACCAAGAGAAAAAGAGGAAGCAGAGTAGTAGTAAACTTCCCTAAAATCGGTAGATCACCGGAGAGAAAACCCCCTCCTGGTGGGGGTAGACGCCCGAAGCCACGAAAACCCTAGCAGAGCAGCTAGGGCAAAGAGGAAGGCTCCTGAAAAAAAAATAATTCATTATTTTTAATAGATATCTTATAATTTTTTATATTGTTAGTAAATATAAATAAAATAAAAATAATTCCAAATTTTGTGTTAACATTTTATGGAATTATAAGAAATATAAATAGTTTTAGAACTTGAATTGACTAGACAAATTTATAACTCATATGATGTGATGTGTCATTGGAAGCTAAATAAAATTGTCATTGCAAAATGATTCTGATAATATCAGGATCCTATGCTTTTAAATATATTTTTAAAAAAGAGGGTTCCAATATCCAAAATTAATACATACAAATATTCAAAAAATATACCACCAGGTTTGAATTTTTTTTTAATTATCTCTAAAGATGCGCTAGAAAATTATAACAGTTTATTCTATCAAAGCACAATTTATAATTTCTGAAGAAATTAAATGAAATATTCCCTTGACAACTTCTAGCAATGCATTAATTAGTAATTTTTAATTCATTAATTATTAGTTATATAAGGTAGCCTAAACAATCTAAAGCTATCTTTTTTTAAAAAAAATTGGACAAGAATAACTCACACATTTAAAATTCATTAAAAAAAATCAAGATAAGCCAAAATCGCCCATTTGACGAGTGATTTAGGTCTGGTATGTTAATCGCCCGTCAAACGAGTGATTATGCCCAGTTTTAAATTTTTTTAAAAAAGATGCTTAATGTCCTAATTATGTTTCTAATCATGCTTAGATCTAGAAATTCCCCAATTCTTTATCAAATTCTGATGAGATTCACAAATTCATCAAAAAAGAATATGAACAATCCTAAGTGGATGTCCACATATACTTAAGAAAAGATTCTCTATAGATTTGATACATATTTTTTTAATACATTTAATGAAAGGATAAAAAGATAGAATAATAAGGCACTTCAAAGTGGTGTCAGATTTCATCCTTTGTAAGCAGTCATTTTTTTAAGTCACAGTTGCATTCTTTTAATCTAACTATAAGATTTGTCCCTTTTAAAATATAATATATTAGACACAAATGGTCCTTTTTCATTATTCATAAAACACGTGGAAAGCCATTAATATTATAGCTCAAAGATAAATAAAAATATAAAAGTTTTTGGAAGCACTTATTTTAAGCTTTCACTATAGTTTTACTTGACACAAAAGGTTTGTATGGTTCTATAATCAGGACAAGAGTATCATAGTTGCTGGGCATTACAAAACTTGTTTTGCAACGATTTTGCAGACATGTGTAAATAATTTGCATATTAATTTTAAAAAGATTTAATCTTCGTTTGGGACAGCTTTCGTATTGCTTTTTAAAACAGTTTTCTATTGTAAAAATTTCAAATTCAAGAAATTTTTGTACTAAAAAACTGTTTTAAAAAGCAAGAAGAAAGCCGTCCCAAACGAAGCCTTAAACTGGCGAAAACGTGCAGCAATTGTAGCGATTTAAACTGTTGCATATC
This sequence comes from Dendrobium huoshanense, assembly GCA_016618105.1. Lineage (NCBI taxonomy): Eukaryota > Viridiplantae > Streptophyta > Magnoliopsida > Asparagales > Orchidaceae > Dendrobium > Dendrobium huoshanense. The sequence goes on from CM028345.1 coordinate 76,910,377, forward strand.
TGAGCATATAGCAAATTTGATTTAGTTTTAGTTAATTAAGATTTACTTTGAGTATTTTAAAACAATATTACTTTAAATATTATAATTAGTCTTTAACATGATTATCGTGGAGAACTAGATAAAAAGATATTCCTTCAGGAGCTTTGCTTTCTCTTAGCTTTCTTTTTTGCTTTGTTGGCTTTCCATGAATTCGAATCCTATGCTGCCTCACTTTTCACCCTAAATGCACAAGCTAAATCTTAGTATTTGTAGCTTTTTAGTTGGCCATGCCACAATAATGCATATATTATGTTGCTCCGGCAATTTTTTTTTAATTTTCATAAACACTGCACATTGAAAGAAAAGTATTTAAAAAATCAATACATATTAAACTTAAAGCGAAGAAGGCACATTGAAAGAAAAGTAATTTAACTTTTTTATATAATTTACCTCTAATAATCTATGTTTATTTTCCATGCATTCCTTTGGGAAGATAACCAAAATCCACATTTGCCTAAAACAAATGAAGATGGAGTAAATAGAGTCCCACCCTTCAACACTTATCAATTGAACATTCCTCCCAGCTCCAATAGGGCTAGCAAAACCTAGTTAAATATTTTGACAAGAAGTAGCTCCAAATTCTCTCTAATACTTGTTGAGTACTGATTGGTATGGAAAAACAAAAACCTAAATATAAGCATGCAATAAAGCTAAGATGTCTAGTAAATATAAAAAATAATGAAACATTTCATAAAAATGTAATATGGAGGTTTTATTTAATTTTATCATATAAATTTCAAATAGGCAAATATCTTTAATCTTGGAGGAAAGACATAAAAATGCAAAAAAGAAGAGATTTTTTTTTTGGTGCCCATTTTAGAAGGGAGGAAGATTTCACTTTTTTAAAATGGATATGGACCTTCAATTTATCAGCTCCTGTTCTCTTCCTAGATCTAATTTATCAAAGTATCATGGCATGAAAAGTTCTCTTGGGGTACAACTTGCATATAAAGTAGAAGTCGCCATGGAAGAGGTATTTATAGGAAGCATCTTGATTTATCGTGGTTGAAGAGTGGATAATGGCATGTAAGGTGGATACAATCGAATCTCATAGAGAAAAAGTATTATGCATAATGGGCTTTCATATGATCAAGTAGTAGGTGGATGACACGGGATTGTTGGTTTTAGAAAAGGCAACTTGATACTAAGTTGTGATAAGCATTCTTCTTTATGAGATATTTTTTTGCTATAAAGGTTATTCTTAATTTAGTTAAAACTACATATAAGTATTGAAGCATGACTATGTACGTAGTAATCATCCAATATTTTTGTAGTTGTGGAATAAATCATTTCAGGATAGAGGAATCTTTTCTTTATTCACAATAAAGATTGTACAAATTGTAGCTCCAAAATGATGCAATTGGATATAGTGAAATAAAAATTAGGAGGAAACTTAATATTATTTAAAAACAAATATTGAATAAACATACATTCTATAAGCCATAATATATTTTTGTTGGCGCAAAATAATTCTTTAAGCTAAGTTTTGAATCTAGCTAAATATGTTTGGTAAGTTTGTTGAACTTAATATAATTTTTTTTTTACACATGGATAATTTAATTTATATGTATAGATTATGGTTCTATAATTCAACTTACGAAAAAATACTATAAGTGAATATTTTTTTTAATTACTGTAAGTAACGTTGCATGCACATCTTTTTCTTCTTCTTCTAATCATCTCTAAATATTTCTATACTTTATGAGTTTGAGATTTATAAGTGATGTTGCTTAATAGAAACAAATGAAGTATCATGGAGAATAAGGTTTGTGGTCCATGGACAGAAATCATTGCTTGTAGTGGATAAAAAAGCATTAATAATGAAATAATGGAGGACATCGTACAATCCTATATATATATATATATATATATATATATATATATATATATATATATATATATATATATATATATCATTAGTAAAAATCTCATCAATAATAGAATTAGATTTGGTCTAGACTTATTTGGCAATGATGATAAAAAAGTTCTCATCTTCTTGGATGAAATATTAATAGACTTGTTTTAGAAAGGTCCATAGATGTCTTTAAGCAATAGTAGGCCTTGACACACACGCACATGAGCTCGAATGTGGGAAAGATAATCAGATCGATGAAATAGCCAATGTAGGAATAATGAAGGAGAGTCTTGGTTTCCCAAAATTACACCTCAACTAAATATAGTGGCCAATAAAACACACTACAGGAAAAACGCTGAAAACCGGCGGTTTTTTCCGGCGGTTAGTCTAGATTTACCGGCGGTTTTGAACGATACCGGCGGTCTCACGGCGGTTAGTAAGCCGTCGGTAAAATTGGCGTAGGAAACCATTTCCGACGGCGTTTTACCGGCGGTTTATTGTTGCGGCGGGTTTCCGGCAGCTACTACCGCCGGTAACCACCGGAATTTAAACCGTCGGTTTTCCGGCGGTTAGACTGCCGGTATAGATACCGCCGGTAAGCCGCCGGTCACGTAACCGGCGGTTTTTCGGCGGTTTAAACTGGCGTCGTCTGGTTCGTAGACCGCCGGGACGACGCCGTTAGACCGCCGGTACTTTACCGGCGATGGACGGCGGTTTTAGCCGTCAGTATTACCGACGGTTGAAACCATCGGGTGTCCATCGTAGAACCGCTGGCGGCCGTCGCTAACCACCGGTAAAGTACCGGCGGTTTAATATTATTACCGACGGCTTATATTGTCCGTCCGGTATCGTCGTTTCCGGCGGCCAAACTGCCGGTTAGCCGCCGGAAACCTGTAGCACCTAAAAAAAAAATTGACAGCATCCCCTCTATTTGAGGGAGGTTCACCCTAAAGTCTAAACCTGCAGAAAAAGCAATATATGTTGGGCAACACTCCACTATATTCATCACAGCCAGAAAATATAAACAAAATAAAAAATTCATCATAACATTACAATCACAAATTCACAAGATAATTCATGATAATGTTACAATCACAAGTTCAGAAGTTCACAAGTTCTAATTAATACATTCATCAAACATAATAAACATCTAATCATCATCGGTATCCTCACTGTCTGCAGATGGCTGCTCCTGTTGGTCCTTCTTCCTTTGTTTTCCAGCTCTGTAGGATTGCAACTCGGCTTGCATTTTCATTATGAGCCTTCCTCATTTCTTCAATCTCTCTAGCTTGAACCCTTTTCATCTCTTCAATCTCTCTAGTAAGTGCTGCAACCCTCTCACTTACAGATTCTTCAGCTCCACTTGGATCATGAAATGCAGAGGTGTATGAACTGCCCTCAATAGCAAAAGCCTGTGAACACATGCCATATACCCTCCCCCTCTGTCTTCCACCAACAACTTCCAAAGAGCATTTCTATTATTCCTTGATATCAGTGCTTTTGATTAGGATTCTACAATCTTCCTCAATATCAATCATTCCCCAATAGTTGGGATATGAAGAGGACCCTATTATCTTCACTCTTAAACCATCTAACAAGATCAAAGAAATCATATTATTATTGGGACATTTTTTTAAATCAATTAAAAGCACATCTCTTTACTTTAATAATATTTTATTCCTTCTCAGTCCATATCAGGTTTGCTTCAAAGTTAAAAATTCAACTTTCCTTATTGAAAAGCTATCATGGAAGCTTAATATATCTCAACCTTTAACTTACACATTTTATCCTACGACATCATCTATTTTCATTATTTATGTTTTTAAAATACAAATCCACAACAAAATATGCCAGTACACTAGGTAAGAATTGTTAGAATGAATACTAAACAGGGTAGTCTCCAACCAATGCCATATGAGGAGTGGACACAATGCAAAAAGCCAAGAAAATCTAGTGCACTGCACTAACTCACTAAAAGAAAAAAAAAACAATAAGCCTTTTTACACCAAACAAAGTTAGTCTCCAAGAATATCTTAGGTGCATATTTTTCTTATGTGATCATAACATATTCAAAAAGCTAAGCATGTTAATTTGAAAGAAAAATGTAAACTTTACATATCAATAAATATAAGCATTATTACTCCTTTCTTCTTAAGAACCCTCCATAGCACTTCTCTTGGAATATTAACATATGTTTTCTCTAAATAGATAAATATCATATATAGATCCTCCTTATTCTTATTATATTTCTCCATCAAACCTCTCAAAAAATGTATGACTTCCATTGTAAACCTACCAAGCATTAATCCAAATTGATTTTGAGAAACATTAGTATTACACCTAAACCTATGCTCCATAACTCTCTCCCACATTTTTAAAGTATGAAACATTAACTAAAAAGATAATATAACATGGAGTAGCACCAAATAATCAAAGAAAAACCATAAAAAAAAAACCTTAAAATAGAAATCCGATTGTTTGGGGTTGGAATCGTCTGGCGTCGGAGTAGACTCGTCGGCGGCGATCGGACTGGGGTCGACGGCGGTCAGAATGGGGTCGGCGGCGGTCGGACTGGGGTCGGCGGTCGGAGTTCCTTTGTCGCGGGCTGATCGGACGAGCGAAGGAGCGAGCGACCGAGAGAGAGAAGGAAAGAGTGAAAATGAAATGAGCGGAGCGAGGCGGCTCGTATTAGGGCATTTACCGGCGGTTTTCCGGCGGTCTGGACCGCCGGAACAAAATCACTTATCAACGGCGGTTTAGACCGCCGGTAAACCGCCGGTTCATCCTGATGTCTGACGGTTTTCCGGCGGTCTGGACCGCCGGATAAAAATCACTTATCAACGGCGGTTTAGACCGCCGGTAAACCGCCTGGTCATATTGATGTCCGGCGGTTTACCGGTGGTTTATAGACCGTCGGTATTACCGGCGGTGTATCGTAGCTAAGCCGCCGGTTTGGCCATCGTTAGAGACCGACGGCTAGACCGCCGGCGACGCCGTCGGTAATACCGACGGTCTATAAACCGCCGGTGCAAAACGCCAGTATTTGACATTTTTTTTGTAGTGACAAGAACCAACCATGCTCAGGAGATATACACAATAGTATGAAATTTAATAAATTCAATAATAATAATAATGACTTCAAGAACATCATCACTATTCCTATCATTAATAACATATATAATGTCATACATCTTGAATGTAAGAATTAATCATCCATAAAATATGAGAAAAATAAATTCTTAAACTTTTAAAGTCAAAATATTTTTTATGTTTCCATCTCGTGCTTTATGCTATCTTTATTGTTTGATAATGCACATTAAATAGAAATGATTAGGACTAGAAAATTCCAATGATGGTTAAATATAATTTATAACTTTTATTGTATGTTTTATAAGGTTTGGAAGGTTATATATATGATCTAATAATTTCAAATTTTTATCAACATTCATCGGGAGCTTCTGAAAGGTGATTCTAAGGTGATTTTTTAGGGTTTCGCTCTTCCGCGTACATCTGGCCCTCCTGGCTGGATTTCTTTCATTTATTCCGTCGATCTATTTCAAATCTTGGTTCTTAGAGTTGTTTCTAGTCCTTTTTCCAGTCCATCTGGGTTGCGCCCCTTGTGGGCTTTTCTCGGATGGCTGATGTTCCGCCACCTAACCCGTGGGGTATTACTGCTGGATCTGTCCAGATAAAAAAAAAAGGTTTTTTTAACCTTGTTGAGGGGGAAAGCTCATCATAGAGATTGCACTCTTTCAAGGTTGTCCTCTCGGGTGGATCTACCTCAGGTGATGTCCTTCCTAACTTGGCTCAAACTACTTTCAATGGTGTCCCAGCTATTTTATTGTCTGATGATGAAGTTCTTAAGCTGGAATCTCCATTCCAGTTTACTTTGGTCTGTAAGTTTGGCTTAACCAGACCAAACCTTGATTCCATTCGCATGTTTTTCAATAACCTTAAACTTTCCGATTTCTTCTCGATCGGACTCTTGGATTCTAGACATGTGGTTATCCAACTTTCTAACGAACTTGATTATAGTCGTATTTTTGCTAGACGATCTTATTTCATTTTTAACTGCCAAATGAGGATTTTGAAATGGACTCCATTTTTCGAAATCAAGGAAGAATCCCTCATTGTTCCGATTTGGATCTCTTTTTCTAAATTACGGTTACATTTTTTCAATCAAAAAGTTCTGCGTGCACTGGGATCCATTTTCGGGAGACCTCTTCAGACCGACCAAGCGATTGCTTCACGGACTAGACCTTATGTGGCTAGAATATTGGTTGAGGTGGACATTACCAAAAAATTCTCTAAAGAGGTATGGGTCGGATCAAAAGCTTATGGTTACATCCAAAAGGTGAAATTTGAGAAAGTTCCTGATTTCTATTCTCACTGTAAGATCCATGGACATTCCCCATCTGATTGTTTTAAACTGCATCCAAATCTTAAAAATTCGGTAAATCAGTCGAAAGAAATGTATGGATCCACCAAAAAAATTTATGTCCCTATCGAGAAAAATGATCAATCGATGCAGGTGGAACCGCTTCCTTCGTCTGAAAAATCAGAAGTGGAATTGGTTGACTTACAAGCCCCTAAGAATAATTCTGATGTTTATGTTCATATTAATGAGGAGCCTCACGATACTTAACTGAATAATTTGGAAGACCCAAAATTATTCATTTCTGTTCAATCTATGTTAGGTGAAGTTGAGTCCTTTAAAGAGGACCAATCGGCTTTCAATCCTAATATTTCTAATGATTCGGGTTTAAGTTCTCATTCTTTTCCTAATGATGTAGCTAACAGGGAAGATGAAAATATCGAAGAAGAGAACAATGACAGCCGTGAAGAAGGGGAATTTTTGCCACCTACCAATAGTGAGCATAATGGTTTCCATAACAATTTTAATGTAAGTAAAGTTGCTATTTCTTCGTCTTTCAATAGTGCTGCAAAAAAAAAAAACATAAATGAGGATGGATTTACTAAACCTGGTAAAAAGAAAGGGGAAAAAGCTAAAAATTCTTTGCCATCTACCCCACGTTCCACCCGAGCACAAAATTCTTCCAAATATCTTAATGATTAAGTCTCTTATTTGAAATTTGAGGGGTATTGGGGGTAAGGAATCTATCTCTAGAGTTAAAAATCTTTCTAGAATGCATAATATCATGTTATTAGTTTTAATTGAGCCTCTTATTGCTTCGAATAAAATTAGCTCTACTGCTTCTAATATGGGTTTTTCTAATTATGTTGCTAATTGTTCCAATAAAATTTGGATTATGTGGAATAACAACATTTCTGTTAGTATTTTATCTGATTTCCCACAAAGTATCAACTGTAAAAATATTTTTTTTTAATTTCAAATGTAATGCTTCTTTTGTTTATGCGGCTTGTTCTAGATGGAATCGTATCCCTCTTTGGGATCAAATCCATCATTTTAGTAACAATTCTAATGGGCCTTGGTGCATTGGAGGTGATTTTAACATGATCTATAATGTTGCTAAAAGAAGAGGGGGTAACCGTCCTAATACGGCTGTTATGGAGGATTTTAATAATGTGATATCCGATTGTAACTTGAATGATATTGGTTTCGTTGGCTCTCCTTTTACTTGGTATAGATCTTCTTTATGGCAATGTCTTGATAGAGTGCTTTTTAATAATGATTGGCTATCTGTGTTCTCCACCACTTCTGTTGAGCATCTCAGTAGAACTTTGTCAGATCACTGCCATTTATTATTATCTATTAATGCTAATATGAATGTTGGTAACTCAACATTTAGATTTCAAAATATGTGGCTTTCTCATGTTGATATTAAGAATGTCATTAGTATTAATTGGAATGCTCCCATTTATCCGAACAATGATGTTAAGGGCATGCTTAGACTTTGGTCTAAATTAAGTAGATTAAAACATTTTTTAAATTGGTGGAACAAAAATGTTTTTAAGAATATTTTTTCCAATATTAAGGAAGCGGAAGCGAAAGTTCTCGAGCTGGAGAATATTTATTTGGTCAACAATTCTATGGATAATCTTGTTAATCTTAACACTGCTAAAAATTCTCTTATCCACCTTCAGGATCAGGAGGAAATATTTTGGAAACAAAAAGCTAATGTCAAATTTACCATTGAAGGGGATAGGAATACTAAGTTCTTTCATGCCATGGCCAATTGTAATAGATCTAAGAATTACATTCATAAAATTGTGAATGATGATGGTTCTACTATTGAATCTGAGGATTTAATTTGCAACTATGGAGTGGATTATTTCAAGCATAACTTCAATCATCATTTTAGCAATGCTCCTTTAATTAACCATGATGTCATCCCTATTATTATTAATGATAGTGATAATAATTATCTTTGTCAGATTCCTTATGAATTAGAAATTTATAATGCTGTTATGGATTTGAATGGGGACTCCATTGCGGGTCATGATGGGTATACTTCTAAATTTTTCCAAAAAAGTTGTGATATTGTTAAGATGGATGTGGTTGAAGTTGTTATTGATTTTTTCAAAGGGTCCCCCTATCCTAAGTATTTCACGTCTACCAGCATTGTGCTCATCCCTAAGATTGTTGGTGCTAATAAGTGGAAAGATTTTAGACCCATTAGCCTTTGCTCCTTCTTTAACAAACTTATTTCTAAGATTATTTCCAAGAGATTAGATAGTATTCTTACTAGAATTATTTCTAGTAACCAAACCGATTTTGTTAAAGGTTTGAGTATTTTTGACAATATCTTTTTGACCAAAGAACTTGCACATGAGATTAACACTAAGGTCAAAGGTGGTAATATTATTATTAAATTGGATATTTCTAAAGCTTATGATAATTTGAACTGTGATTTCCTTTATAAAGTTCTCTCTCTTTTCAGTTTTAGTGATTTGTTTATCTTGCTTATTAAGAATAGTATTGAATTTTTTTTTTCAGTTGTTATTAATGGTAGAACTCATGGTTTTTTCAAATCTTCTAAAGGCTTAAGACAAGGGGATAATATTTCTCCTGCTCTCTTCATTATTGCTATTGAATATTTTTCTAGGGGTATTGAAGACTTATATTGAAAAAACCCCAAGCTCAATTTTCATACCATAAGAGGCATACTGATCTCTCATTTGAGCTTTGCAGATGATGTTATTCTTTTTTCTAATGGGTCGATTAATAATATTAAAATTTTGAGCAATTTTATTATGCAATTTCATGATTATAGTGGTTTGTCTATTAATAAGGAAAAAAGCAGTTTTATCGTTGGTAAATCTATTAATAGAGACAAAATTATTGCTATTCAAAGAATCTGTGGATTTCAATCCAAAACCTTTCCTATTAAGTATTTGGGCACTCTGATTTTTAATGGGAAAAAGCGTAGCCACCTATTTGAAGATATTTTTACTTGTTTTAAAAAAAATTAACCCATTGGTCTTCTAATTTACTTTCTTTTGGAGGGAGATTGACTCTTATTAAATCTGTTTTGAATTATATCCCAATTTATCTATTTCATACGCTTCAACCTACTGCCACCATCTGTCTTAGAATTGAAAGGATGATTAATAAGTTTTTTTGGGGATCTAAGTTTAACACTAATGGCATTCACTGGGCCTCCTAGAACAACATGTGTGGCATCAATAATGAAGGCGGTTTAGGTTGTAAAAATATTTCTGATATGGCTGAAGCCTTTTCTCACAAACCTTGGTTTTCTTTTAGATCTAAGGTGAGTTTATGATCTCTCTTTATGTATGCTAAATACTGCAAAGATTATCATCCTTTACTTGGTGTTTATAAAGATTCAGACTCTTTGACCTAGAAAAGACTTTGTAAAATAAAGTGGGAGGCCGAGCAATTTGTCTAATGGGGTATTAGCAAAGGTAACGTTTTCTTTTGGCAAGATAATTGGATTGGGCCTTACTCTATTGATAATTTTTTAAACACTGGATCTGTGGAGAATACCAAGGTCTCTTTTTTTATTTATAATGGTTGATGGAATGTTTCTAAATTGCTGGAGGTTATTCCTTCTGTTGTGATGGACAAAATTTTGTTGATTCCTCTTGACTTGACCTGTAAGGATAAAATCATGTTTTCTTTCTCCTTCTGGTCTATTTCAAACTAGAAAGGTTTGGGATTCTTATAGAACTAATTTTAATTTCTCTCTTATCTACTCTTCTATATGGCACAATAACATCCCTGTTTCTTATTCTATTTTAGTGTGGAGATGTCTTAAAGGATTTATTCCTGTTGACACTTTAATCCATAAGAAAGGTTTTAGTTTCCCTTCCAAATGCTACTGTTGTTTTGACATTGAAAGTATGAATCACCTTTTTGTGAATGGGGCTATTGCTATAAAGGTTTGGCATCATTTCACTAATTTGACAAATCTTATTTAGGTGGATCTTCATACAGACCTGATTTCTTTACTTAAAGGCTATATGAATACTCATAAAGGTCATGTTTTAAATTTAATTCATGTTCTTATTATTTGGTTTATTTGGAAAGCTAGAAATGAAGCAAAGCACAAATATATTAAAATGAATGCTAATCATATTATTAAGAGTATTATTAATAAAGTGATGCAATTATCCTCTTGTAACCTGCTTTCCTTTAAACATTTTAGCCACTATAGGAATTTAGCAGATAAGCTAGGTGTCCATATGGATGATAAGGAAAATAGGCCGAATGATAGATTTTGTTGAAAGTGCTCAGATAATACTAGAAAGTGCTCTGATACCACTTGAAAGTTTGTTAGGGATGTTAAGCCCTATGAACTTAGTCCCAAGCTAACCAAGAGGGGGGGGGGGGGGGGTGAATTGGTATTTTAAAAAATTTCTTTTCACAAAGAATAAAAACACATAAACCAAAATCACACCACGTAAAAAATAAATGCGAAAATTAAAATGCGGAAGCAAGAAACAAGAACAAAGAAATTTATAGTGGTTCGGTCAACTCGACCTACGTCCACTCCCCGGAGGTGCCCTCCGAATATTGCACTACAAACGTGACTCTCCTTTAGCCCCCACGGCTAGGCGGAGAAACCCTCATAAAGAACCTCCTTTTTGCCACCCCGGCAAGGCAGAGAACCTATCTCATTTTGCTTCCTCCTGGAGCTGGCAGAGAACCACAACCAGATGCTGACTCCTTACCTCTATCGACCCTTCCACAGACGAGAAACTTTATACGAAGAAGAAATAAAGCGATCCTTGAAGCAAACCTTGTGACTCCCCTCACAAGCTCCCCCTCACAAGATCCTCTCTCTCTCCCTCTCTCTCTTTCTCTCCTCAAAGCCTTCTCAGGTCAAGGCAGCAGCCAAAAGGTTGTTCAAAATGTTGAATAAGAGCTCTTAAATAGAAGAGCTTCAAAGGAGCTCATTAATTGCAAGTTGCCGACAATATCGTCCAGGCCGATATGGACATCGGCCTGGCCGATTAGCACAAAACTTAGAAGATCGGCCAGAGCATCGCCCTGAATGCCAACTTGGACGATTTAAATTTGTCTTGATCATCTAGGACGATCTCATGATCGTCCCGGTCGATCAGTTCAAATCAGAGGAAAATCATCCAGAGCACAGCCCTGAATTCGAGCTGGCCGATATTTATCATCCTGAAGTAACTAAGGTTTTTGAATAGATCGTCCTGGCCGATCCAGCGATTGTCCAGGATGATATGATCGTATCAATCATCCTTATTTACTCCATTGATTTCCTGATCAATTAAGGCATAATTTGTGAATATCGTCCAGGTCGATCAATGATCGTCCTGGCAGATTATTTAAAAATACAGAATACCTTAATTATCTATGGCGGCAACTTCTTTCTGTTTTGAGCTTATCGTCCTGGCCGATACACATATCTTCTAGGCCGATCTGTTAATGATGACTACCTTAATTAAGAATCCATATTTAGACTTTCTGTTTTAAGCCTGATCGTCCAGGACAATGTAAATATCGTCCTGGCCGATATGAGTAAAAACAGAAATTCTAATTCTCTCAAGTGTGTGTGTGTGTAGGGTTACTTAGCATCAGTCTCTTTGACCATTACAAATAGACTCAAGAAAAGTAAAAACAAAGTAAAGACTGACTCAACCCTAAACCTACACAATATTGAACTGGCTTCGTTTGTTCGTCCGATCTTCGATTCCTGAAAAGTTAGAAGTAACAGGCAGTCCAAGAGAATCAATAGTGTTTGTCAATCATCAAAACATAAGTCAAGAAAATAGATTTGCAACATTTGTTATTTGGAAAAAACCTGTTTTACCTTTTGTTAAACTGAATTTGGATTGTTCTGTGAGGAGTTAGACTGCTGGGGCTGGAGGTATTATTCGGGATTATCAAAGCGTGGTGCTTGCATCTTTTGCTTGCAATTTATTTACTTGCTCTGTCCTGACTACTAAACTTTATGGTTTATATTATGGCATCGATATTTGTAATAATTTGGGTTTCTTTAATGTGGGGATTGAGTTTGATTCTCAATTGGTTATTCAGATTTTGAATAACCAGGATATGGTTAATGCTCATAATTTTTATTTGATTAGGAAGATTAAAAACTTTCTATCTAACATCAATTATACTATCTCTCACATTTTTAGGGAAGCTAATTGTTGTACTGACTGGTTGGCGAATTTAGGGTGCCAGATTGATGGATACCACGATTTGAATATTACTAACTTAGATCCGATTTTGAAAAGTATGATTAACCTTGATAAAACTGCTCTCTATTATATTAGACATGTTTAATTATTTTGTTTATTTGAGAGTTGGTTCTTCTAGTATGTTCCCTGGACTTGTTTTGTATCACTGTCTTTTTCAGTCTGCTTTTTGGGGTTTCAGGTGGCTTATGCCCTGTTCTTGTTTTCTGACAATAGTCTGCTATCTGTTTAGTTGTCTCTACTCTTATGGTATGTTGGTGGTGAAATTAGATTATTGTAGTGATTACATTGTTTGTTTTAAGCTTTGGGTGTGGATTTTCAAAGACACTTGGAACCTCTTTCGCTTTTTCATTATAGTGCTGATCCCCTGTTTCTAGGTTTTTATGTCTTGAAAAATTAAGGTTCATCTTAAGAGTCTGGACCTGGCTGATGTATCTTTTGTTTATCTGAATGTTGGTTGTTTTGGTTTGGTCCCTAGACTAGTTTTGAATTGCTGTCTTTTTCTGTCTGTTCTTTCAGCCATCAGGTGGTTTAAGCCCTGTTTTTGTTCTTTGGCAATCTTCTGCTATTTGTTTAGTGGTCTCTACTCTCATGGTATGCTGGTGGACAAATTAGATTACTGTAGTGATTACACTGTTAGTTTAAAGTAATGGGTGTGGATTTTCAAAGGCACCTGGTACCTTCTGGACCAGACTGATGATATTTTTCTTGTGATTTTTATTCTTTGTCATTATTTATTCTGGTATCTCTTCTTTTACATGCTTGTTGGTCAGAGAGCATTTCACGGGCCCTATGTCAGCTATCTTATCTGGTCTATGTGCTGTTATGTCTGTTTTAAGTACATGGTGGTTGGTTTGATGATTTTATTGTATAAGCTTGTTTTTCTTGCAAATCATATTAATTTTTGGTGCAACCGTGACAATACTGGATCCTTACCTCTTTCACACAACTATAGTCCTCACACATTTTTTTGGAGAAATCCTTGCAGGAATCTGAAAGATTGTCGTGTTACGAACTTCAAAGTCTGCAAGGTACTCTTAGTTTGTTCGTTGTTTCTTTTTTTCCGCTTCTTTCATTTATTTTGCAAGAAGAATGTGCAGAAAGGGATCTTATTGCTCTTCCTTTTTTGGGTGCTGTCACTTTACAGCCTGAGCTCTTTATTAGGTTATTTTTGTAATCATAGTAAAAGGTTCCACCGGCTCTTAGGTTTTCTTTTCCCTTTTTTGATTGTAGCTCGTTGGAGCATTAGTGAGCTAGAGGACCCTTCTAAGGACTCTGTAACCAAATTTTGGATATTAACGCGTAGGCCCCATTAGTGGGTTTTAACCATATATATATATATATATATATATATATATATATATATATATATATATATATATATATATGATCTAATAAAATTGTTTCTTTGTATTGATCTAAACTATTAATCTATGAACTTAATTCATACAATTATCTAAGATTTTTTTTTCTCATATACAACTCAAAAATCAAGAAATAGAAGTTAACAAAATGTGAAAGCGCTAGACAATATCAAGTATTATAAAAACATCAAATACCACAAGATAAAATATCTTACCATTGTAGAAAGACTAATGCAGTTAAACTAAATTATACCTACATCAAAAAGAGAGGAAGGAAGATTCTATTTATAATATAGAAGTCATTAAAAAGAGTAAAACAAAAAATGCATGAGATGATAATCTTCCCCAAACTAAAGTACACCCAATCTCAATAGGAATGAGAACCCAAAAATCTTTTAAACAAACAATACATAAAATAACGTACAAGCCATAATTAAGAAACAAATTTTAAATAATGATAAAATTTTGTAACTTTAAATTTCTCCAAAGGGTACAATCTAAAACAAATAATTAATTATTGAAAAAATATACATTTTTGAATGTTTGATGGAAAATAATTTTGCATAAGAAATTAGGTGAAGATAATAGGAGGAGCATTTAAAGAGAAATAATAAAGAAAGTTAGGCACGGGAAAAATGGTGAATTATTTGATTTAATCATGTTTAGTCCAATATTAGACTATAGGCCTTTCATATATTAAATGGTTCCATATATATATATATATATATATATATATATATATATATATATATATATATATATATATATATATATATATATATATATCACTATGTATTATGTTAAGGTATCACATAACTTATAAATGATCATATATCCTATCTTATCTTTCATGAATGTGGATTCATGCTATGTATGTATTATCATGTATGTATATAATATCATATTTAATTTAATGTAGGTCAGGACTTTCAACTAATTATATCATGTTTTACTGTATCTTTTTATATCTTTCGATACATAATTCTGTGTATCAGTGCCTTCTTGTAAAAGTCATCACTTCCTTACATATTGGTATATTGTCCACTTACAACTCCCATCTTGTATCTTAATTTGGTATCAAAACATAAATTTCTTATTTAAAGAAAACATGTGTCAACCAACTGCCCTTTACAGGGTATCCTACTCCTGCCTTCCTTAATTGGTCTATATCTAACCAACATTTTTTTCAATAACACATAAATACTATATTTAATATCTTATAACATAAAGTAATAAATGGCATATATATATCTGTGTTTTTGTGTATATGCATATATATCATGTATGTCAAGTGTAGTGAACATGCAGATTATTTATATGTCTTTCTAACAAAATGCTTATAATAATATGCAAGCAATGTTGTGGACTATATCATAGGCATGTCATATCAAAACTAAGGGATTAGATTTAATTGTCCTACTATATGTACATGTTTATCTTTATTCTACTTTCTTTAATTAAAATACTTTATATACAAAACTACATAGGAAATTTTCAATATGATCATACCAAAATGTGTAGAATTATTGAATCTATCACATATTTAAAGTCATAAAGTATAAAATTTCACTAAATCAGGAGATAATGGATTTAAACTACTTCTAAGAGAGTTGAATTACATAATTTAAAATCATTAAAAAAAGAATTAGGATTCTCAGTACCTATCATGATCAAAGCAACATTCATAACTAGAGCGACAAATGAAAATGATGTGGAAGTAATTTTCTCTTTCTTCTCTCTCACCTTCTCTCATTCTTCTTCCCAACCATGCAACAAGGAAAAGATGATGGGGATATCTTTTGGTGTACTTAAATGGGTGAGCGGAATGAGATATTTATGAAAAATAAAATTTTTATATAACACTTCAAAGTTGACCCTTATCCCCTCATACTTGAGAGGATAGTATTATATAGCCCAACTTTAGTTCTACTACGCTTAGTCACCCAAAACCCTCCATATATGGAAGGAAATGTCATTGAGATTGTAAGAATAACACGACATCACTTTTATAGATATTAATTTTATATAAGTAAGGGCTTTTACAATCTTCCCACAATATAAAATATAATCTTTAACATTTCTTGCAACAAACTATCACTAGAAAGAATACAATAACTGATCACTGATCACTTATCAAATCAGTCATATAAATCAAAGATGTCTTTATTTATTCATATATTGTAAGCATGTAAAATAATCATATAACATGTAATGAAATGATATTAAAATTAATATTTTTTTGCAGATCAATTAGGAAAGAGAATTAAACTTATATATCTCTCGGGCACTTCCCTCCGTTCCTACTAACTCAAATTATATACACTTTGTTGAATAGTTTCTATCTTCACTATAAATAGGTTCGTACTCTTGGTTCTTTCTTCAATCCTATTTAAAGAACGTTCAATAATTATCTTAGATCTTATAGTTCTTGGTACATAAAAATTTCTTAACTACACTTCTCCAAATACTAGCCTTCCTACAAATCCTCCCAAAGGATAATCTATACTCTTTACATCCATGTTATCCAAATCAAAAGAATTAACTTAAAACTTTTGGTTTCTTTTAATAGATACAAATATATTGTACAGTAGTCGTTGGAATTGCTCTTCATTTCGTAGAAACACGTCTAGTTATTTCTTTGCCCACTCACTTCCCGTTCATGTTTTATTTAAACTAAAGAATTGTTATATATATATATATATATATATATATATATATATATATATATATATATATATATATATATATTACAAATCTTACACTTTCCACTAGTTCTAAAGATTCTTTAATTCTAAGAGGCACTATGACCTTCAAAAAATGATAAAACTTTTCTTCAGCAGTGCTGATCAATTGAGGAGCATAAATAGCTAATGTACTAAACCCATCTTTATGTTGTTTAATTACCTTATTTCTCAACTAAATACTGATGAATGCCTCTTACATTTGTTACAATGTTGATGAAGGTATGAACCAATCTCTAAAAGTACATTATATTTTTTTCCAGTTTATTTGGGAGTTCCACTCACCTTGGAACTTTTCTCTTTGTTGTCAAACCCACCATATTTAACTTTCCCTTCTAATATAAATCTTGTCAATGGAACCTTCTTATTCTATAGACACTACATGCTATCAAATATATATGAAAAGAACATGTAGATCATGTATGTCAAGTGCATTTTGCATGTAGATCAATACTATGTCTTTTCTACTAGTATGCTTACATCTATGTGCATGTCATATTGTGAACTATATTTTATGCAATTTATTTCATAACTAAGTGAATAGATACAAAAGTCCTATTGTATTTACATGTGTGCATCTACTTTTATAAGTTTAATTTAAAAACTATACATACAATAGTACTTGATAAATTTTAATATGATAATACCAAAATACTCATAATGATTATATGTATCATATATCAAAAGTTACATGATAAAGCTTTACTAAATCAAGAAATAAAGCATTTAAGACAAATCAGAGTTTCAAGAAGGGGAAAACTTGATTTGCGTGAAACAAAATAAAAAATTCAAAATAATTAAAAACTTAAATAGGATTCTAGGTATGTATGATGATTATAACAATTTTTATAGTTAGAGTGATTTACAAAAATAAAATGGAACCATCTTTCCCTTTCTATCTCTCCTATTCTCTATCCCCCTTAACTCCTTAACCAAGTATTAAAAAATAAGGGAGGTAAATGCCTTAAGATATAATTAAATTTGTTTCCCTAAAAGAGATATTTAAAAAATAATAGATGTTTGGACCCAGTCCCACAACTTTACCCTAATCACCTCAAACTCAAGAGGGATAGACCTTAATACCAAACTTTAGATCTCCCAAAACCTTCCATATAGATGAGGTAGTTTTACGGTAATCTAACATAAATTGTATGGAATGCAAGAATTTTAATAGGGATCAATTACAAGACATTAATCTCATTCAACTGATGGCTATTACTTTGAGAGTGTTTACTCTTTTTCTTTGGTTATAAAAAAGCCTATATGCCTCGGGGAAATGAATTAAACTCACATAGCGTACTCTCAATTGATGGCTTCAAAAGAAGGTCACTTTTTTCCAAGGTTTAACTATAAGGATTAAATAA
Organism: Dendrobium huoshanense; assembly: GCA_016618105.1. Taxonomy (NCBI): domain Eukaryota; kingdom Viridiplantae; phylum Streptophyta; class Magnoliopsida; order Asparagales; family Orchidaceae; genus Dendrobium; species Dendrobium huoshanense. Next base: position 76,928,357 of record CM028345.1, read on the forward strand.
AAGTTGACTAAGATCTCATAAAATAGATAAGTTGAGGTGAGTGCCAAACTTACACTAAAAACACAAGAATGCTTCACCTCCCCTTCTATAATGTAGAGTAAGGTTGGCCATATAGCAATGATTGAGGTCTTTTCTATGATAAATATAAAAATCAATAATGTAAAAAATCTTTCCTATCCTTAAGAACTAATCCTTGCTTCCTATAAATATATAAGACCTTTGAATAATGGAAACATCAACTTATGGAACATACCTAAATGCCTATCTCCTTCATTTACTTTACTTTCAAACTATTTGATTTATGTATAATTCATCAATTATTTAATAATCCTAGCAAATTGAATCATGGTATTAGAAGTCATTGGGGTTGCTTCACATGGTGCATTTGGGGATATATCTTGATCAATTGGATCCATTTCACATTTATATAGTTATCTTTCGTCATTAATAATACATTAAAATTGTAAACATAAATATAAAATCAATCAAGTATGTAGAATAATGAATCATCAAATACCCAATCTCTACACATTATTATCCTCATTTTTTAATGAAGTCTAATCCCTCTCCTTTGACATCCTTAGTGCATAGATACTTTATCCTAGTGTATACCAAATTTATAGCACTATAAGAGGAAACCTACAAACATAGCCCTATCCAGACCTTGATGACCTAAACACACCTTGGACCACATCTTAATGTCATTGGGGATACTTCAAAACCATTTAAAGTCTAGTCCTATGGCTAAGCCAAGGTTAAAACTAAAATTACACATGAATATCAAGTATGCCATATAAAGGGTTATTTCAGCATAAATCTAAACATAGTCCTTGGGATTGATCCAAACTACCTTAGGTTCATTAGAAAATTTGTTTGATTTATCCAAGACCATTGTTCAACCTTGGTTTATGATGTTTGATCAACCATTTCCTAATATACCCTTTATACCATAAAACCCTTTAGTTGAAATCTGTTGTCAACCTAGTCACCTTATTATTGTAACTCGATCACTATGAATTAGGTTGTTAAACCTAAGCTTATGTCCCAGCGGCAAACCAAGAGGGGGGGGGGGTGAAATGGTAATTAAAAATTAATTCCTCTTTTTAATTTTTTAAACCAAAAATAAACTTTAATGAGTTTTGTAGAAATAGATTTTTCAACCACAAATTAGCAACAAAAATCAACAAAATAAAAAGCAACGAAAAATAAAAGACACAAGATTTATAGTGGTTCGGTCAAATTTGACCTACATCCACTCCCCGGAGGTAACCTCTGAGTATTGCACTAATACCACTAGTGATTCTCCTTTAGCACCCACACCAAGGCGGAGAAGCCTTTACAAAAACCCTTTCCACCACTACCCGGTGCGGTAGAGAACCATCATCTTTTTACACTATCCCCAGTGTTGGCAGAGAACCATCGTCCTTTTACACTATCCCCAGTATTGGCAGAGAACCGTCATCCTTTAACACTATCCTTAGTGTTGGTAGAGAACCATCATCCTTTTACACTATCCCCATTGTTGGCAGAGAACCCTACGACTGTTCACACTCTCCAAATGTGGGCAGAGAAGTAGTTCATAAAATACAAACACACTAAAAATACAAAAAAATAAAAAAACATAAATTCTAAATAAATAAAATCACACATACAAGTTCATAAACACACAAGACCACACAAACACATTAACTAGTAAATAAACATCAATGTTACAAAAACATTTTTATTTAAGCATTTAAATCAATCACACCAAGCATTGTTCTTAATGCACTGAAAGTATCAAAAGCTAAAGGTTTTGTAACAATGTCTGCAAGTTGATTTTCAGTAGAAATATGAGTAAGTTCAATTTCTCCTTTGGATACATGATCCCTTATGAAATGATGCCTTAAGTCTATATATTTTGTTCTTGAATGTTGAATAGGATTTTTAGAAATACAAATAGCACTAATGTTATCACAATAAATTTAAATAGTGCCTATAGTTAATCCTAAATCAATTAACTATTATTTCAACCAAAGAACTTGTGTCACACAACTTCCTAATGCAATGTATTCAGCTTCTGCAATAGATAGGGCTACTGAATTTTGTTTTCTACTGGACCAAGAGACTAGAGAATTTCCAATAAATTGACATGTTCCAGAAGTGCTCTTTCTATCCACCCTACAACCTACAAAGTTAGAATCTAAATAACTAATTATTTCAAATGAAGAGCTAAACTTAGGATATCAAATTCTTAAGTTCCGAGTTCCTAACATATATCTTAAAATCCTTTTCACTGTTGTCAAATGTGATTCTTTTGGATCTGATTGAAATCTAGCACATAAGCAAATACTAAACATGATATCAGGTCGGCTAGAAGTCAAATAAAGTAAAGATCCAATTATCCCTCTAATTTTTTTTTATCAATAGATTTTCCCTTAGGGTTCTTATCCAACTGAACTGAGGAACTCATTGGTGTACTAACAGGTTTAGCATTGTCCATTTCATACTTTTGAGGATGTCCTTAACATACTTTGATTGACTAAGAAATATACCTTGCTCAATTTTCTTAATGCTAAATCCTAGAAAGTGACTTAAATCTCCCATTAGACTCATCTCAAATACACTACTCATTGTTTTAGAAAAATCATCACAAAGATTTTTATTTGAAGATCTAAAAATGATATCATCCACATAAATTTGAACAATGAGTATATCCTTTCTACATTTCTTTAAAAAGAAAGTTGTATTCATATTTCCTTTTTCAAAAGATCTTTCAAGTAAGAAGGTGCTCAACCTCTCATACCAAGCCCTAAGTGTCTGTTTCAATCCATATAATATGTTTTTCAACTTAAAAATATGATTTAGGTATTTAGAATTTTCAAAATTTGGTGGTTGTTCTACAAAAGCATCTTCTTGAATTATCCCATTAAAAAAGCACTTTTTACATCTATTTGATACAATTTGAATCCTCTAAAATAGGCAAAAGCTAGCAAAACCCTAATTGCTTCAAGTCTAGCTACAGCAGAAAAAGTCTCCTCAAAATCAATCCCTTCAATCTGATTATACCCCTTAGCAACTAATCTAGCCTTATTTTTAATGACTACTCCTGAGTCATTCATTTTATTTTTGAGTACCCACTTAGTTCTAACTACATTTTGATCCTTGTGCCTTGTAGTTATTTCCCAAATTTTATTTCTTACAAATTGATTTAACTCTTCTTGCATGCCCAAAATCCAAAATTCATTCAAAAGTCATTGATCAATATTTGTGGGTTCTATAGTTTAAATAAAGGTTGAATGATTGACTTCTTTGTTTAATCCATGCCTAGTCCTTACACCCTCACTAGGTTCATCTATAATCAATTCCCTTTGGTGGTTTTTAGAAAATCTCAAATCTCTAGGAAAAGGGTTTTCTATCTCCAAATTTTCTTCTACATTTTCTTCCAAATTTTCTTCCAAATTTTTTTTATCAATCTTTTAGGAGTTGATCTCAATCTCATCTTCTACAATATTTGGCTCTTCCATATTTCCAAATTCATCAAATATAACATGTATGGTCTACTCAATTACTAAAATTCTTCTATTGAATACTCTATAAGATTTTCCAACACTTGAGTATCCAACAAAAATTCCTTCATCAGATTTTGGATCAAATTATTCTAAGGTAGATTTTTCATTGTTATGAATGAACACCTTGCAACCAAAAATATGAAAATGAGACTAATTAGGTGTTCTTCATTTTAGCAACTTATAGGGTGTTTTATTTAGTTTAGATCTCACATTCACCATATTCAGAACATAACATGCAGTGCTAACCGCCTCAGCCCAAAAATATTTAGGAAGTGAGTATTCTGCCAACATTGCTCGGGCAGCTCCTATTAATGTTCTATTTTTCCTGTCTACTATCCCATTCTGCTGAGGGGTTCTAGCTGGAGAAAAATTGTGATCAATTCTTTTCTCCTTACAAAATTCTTCAAATTTCTCATTATCAAATTCTCTTCTATGATCACTTTATATTTAAATAATTTCACACCCAAGTTTTCTTTGAATCCCAATAAAAAAATTTCTAAATTCCTCAAATGATTCACTCTTATGAAATAAAAATCTAACCTATATGAATCTTGAGTAATCATCCACAATCACAAATCCGTATACCTTCGCTCCTAGACTCATAGTTCCAACTGGTCCAAAAAAATTCATATACAAAATCTCTAATGGTTTACTAGTTCTAACATCCTTATTGGACTGAAAAGAGGACTTCAATTGCTTTCCTAATTGACATGCATCACAAAGATGGTCCTTAATAAATCTAGTTTTGGTATAACTCTCACTAAGTTCTTTTAGGTAATCCTTCTAAGGTTTTTCATGTTAGAATGACAAAGTCTCCTATGCCAAAGCCATGACTCATCAGATATAATTTTCAAACAAAAAGCAGTAGGAGATTGAATATAATTCAAGTCTAGCATATAGACATTATTTACCCTTTTATCATTCAAAACATCTTTACCATTTAGGCTTAATATGCAGCTAGTAGGAAAAAATTTCACACAATATCCTTTATCACCGAGCTGGCTTATACTTAACAAAATTTGCTTTAAGCCTTATACTAATAATATATTCTCAATGTAAAATATATTAAGATTTCCAATCATACCTGATCCAACCACCTTCCTTGTGGTGTTATCTCCAAGTATAACCTTGCCTCCACTCTTGGCTTCCAGTGATATGAATTATGCAGTATCTCCAGTCATATACTTTGAACAACTACTGTCCAGGTACCATATACTCTCACGAGGTCTTATGTGAGAGCGATCCTCTTCATGATCTGACTAATCAAGACTATCGGCCATTATGCACATATTAGTAACTTCTTCTTCCTTTTCAGTCTCTGATGAATCTAAAGCTGAGTCCGCCCAGAAGGCTCTTTAAAACTTATTCTTGACCTTCTTTACAATTGGTTTCTCCTCTACCTTCTCCTTGCTAGGAGTAGCTTTGAGTTTTGGACATTCAATCTTGATATGACCAGATTTCCTGCACTCATAGAAAATCACATCATTTGAAACATTGGCATTTCTATTAAATTTACCTCTAATCCAATGGTGGTGTCTCTTTTGCTTCCTCTTCAGAAAGCTTCTGAATGGTCTAGTCATCAATGCAACGTCGTCTTCATCCTCAGGTTGTGAGTGTTCACTCTTACACTCTTTCATATTTAGTGCAATGTTCTTCTCCCTTCGTGGTTCACCTACATCAATCTTTCTTTGACTAACTCCTTGCTCGTAAGCAATTAGCGAACCAAGAAGATTATCAATAAAGTAAATGTTTAGATCTTTAGACTCTATAATTGTAGTAATTTTAGCATCATAATCAGTAGGAAAACAATGAAGAATCTTATTAACCATTTTAGCATTCGTTAGTTCCCTACCCAGTGCATGCAAATAGGTGACTATTTGTGTGAATCTTGTGTACATATCAGAAATGGATTCACTTGGTTTCGTGTAAAACAATTCATAATCATGCAATAAGATATTAAGTCTAGATTGCTTAACCTCATTAGTCCCCTTATAAGTTATATAAAGTCTATCTCATATGTCTTTCCCACTTTTGCAAGTGGAAACCCGCATGTAATATTTTGATTTTAAAGCACAAAAGAAACTATTTAAGCATTTGGCATTTAGTTGTGCTAAGTCACGTTCTTCTACTGTCTAGTCCACAAAAGGTGTTTCAACTTTAACTCTGTTAACTAATCTAGTTGGTTTTGTATACCCTTCATGAACTAAGATCCATATACGATAATCAAGTGAATGTAAAAATGTAGACATGCGTGTTTTCCAAAAATCAAAAGATATATTGTTGAACCGTGGAGGTCTAGTTATAGAGTAACCTTCGGGTGTATTTCGGTTTCTAAATGTAGCCATCTACGTTAATCAAAAAGTAATCTAAACTTATGACTTTGAAATAAAGCTCTGATACCACTTGTTGTAACTCGATCATTATGAATTAGGTTGTTAAACCAAAGCTTATGTCCTAGCGGCTAACCAAGAGTGGGGGGGGGGGGGGGGGGGGGGTTGAATTGGTAATTAAAAATTAATCCCTCTTTCTAATTTTTTAAACCAAAAAGTAAATTTTAATGAGTTTTGTAGAAATAGATTTTTTAACCACAAATTAGAAACAAAAATCAACAAAATAAAAAGCAACGAAAAATAAAAGACATAAGATTTATAGTGGTTCAATCAAATTTAACCTACATCCACTCTCCGGAGGCACCCTCCGAGTATTGCACTAATACCACTAGTGACTCTGCTTTAGCACCCACAACAAGGCGGATAAGCCTTTACAAAAACTCTTTCCACTACTACCCGATGCGGTAGAGAACCGTCGTCCTTTTACACTATCCCCAATATTGGCAAAGAACCGTTGTCCTTTTACACTATGCCCAGTGTTGGCAGAGGACCGTCATCCTTTTACACTATCCCCAGTGTTAGCAGAGAATTTTTTAGCTGTTCACACTCTCCAAGTGTGGGTAGAGAACCCTTCGGCTGTTCACACTCTCTAAGTGTCGGAAGAGAATCAGATCTCCTTGATAGATCTTCTCACAAGAAATCTAAAAGGAAGAAAGAAAAGAGTGAAGTAAACACAAATCAAAAGTAAAGATTCTTACCTTTTAACACAAAGTGAAGCCTTCACGCTCTGGTAGTAAGAATCCTCCTTTGAATACTCTCTTATACTCTCTCCTTGACTCTTCTTTCAATAGGCACGAGGATCAGTGGACAAAAATATTAAGTGGCAGTTTAGTTTGGACTATTTATAGGAAAGACACAAAAAACCGTCCAAAAATTGCAAATTTTCAAGTCAATACATTTTGGATCGTCCCGTATAATTGTGGATCATCCTGGACGATTTACTTAAAGCGTTGAAAATGAACCTAATGTATATGGGTACGAAATGTCTTCGTACATGTTGACCTCATTATTTGAGATCAATTTCTCCGGAAATCGACTCTAACACCTAGGTCTTCGTAGCCTAGTGTAGACGTCGTTCATAGGAGTTCCCTTAGGTGGATACCCACTGACGTAGCATCGACTCAAGCCTATCACTCAATCCGAATCAAAATCAATTCAGTCCAATTTCATTTCAATCCCAAACGAACTCAAATCAAGCTCGATTTTATGATTCGTCGATGTCGATCGACTCAATCTAATTCGTTTTCGATCAAATTGATACATCATTGGATTCAATCAATTCACCTATCAAAATCAAATCAAATTAACTCAAATTGAATTTGATTTCAATGGCTCCGATTAACCCGTTTTGACTTGTCACAAGTATATATATAATAATAATTGATACGCCATAAAAAATTATCTTAATCGGGCACGAATCTAGATGCAAAATCAAATATGGAAACTTCAAAAATTAATTTGGAGACCATCTGAACTCTGATTTCAGCAAACTTATAGTCGAACTGAGCGTCTCAGTAATACAAACCCAACGACACCAAGATCAACCCAATCCGAGCCCAAATGAATCCGAATCAAGGGCTCAAAGAGCTGTTGAAAGGTTCAAACCGCAATTTGAGTTACCAAACGGTCTCCGATTTTGACGAGCTTATACTCGAATCGAACGGCTCGACAAGACGAATAAAATGAGCCCAAGATCACCGAATTCCGAAATCATTAAGGCCTTCAAATATCAACCGAACGGTCCACGGTCAAAGGGTTCAGCAACAACCCATAACCACCTGAAGCCCACGAACCCTCTCCTTTCTCATTCGCGAAACCGAACCCAACTCCCCAGCGGAGTCGCCAGAAAAACCTTAGTGGGAAAAAAAAATATGTGTCTCACCACGCAGATTTTGTTTTTCTCCTATTTTGTAATCGAATACTGCATTGAGAATAAAGTACGGTCTCGAGAGGCCGACACAATATTCTACAATGGATTTAATATTAAAATAGGATTTTGAAAATTGATATTTCTATAATCAAATATAGTTTAAAGAATAACATAAAAGGGGTATTTTCTTTTCTATTTGGATATTCAGAACCTGGCGGACCCGAGAAGCTCGTAGAAGAAGAAAAGACAGAACGAGAAGATGGAAGAAAGAAGGCGAAGAAATGAAGATTCAAGGAATAGTATATCCCAGTTAAAAAATCACTTGCGTCATTCTTAGGATTAGAATCCGGGTTTGTTGTCAGTGGTTCCCGGCCACTTTACTTTTCTGCAAATTCTGGGTGTAATATGGACATTGGACATTAGATATTATATTTTGAATTATTTAAAATTGATTGTTTACATTGTTTGTGCAGTAGCTTTTTTTAGGACTCTTGCATGTCGTGTTTTGTTTTAGTCTGGATACGAATCGGAGTGCTTTTTTTCGTAAGGGTACGCTTAAAATTCTTTTACTTGTAATGAAAAATAAAAATTTTTTAGGCTCACATAGTAACTCTAACGATCTAAGAAGTAAGCTCGAGACCGCCGAGAGTCAGCATAAGCATATTAATACTTTCTCTTCCTTGTTAGGCACCTCCCCGCCTGCGGGTTCTTGCAGACCACTTGACCTATGAGGGTGCAGTTCTGTCAAGGGGAAGTTGTGCAATCTCTAGGGAAAAACCTATTTTCTAAGCCTAATTTTAAAACTGCTTCATATTCATTTATGCATTCGAGTCAATTAGCATGCATTGCATTAGATACAAATTAAAAAAGAGTCTAAAATATTAATTACATTTCTAGACATTTTTCACCCTACATAAGTTGAGGGGCCAATTAGGAACTGTCTTAGATGTCGGCCCCCAATTCCTTAAAACTTAAACAACATCCCTACCCATCTTTCATAAGAGACTGGAAACATGATTTTAAAGCGCCTAGGTGGTTAGCTGGCTCCCCAATCCAGGCCGGGGTAAGTCCAGATTTGCACTTCATTAGTTAGGTTCGGGTCACTATTTTATAGTACCCAAATTAGATTTAGGTTCTGAGGCAGATTCTTTTTAGATCTTAAGTCCTCGCCCTCCGGGAATATAATCCCAAATTTCTAATAAAATGTCAACTTAAACATAAAATTTTCTCTTAAAATGTAAAGCCCAACATAGGATAGACTGAGGTTGTCTCTGAGCTTCTCAGAATCCGACACCTCCTACTTTTCCTCCATTGACTCACTAATAAATGTTCAACATTGAGCTTTCTCCTTGGAAAATTTTTACTTCTATTTCCTTGTCTTCTACTTTGTAGTCAAAAGGGTATGAAATCACTGCTTTAATCGAGAGTTTTCTTAGGAGCATTCCTCCTAGGATATAATTAACTATAGGAGCTTGCTCCTATAGGGATTTGAGAATCCCAGACTAAAATAAACCTTGTTTTATTCGTATAAAACAAGGGAAGAATCTTTGGGAATGTAGATATTTTTAAAACCTTATTTTTGATTTTGAATAGACTTGTAGAATATTATTATTATCTTTTCAGATAATATAATATTACACTTGTTATATTCAACTTTAAAAATAATGAATTTTATCAAACTCATTCTCACTTTTGGATATCTTGAAGAATATTATGTTCATCTTTTAAGATGATATAATATTCTTCTTGCCATATCTAAATAAAAGAATGAATAAACTTTTTTCAAAAACCGTATTTCTATCTTTAAACTTATTCTATAGAATTTCATGTTCATCTTTTAAGATGATATGTTATTCTTTGAACTATGTTTGATTATAGAAATATCAATTTTTAAAACCTTATTTTGATATTGAATCCATTGTAGAATATTGTGTCGGCCTCTCGAGACCGTACTTTATTCTCAATGCAGTATTCGATTACAAAATAGGAGAAAATCAAAATCTGCGTGGTGAGACACATATTTTTTTTCCCACCAAGGTTTTTCTGGTGACTCCGCTGGGTAGTTGGGTTCGGTTTCGCGAATGAGAAGGGAGAGGGTTCGTGGGCTTCAGGTGGTTATGGGTTGTTGCTGAACCCTTTGACCATGGACCGTTCGGTTGATAATTGAAGGCCTTAATAATTTCAGAATTTGGTGATCTTGGGCTCATTGGATTCTTCTTGTCGAGCCGTTCGATTCGAGTATAAGCTCGTCAAAATCGGAGACTATTTGGTAACTCAAATTGCGGTTTGAACCTTCCAACAGCGCTTTGAGCCCTTGATTCGGATTCATTTGGGCTCGGATTGGGTTGATCTTGGTGTCGTTGGGTTTGTATTCCTGAGACGCTCAGTTCGACTGTAAGTTTGCTGAAATCGGAGTTCGGATGGTCTCCAAATTAATTTTTGAAGTTTCCATATTTGATTTTGCATCTAGATTCGTGCCCGAGTAAGATAATTTTTGATGGCGTATCAATTATTATTATATATATACTTGTGACGAGTCAAAACGGGTTAATCGGAGCCATTGAAATCGAATTCAATTTGAGTTAATTTGATTTGATTTTGATTCGATTGGTGAATTGATTGAATCCAATGATGTATCAATTTGATCGAAAACGAATTAGATTGAGTCGATCGACATCGACGAATCATAAAATCGAGCTTGATTTGAGTTCGTTTGGGATTGAAATGAAATTGGACTGAATTGATTTTGATTCGGATTGAGTGATAGGCTTGAGTCGATGCTACGTCAGTGGGTATCCACCTAAGGGAAATCCTATGGGCGACGTCTACACTAGGCTATGAAGACCTAGGTGCTAGAGTCGATTTCCGGAGAAATTGACCTCAAATAATGAGGTCAACAAATGGACCCCAAATAGGCAAGATAAACTTGCCAAAGTTTATCGTCCATATTGGCGTTGACCGAAATGATCAACTTGATCCAAAGTTGAAGTTAAAGATTTGAGTATACAAATTGAAGGAATTTTGGGTTTGAGAGAAAATTTAGAATGAAAAGTTTATAGAGATTCGAGTTTGAGGAATTGATTTGAAGTTGATATTGGCATTGATGGCTTTATCAAATTATAACTAATGAAATTAGTATTATTTAACAAAGTCAAGATATTGAAAAGTTGAATGAGGTTTGACACGAACAGGAATTTTGAATTTAATTTTGATATGATTGAAACCATTTTATAAATCAAGATTAACTTCAAGAATATCAATAGAATGAAGAGAAGATGCCGCTGGGGATGCTTAAACTTCTCCTCGGGACGAAGATTAGGATGCAACTAGGGATGCTTTTTCCTAACTCCAAAGATGCCAATAGGATGCCGTAGGAGGACTTATACCTAAAGACGGATTTAAGATTTAACATTTAATGAAGAGAAGATGCCGCTAGGGATGCTTATACTTCTCCTCGGAATGAAGATTAGGATGCCACTAGGGATGCTTACTCCTAACTCCAAAGATGTCAATAGGATGCCGTAGGAGGACTTATACCTAAAGACGGATTTAAGATTTAACATTTAATGAAGAGAAGATGCCGCTGGGGATGCTTATACTTCTCCTCAGGATGAAGATTAGGATGCCACTAGGGATGCTTACTCCTAACTCCAAAGATGTCAGTAGGATTCCATAGGAGGACTTATACCTAAAGACGGATTTAAGATTTAACATTTAATAAAGAGAAGATGCCGCTGGGGATGCTTATACTTCTCCTCGGGATGAAGATTAGGATGCCACTAGGGATGCTTACTCCTAACTCCAAAGATGTCAATAGGATGCCGTAGGAGGACTTATACCTAAAGACAGATTTAAGATTTAACATTTAATGAAGAGAAGATGCCGCTAGGGATGCTTATACTTCTCCAAGGAATGAAGATTAGGATGCCACTAGGGATGCTTACTCCTAACTTCAAGGATGTCAATAGGATGCCGTAAAAGCGGACTTAGACCTAAAGACGGATTTAATCAGGTTTGGCTACCGTAAGAGCGGACTTAAGCCAGAAAGCCAATAGGATGCCGTAAAAGCGGACTTAGACCTAAAGACTGATTTAAACTGGATTGGCTGCTGTAAGAGCGGACTTAAGCCAGAAAGCTAATAGGATGCCGTAAAAGCGGACTTAGACCTAATGACATATTTAATCAGGATGGCTGCCGTAAAAGCGGACTTAAGCCAGAAAGTCAGTAGGATGCCGTAAAAGCGGACTTAGACCTAAATATAGATTTAATCAGGATGGCTGCCATAAAAGCGGACTTAAGCCAGAAAGTCAGTAGGATGCCGTAAAAGCGGACTTAGACCTAAAGACAGATTTAAACTGGATTGGCTGCCGTAAGAGCGGACTTAAGCCAGAAAGCCAATAGGATGTCGTAAAAGTGGACTTAGACCTAAAGACTGATTTAAACTGGATTGGCTGCCGTAAAAGCGGACTTAAGCCAGAAAGTCAATAGGATGCCGTAAAAGCGGACTTAGACCTAAAGACTGATTTAAGCTGGATTGGCTGCCGTAAGAACGGACTTAAGCCAGAAAGCCAATAGGATGCCGTAAAAGCGGACTTAGGCCTAAAGACTGATTTCAGGGTGGTGAATTTTTAAAGTAAAGTTGATTCCTTTAAAGCTTTGAATCTTTTCCCTCAATCACAAATGACATTGACAACTTGCAAATGTTCTACTAAAGATCATAAGCTTTTATACATGTCATTTTCTAGAAGGAAAAAAAAAACATTTTGAAGATTGATAGGATTAAAAATCTTTTGATTAAAATTTAGTTTTATCCTTCATTATAAATGATCTTTATAACTTACAAATAATCCACTAGGGATTATGTTTTTATATCAGATCATCATATGTGAGGAAAACAAAAGGGGAGTAGTTTGATCATCTTTGATAAGTAAAGACTTATCAAAGCATCTCGACCACCAAAGGAGAAATGCAAGATTTTGTTTAAAGATTAATTCTATGATTGAATTTGTTTCGATTAACTCAAAGAAAATCATATGAATTTTCTAGAGTCCTCATTTGTATGTTCTAAGAGAACTAAATGCAACGTGATAAAATTTTCTTTAGAAAATTTTATCTTTTGCATGAGTTGTTGAAGAACAAGGAGAATATTTGAGCATCCTTTATAGTGAAAGCACTAAGGAATATCAAATTCTCATAATGATTGATAAAAGTTTGGTTTTCATCAAAAAGTGAAAGCTTTATTTATTTATTTGATAATTTTCTTATAATGTTTTAAAGTGATCGTTTAAGTTTTAATCATCTTAACCTAATGAAAATGACATAGGAAAAGATTCAAAAACTCAATGAAAGATAGGTTGACTCCCTCTAAATTAAATAGTTTGAATATGACCAAATTGAGTTTTAATCAAATAATCAAAACTTAACAACTTTCTTTAAGAAAATTGTAGTTTCAAATATTTTGAATTTCAATGCTATAGAAATAGAGTTGTTTAAACTCTAACATCCGATTCTAGTTTATAATAAGCTGAAGATATACCTTGAATTAAATGTTATGTCTATTTGACGAAGCCATCATAGACTCTATCGAGAATAGAATCCCTCCAATAATAACACCCAAGATTAGTCAATAATGGACTAGGTCAAATTATAGTTTGATTTTGTTTTGAAGTTTGATAAAGATTCAAACAAAGGTATCATCGACATCACTAAGGATAGAATCCCTCATGTTCTAACATCCTAGCTCAGTCAATAATAGATTTAAATTTGTATGATATCTACTCAATAGTGAATGAGAACATTAGACAATTATCTCAGAACCAACTAAGGGATGTCCCTTAGTTTAGTTTCAAAAATTTGAATCCAAAGAAAGTGATTTTTATTTCTATAAATATCACTGTAGATTATCTAGCATCAGGATCCTGTCTAGAATCTCATTCAAATTGGAAGATACTCAAAAGAGAGTTGAAGATATTTAGATAATGATTTGTTTATGCATCTCAATTAGGTTAGATATGTGAAACCCAATAATGCACAACCAGCACCATTATAATTCTAGTTAGATTGATCATCTATATAATTTTTCTTGAAAATGATTTGAAAATCTGAACTGACCTACTCAAGTTTGCTAACTAGAGAGATCTTGAGATTTAGATTTTGTTAACCCAGATCAAAGCTCCCTACAAGCAAAACTGGGGTTTCCTTCTTCATCTTTTTCTTCTTTTTAAACTAAGATCCAAAGAAATTAAATTGGAGATAGAAATTCAATTTTTTCAAATCTTTCAGATGATATATGTATTTTACATCTAATAGAACATCAATGCTTGATGATGAACCAAAATTTTGAATTCTCAAAGTCAAATGTTTAAAATACTAAAGGATGAATGAGTCTTTTGATATTCAAGATTTAGAAAGGGAAGCCATCTTCTTCTTCTTTTTTTGCTACACATTTAATGAATGTGTCTCTTTTTTTTTCTTTTCTTTCTTTCTTCACTTTTTTTTTTTTTTAGGAGGCTTCATCTACTTAAATCTTAAAATGATTATTTTAGTTGTAAAATCATCTTCCAAGTATAAGAGTAGAAAATTAACCCTCTTATATAATGAATATGGATCTACAAATCGGACCCAATCCTATAGTATGAATAAATAACTTGAATGAGATAATTATGAAATAAGTTCATCAATTTGCAAGATGCCTATTAAATGTATAACAACGAGGTGAATAAAACTTTCCTTTCCTCCAATTTTAATTTGACATAAATCTTAATTCAAAAGAAGATATATATGAATATCATAATGGGTGAACCCAAATATGATAATTTTTTTTATTGAAGAAGAAAACTATTAAATATGTTATAAAATCACCTGACTCGATATCAATTCAAGGTGTGTCAATTAATTTTAAGGAAAAGCCACATGACAAAGAAATGTTTATCATATCATGGGTTAGCCTTAATAAAGAACCTTGAATTATCCCAAGTCTTTGACTGAAATGGGAATTTAAGATGATCAATCTTAATAAGAATTGCTCATGAGTTTTCTCAAATGGAATAATAAAGCCAAGAGTAAACTTAGCTAATGTTTGATTTAAAAGTATTACCATAAGAGAAAACTACATATGATGAACAAAAGCTTTTATATAACTTGTCTATTTATCTTCATCGCATACCTTAAGATCCACATTCTATCAGAGTTAAATCACATGGCAGAGGACAAATCGTCGTATCCATGTAGTACTCTTAGGAAATAGGATTTATAGGCATATTAAACTTTAACCTACAATAAGGTTTAAAGGTGAGGAAATTTAGAATGATTTTCAAACTTTCAATATATTAACCAATATTTATACATTTCTAAAATTAGAAAAATCATAATATGGTTGTATAGAAGATTTGAAAATATATTTGAATTTAATTCAGCTATTGCTAGGAACCTAGCAAAATTAGCTAAACTTTTATGCTTTGAGGTTCCAAAAGGAAATGAGATTAAATATATCTTCATCTAAAGCGTTAATCCACCCAAGTGGAGGGAGAGAGGGAACACACTTTTCATTTTAGCATTGAAAATTATAGGTCTTATTCTTTAAGTGTTTAGAGGAGTCAACCACAATGAAGTTTTAATTATAATTTAAGAAAGATAGAGGTAAATTTCTTTTTAAAAGAAATAAACCTACTATTTTTTTCTAGCAAAATTATTTTTATAAGCTTAACTTGTATTCGAACCTTCAAACTTTTCTCAAATCAAATTGAATTTAATCTTGAAAATCTTGCATATATCAGATTCTGGACCCTGTCCTAGCAAACATATCAAGCTACAAAGGACATGTAACTACAATATGTTATTAGGACAAGCATAAAGTTTTGATTTAAAGGTTTGAGCTTTTGGATCCTATCCTACCACACATATTAAGCTATAAAAATATATAACTGCAATATGTTGGTTTAGATAAGGAGAAAACTTTGATTTAAAAGCTCAAATTTTCTTGAGATTTGTCCAACCACATATTGAGTTATAAAAATATATAACTGCAACATATTAGCTAGGACACAGAATTTTAAAATTTTTTAAGACTTAAAGTTATTTGGACCCAATCCAAATAATACATTAAGTTACTAAAAGAAGTAACTATATATATTACTAAAGATTGGGCAAAGGGATTTTGGACCCAGTGCTAAGTCAAACATCAAGCTAAAAGAAAAATGTAACTGCAACATTTGAATTAGCACACAAAAATTCTGTACAAAAAGGTCGTACAAAGGATCTTCCCGTTAGTTTTCTAACGGGGTCCAAAAATAAGACCTCTAAAATTTATTTAGATACCAGCCAAATTATCCAAGAATGAAATGAATAAAAGAACCGGCAGAAGAAAGGTAGTTACAACCTATGACGAGCATAAGTATACTACCGATTAAAGGGTATAAAA
This sequence comes from Dendrobium huoshanense, assembly GCA_016618105.1. Classification (NCBI taxonomy): domain Eukaryota; kingdom Viridiplantae; phylum Streptophyta; class Magnoliopsida; order Asparagales; family Orchidaceae; genus Dendrobium; species Dendrobium huoshanense. The sequence goes on from CM028345.1 coordinate 76,944,587, forward strand.
TACTGGTAAAGATGGAGAGAGGATTGATCCCCAGCGGAGTCACCAAAAAAACCTTGGTGGGAAAAAAAATATGTGTCTCACCACGCATATTTTGATTTTCTCCTATTTTGTAATCGAATACTGCATTGAGAATAAAGTACGGTCTCGAGAGGTCGACACAATATTCTACAATGGATTCAATATCAAAATAGGGTTTTGAAAATTGATATTTCTATAATCAAACATAGTTCAAAGAATAACATATCATCTTAAAAGATGAACATGAAATTCTATAGAATATGTTTAAAGATAGAAATACGGTTTTTGAAAAAAGTTTATTCATTCTTTTATTTAGATATGGCAAGAAGAATATTATATCATCTTAAAAGATGAACATAATATTCTTCAAGATATCCAAAAGCGAGAATGAGTTTTATAAAATTCATTATTTTTTAAAGTTGAAAATAACAAGTATAATATTATATTATCTGAAAAGATAATAATAATATTCTACAAGTCTATTCAAAATTAAAAATAAGGTTTTAAAAATATCTATGTTCCCAAAGATTCTTCCCTTGTTTTATACAAATAAAACAAGGTTTATTTTAGTTTGGGGTTCTCAAATCCCTATAGGAGCAAGCTCCTATAGTTAATTATATCCTAGGAGGAATGCTTCTAAGAAAACTCTCGATTAAAGCAGTGATTTCATACCCTTTTGACTACAAAGTAGAAGACAAGGAAATAGAAGTAAAATTTTTCCAAGGAGAAAGCTCAATATTGAACATTTATTAGTTCCTCAATGGAGGAAAAGTAGGAGGTGTCGGATTCTGAGAAGCTCAGAGACAACCTCAGTCTATCCTATACTGGGCTTTACATTTTAAGAGAAAATTTTATGTTTAAGTTGACATTTTATTAGAAATTTGGGATTATATTCCCGGAGGGCGAGGACTTAAGATCTAAAAATAATCTACCTCAGAACCTAAATCTAATTTGGGTACTATAAAATAGTGACCCGAACCTAACTAATGAAGTGCAAATCAGGACTTACCCCGGCCTGGATTGGGGAGCCAGCTAACCACCTAGGCGCTTTAAAATCATGTTTCCAGTCTCTTATGAAAGATGGGTAGGGATGTTGTTTAAATTTTAAGGAATTGGAGGCCGACATCTAAGATAGTTCCTAATTGGCCCCTCAACTTATGTAGGGTGAAAAATGTCTAGAAATGTAATTAATATTTTAGACTCTTTTTTAATTTGTATCTAATGGAATGCATGCTAATTGACTCGAATGCATAAAATGAATATGAAGCAGTTTTAAAATTAGGGTTAGAAAATAGGTTTTTCCCTAGAGATTGCACAACTTCCCCTTGTCAGAACTGCACCCTCATAGGTCAAGTGGTCTGCCAGAACCCGCAAGCGGGGAGGTGCCTAACAAGGAAGAGAAAGTATTAATATGCTTATGCTGACTCTCGGCGGTCCCGAGCTTACTTCTTAGATCGTTAGAGTTACTATGTGAGCCTAAAAAATTTTTATTTTTCATTACAAGTAAAAGAATTTTAAGCGTACCCTTACGAAAAAAAGCACTCTGATTCGTATCCAGACTAAAACAAAACATGAGATGCAAGAGTCCTAAAAAAAGCTACTGCACAAACAATGTAAACAATCAATTTTAAATAATCCAAAATATAATATCTAATGTCCAATGTCCATATTACACCCAGAATTTACAGAAAAGTAAAGTGGCCGGGAACCACTGACAACAAACCCGGATTCTAATCCTAAGAATGACACAAGTGATTTTTTAACTGGGATATACTATTCCTTAAATCTTCATTTCTTCGTCTTCTTTCTTCCATCTTCTCGTTCTGTCTTTTCTTCTTCTACGAGCTTCTCAGGTCCGCCAGGTTCTGAATATCCAAATAGAAAAGAGTACACACACATCGTCCCATACAAACTAGGTTCGTCCGGTACGAACGGTTATTCCATAGGTTGGTTCCCAAAAATTGTAGTATGTCACTTAAAATTTCAGTGTCGGTTCACTTCATCCTGGGATAAATATGGGTTCATCTGGATAAAATTTTTTCAGAGAGTAAATCATCTTGGGATGAATACACTTTGTCCTGGACGATAATACTCCAGAGAGTAACTCATCCTGGAATGAATACACTCATTCTAAACAAAAATTTTCTAGAGAACATTTCGTTCTGGGATGAATACACTTCATCTTGGATGATCAGGACTTAGAAAAATTTTCTTCAACTCCTGTTCGTTCTCCTGTTTGTTCCATTGCTCTTACGAGGAGATAACTGACTTGATCGTCCCGTATGAACTATGTTTGTCCTGTACGATCAATACAAATTTCTCAAGATCTCCTAAAGTCTGTGTGTGTATTCACTCAATTACAATCACTCCCTCTCAAACTTAATTCAAAGAAAAATACAAGTTTTAAATACACAAAGTATCTCATGCTGAATTTGATTTGAAGTTTTTGTAGTCTGGAGTTTTATTTTCCTGAAATGTTAGTACACACATGAGCAAAAACAACTCTTCCAAAAAGTGTTAGGAGATAACTATACATAAAACAATAATATTTGAAATCATCAAAACTATACAAGTTACAAGAATGTAAAACATGTAAATAGCAACTCTCTTAACACTTATACATTAACATTAAATTTTAATTATTATAAACTAAACTTAAACCTTTCTTAAGCCTAAATTTAATAAATGTTTTAAATATCCAAAACTCTCAAAAAGTTAATTTCCTAGGGTATCTCTAACCCAACCTTGTGGGATAGCATTATGAAGCTTCCACTCCATTCTATGAACTTAATCAAACCCTTTCTAATGCATGGTGATCATGGGTTAACCATGGTTAACTCATATGACCCATATCGGTTCCCCATGGTATTAGCTTTTATACATTTAATGCCCTAATCCCAAACCTTTCTAATAGAAGCCCAACATCTTAGGCTAGCCCTCGTAACTAGATGATACTTTGGATATCTTTCGTTAACATTTTAGGTTAAACCAAGTTAGTCTAAATAGATTAAATTATAATCAAAATTTTGTTATACTAATCTAACCAAATTAAAATGAATATTTTTTTTAAAACAACCCATACCCATGCCCAGCTTAGGTGATAACGTTTCTAACCATGGTTGGCCAGAAAATAAAGCAAACTTAAGGTTTGATTTTGAATTGACCAATTAACCCAACCAACTCACCATAAATGCTGCCTTCACAGCTAGATGTTTCCAGTAATCCATTGGACCTCTTGGAGTCAACCTAATGGATTTTCATTACAAATTCAATACCAAAAACTCTATAAATTTTAGTTATGATAATTATTTTCTTTAGCTTCCCTATAGTAAGAGACAATGATTGTCGTTAATTTCCCTCATCCATATCATTTAGAGTGTGAGTTTGAGCATGCCCTAGTGAGGTCGTTTTGGCAAAAATCACTAATATATCCTATGCTTTTTAGCTACCACCACCTGAAGGAGAATTACTCCCAAGTCTTCATGAATTCCCTATAAATAAATCTAGCTAGAAATTCCATGTCCATCAAGGTATTCCTTAAAGATGAATAAGCAAGTTATAGTGACCAAAATTTTTTGAAAGGAATGTTTAATAAAAAATAATCCAACAATTGAATAGAACACTAGTTCCTTAGATTCTACTAGATTTTTTGCAATGGATTTAATTTAGTAGAACACATATATTAATCTCTTTTACACAAACAGTTCACATATTGCACTAAAAGTGGAAGACAAACTTAGAGTTGTAAATGATTCATGTAACTCACATTTAGTCACACTATAAACCTTAATACTCTTATATAGTTTGATTCTTTAAATCTCAGCTGCATTTCTAAGGTCGAAAGTTTATTATTAATCTCCACAGTCCAATGGAACTAATAACTATTAAGAGAAAAATGACCATGCACCATGCTTAAAGCGTTGAGTGATTAGGAAGCTTAATGTGGAATGGAATTTTTATTTGGGGTTTTAATGAGTTAAATACCAGGAAATTAGAAAAATCATATTTAATGATCATGTGGACAATTTTTCCTTCTTACCACATAATATTTGCTTTAAAATTTTCCTTTTAGGTTTTCTTAGTCAAATCTGCATAGATTGACATTGTACCATCCCGAAGGAAAGATTAATTTCTAACTATAGATTTTAGATAAGAAACCAACAATTTAGTTTTAAGATAAAACACAACATAAGAAATATTTAATACATATGAGATAATAAAAAAATATTCACATATTGTTTAAATCATGAAATTGAACAAAAAATATATTTTTATAATCCAAACTTCATAATAAATATTCAATTTATCCCTAAGGATAAAAGGGAATATTCACTTATCATTTAAATTTTGAAAGTATATTAATGAATTTATTTTCATAATCAAACTATATAAGGTATATTTAATTTATCCACAAGAATAATAGGAATATTCACTTATCATTTAATCATCAAGATAAATTCATAATTTTTTATAATGAAATACAAAAGTAATATTCAAATTACCTCTTAGTTAAAATCATATTCACTTATCTTTTGATGATAACATAAAATCAATATTTAAAGCTTAGGTCTGTGTCCAAAAACAATTTCCCTATCTTAAAAGAAATTAAGGTAGGGTTTGTTTTTATTCTAGGTTCTAGACACCGTATAGTAGAAAGCCTCTATAGTTAACTACTTCTCCTAAGAGAATTCTCTTGATTAAAGTGAAGGCAAGAGTTTTCAAATGTATATATATTTAAAGAAATGCTTAGTCTAACAGATTTCAATATACATGCCTTGTATTATAAATTATATAGTTGCACTTGGAATTTAGATTTAGATTTTGGATTTTTTAATTTTCAAAGAAAAGAATTAAAATGTGCAGAGATTGAGGCTGCGTATATAATCAATGCTTATACATTCCTAGATTGACCTACCAGTTAATATTCCTAAGCACAATTAATCGCCACATGAATGTAAGATTAAATATGTTTTATGCAATGAATCAAGGAATTATAGTTTAAAAAACTTTATAATCATGACTATAATATATATATATATATATATATATATATATATATATATATATATATATATATATATATATATATATATATATATATATATATATATATATATATATATATATATATATATATATATATATATATATTGATTACATAATAAAATGATGCATGTAAAATATTATAAATAAAAGAACCTTTAGTCATTTATACTTTCAGCTTACAACTGAGAGTTTAATTTAAAGAAAAGGTGGCCATGCTCTACCAACGACAAGCTTGAATTTCTACTCCTATTGGAAGTATAAATTTGAATCTTAATGATGCTAATTCTTCTATATTATTTCAAAATATAATGAACTTCAAATGAAGAAGAATCGTTTCATTTTGGAACCTATTTGTGTATATACATAATCCTTTTAAATCTTTTACATCTCTTGAAATTATACAACTCAATCTAGCAATACAAAGATAAAAAACATTTATATTATTGCTTTTACATTTATCTTTACATCATTTCCTGGGTATATTCTACTTTCGTGGGAATATAAAAGAGCATTTATAAAAATGTACATATGAAATGTTGTAGTGTAAGTATGTAGTTATATATATATATATATATATATATATATATAATATATATATATATTATATATATATATATATATATATATATATATATATATATATATATATATATATATATATAAAAGAGAATTTTCAATAACTGATTTGTTTATTTAAATTCATTAAGGGGTGGTTTGAATTTAAGTATTAAATCTTTTTATATTTAAGTTTTATTTTTAAAGAGGATTTAATTTGTTATAATGGTTAATTTTATATTTTGAACATAGCACTAGACAAGTTATAAGTGTTAGAAGTTATTGAATACCAAGACCTAGGCTCATAATTGTAATGCTAGTAGTCATCCTAAATTAGGGGATATGTATGGTATAGTCCTTCCTTTTAATTAAGTAATTTTGTCCTTAAAGCTTACAATATAATACACATTTTCCTTCCTGAAAGTAATCAAGAATATGTGTATACAAAAAATAACATCTAAGTATATTTTTAATGACTTTTAAATTAATTTAGTTTGATTAATTACTAATTTTTTAAGATTACCAAATTTAAATTTATATTATATCAAATTCATTCAATGTAATGTCACAAAAGGCACGATGACCAAGGAATCCTTTAGACACATAACATTATAGCCTAAGATAGTCCAGCCTAAAAGGTTTATTGATAGACTGTTGGTTAGTTTTTTTTATAATTGTAATATGATTTAATTCTTTAGGTTGATGATTTATTAAAATTTTTATTATTAATAATTTTCAAATTTTATTGAATATTTTAATATATTTAATGTTGAGTTCATTTTTTGACTTTTTGATTTCTAGTGGTTTCTATAATTTTTAATTTTTTTATAAATACTAGATTCAATTATGAGTTCAATCCCTTTGAATTTTTATAAATACTAGATTTGGACATATCTAAAATTACTATTGGATTTTATAATTTTAGTGTTTATTTATGCAAATTAAATTTGACTTTTTGATTTATAATGATTTTTTTTAGTTTTAAATTTTTTTTTATAAATATTGGACCCATAGATGATTCTAATGCCTTTAATTTTGCTGGATTTGGATTTTATTATAATTAGTTTTGAATTTTACAAGTTTAATACTTTTTTATATTTAGTTGACTCAAATTTTAATTTTTTTATTTATAGATGATTTTGGAGTTTTTCTTTATATAAATATTATTCACAGAGATGAGTTCAATGCTTTTGAGTTTTTAGGATTTAGATATTTCTATAATTAGTTATGAATTTTATATGTTTGGTACGTTTTATAGATTTATTTAATTATTTAATTAGCTTGATTTCTTATTTTTATACAAAATCAACTCCAAACCTGTTGAAATGATCTCCAAATGTCAAGAATGACTCTTAGGGATGATTTCAAGCATTTTAAATTTATTTGGTATTTTTTATTTTTTTAAATTATTTTATTTGAAATAATTCTTAAATTTTCTTCATTACTAAATAATATTTAAAATTAGTGAATTTTAAGGGACTTTTATTATTTCCTTTGTAAAGCATTTAATTATGAGTATTTTTATATATTAAATATAATATTTGGATTTATTGTATATTTATTACGAATTTTCATTATAGGTTAATTATGTGTATGAATCTTGGGTTTACTAAATAAAAACCCCAATATCCTCCATATGTATTGAAATTTGAAACACATGTAAAAAGAATAAATGTGTTTCAAACCCATATAATTTTGGCTTGTTAAAGCCTCCATATGTTTGAAAAATAATCATTAAAAATAAATGCATCTATAACTTTGATTATTTGTTTGGGAGTTATACTAACTGTATTTGGGTAAAAAAAGTGGCTAACTAACCCTTATGATAATATAGACACACAATAGAATGATTGCACAAAAGTTCTAAATAATTTAAAAGTTATGAGTCCATAATGGACACATGACTTTACAAATTTCAATTAAAAAAATCTAGAGCTCACTATAACTCAAGAAAATTATAGGACATGAATAACATGTATAAGAATCAAATATTAAAAATTGAGCTTAATTAAGCCATTGGATCTTAAGAAAATTAAGAAAATAGGAAAACATTCACCTCTGATTTTCTCAAGATCTACTAGTGAAAAGTAGTTGGAAATATTTATAGAAATTCATTGGGCTCAAGACCTTTCTAATGAGCTTAAGATCACCCAATTTGGAGGAGAGTAGAATTTTCTATGATTTATTCAAGTTTGAGTATTTAAATGTTTTTTTAACTAATTTATGTAAGTATGAATAGGTTGTTAGACCTAAAACAATTGTCCCAAGGCTAACCAAGAGGGGGGGGGGGGGGGGGGGGGCTGAATTGATAAATTAAAAATTTCTTGGTAGATTAGAAAAACAATTTTTATAATTTTATAGGCATAACAAATGTTTTATCAAATAAAAAATTTTCAATAAAAAATTAAAAGTGTAGTAAAATAAAAATGCAGTAAAAATAAAAATATAGAAGAATAAAGAAATTTATGGTGGATTGGTGCAACAAGACCTACGTCCACACACTGAAGACTCACTCTTCAGGTATTACACTATACCAAAGGGACTTTTTTTTTTGTCCCATAGAAAGGTAGAGAAGCCGTTACACTTAACCTCTCTTCCACCAATCCTTCATATGATAGAGTACCATTATCCTTTCACACCTCCTGGTGTTGGTAGAGAAACATCATCCTTTCACACCCTCCTTATGTTAGCAAAGAATTGTTATCCTTTCACACCCTGTTGGTGTCAGTAGAAAACCATCATCATTTCAAATCCTCTTAGTGTCTGTAGAGAACCAACATCCTTTCACACCCTACTTGTATAGGTAGTGTATCGGTGCTCCTTTGAAAAATTTTCTCCTCCAAACTTCAAGAGAGAATGGAAGACCTTTAAAGAATAAGCAAGAGATACTCACCATTGGGAAACCTTATGAATCCCTTCCCAATTCCCTCTCTAGAAATCTCTCACTCTTCAATTACAAACACTCTCCCAAACACTCTCCAAGTGCACTCTCAAAAGTAGTTTGCAATAGAAAATTTTGTAGGAGTTCTTAGACGGTTAGTTAAGAAAACTCTTATATATGAATGACACAAAAATCATCCAAAAAACTAAAAAATTCTATTTGACCATCCTAGATTGTATAGTACAATCACACATTGTATGTACAATCAGTTCAAAAATTACTTGGATGATCCTGTATGAACCAATTTTGTATTCTAGTTGGCATATGAACGAACTAACATCGTATAGTACGATCAGTTCAAAATTGAACCAGTTCATATGGTACCATTCTATGCTAACCAATTTCTTACAATGGTTAACGTATTATAAAAAACCTATATCATATAGTATGATCTACTTAACCAAAATCATGCTTCATTTGGTACGAAAATGGATGAGTCCATTTCATACTCTGAACGACATTTGTACAAACTTAAAATCGTACAATACAAATAGTTTAAAAAAAATTACCTCTTCGTTTTTATGAACTGGAATGCACCCATTTCATACTCTGAACATCATCTGTATGAACCTATGATTGTATAGTGCGATCAGTTAAGAAAAAATTTGAGTTCATTTGGGATGAACTAGTACGTAGCCATTTCATACTTTGGATGTTGTATGTATGAATGTAACTTCATACAGTATGAATAAGACTTAAATAATTTTCCAGGCATTATTTGATTAATTGCATTCTAGAGAAACACTTAGGATAAATTATCCTGTATGATCCATGATCATTCAATATGATTAATTAAAAAAAATAAGTTTTTACACTCCCCTAGTGTGTGTGTACAGTTACTCAATTACATTCACATTCTCAGACTCAAGAAAAATATGAAAAGTATAGACTTTAATTATAATAAAACATAATCTTATCTATCTTGAAGTCTTCAATAATTTGGAGTATGATTACCATGAAACTTTAGCATACACAAACATGACAAATAATATTTCCAATATATGTTAGGAGAAACAATAATCGACACAATAAGATTTTGAAATCATCAAAAACATATATGATATAAAAAATTAGTTATGAAAACTAATTTGTAATAATTTATTCAAGTAAAAAATGGTGGAGGCCAATGATTAGAGAGAGAATTCAAATGCTGGAGCCATTTTTCAGCCTTCAAGAGACATGTCACTTGGCCAAAGATAACTAACTTATGTGGGTAACTAATATGGACCATCTGATTTGATCATGATCAGATCGACGGTTAAGGTTAACTTAGCAAATTTTAAATTTTTGAGGGTTTAAATCTCATAGATGATACTTAGTGTAAGGCCTCTGCTAAGGTGTTCAATTGGATTACATGAATGATTAGATTGCTATGATTAGCTCAGATAAATTTAGTTAAACATGAACTTAATATTCATAAGCTCAAAACTTTCAATCAAACTATCCAAATTTAATAAAATTTGAGATAGAGGATCATGGTAGCCAAAACATTCAATCCTTGATGTTTTGAGACTATGCATTGAGATCAACATGAATACTCAATTTTAAATTAGAACATCTAATGTCTATAATGTACTAACAAGTTGATGAATGTGCAAGATCCTGGACACTATGAAATGCTCTAGAAGCTTATTTGTATTGGATCTGAAGTTATATATGAATTATTTATTCTCTCTCCTTTCCCTCTCTCTTGGTAATTTGGGATTTTCCTTAATTAAAGAAGGTAGTGAGAAGCTTTGTTGGAGTTGGGGGTTTGCTGGGAGGCTGTGGTACCACTTTGATTAACTACTTTCCTAAGGATAGAGGGGATATTTATTATTATAACTTAAATTTTGAAAAAGATAAATTTTACCTACAAAAGTTAAGAATTTAGTCAGGAGTCATTATAAGACAGAAACACAATCCATATTAACCATAACATTTCTTTTATTGTGTTTTGGTTTCAAAAAATTTTCATAATCTTTTGGCACTAGTAAAATTTCTAGAAAAATTGACACTTATCATTATAAGTAAGGATTTTTTGAGAAAAAAAAAAAAGAAAAAAAAAGCATAAAAAAGGATTTTTTGAGTGTTTGTGTCCAATGTACAAACCAATTTCATCAAAACTTTTTTAATAAGATGAGCTATTTTATGGATATTTTTTAATAATTTTAGAATCCCTGAATGAATATTATTATTATTATATTATTTTTAAAATATCTAAATTATATTAGTTTACAGTCTTTTAAATTCCTCTTATTCATTTCATAAGTTTCATAAAGAAAGATTTCAGGAGAAATAACTTAGAAGAGAGGAGAGAGAAAGGAGAAAAGTAGGTTTCACAACCGTAAAGCAGTTTTCCTCTATCTACCCAGCTGGGAAACTTACTCGTATCAATGTAGGTTACATCTTTCATGTTTTAGATTTCAATAATTTTGTGGTTTTGGTATTTTTTTCCATCAAATTTGTATTTATATTATAAAAGTATTAGTATAACTTTTTTTTGATACAAGTTTCACCATAAATGTTTTATATGTCATAGCAATTGCAATTACGAATATTTAGAGTATATTTTGAAAATTCTTTACTGGGATATTTAAAAAAAGCATTAATTTTTTACTACTCCAAAATTTATTTTGACATTTAAAATTTGTTCTTCATTTCAATTAAATCTTTAGATTGATGTTTTGCACAATCTCTCATAATTTGGTGATGTTTGGAAATTATGAAATTTTGCTCAGTAGTATTTTTATTATCTACCATATGATATTTTGGTAATATCTAAATTAAGTCTAATTATGCTTTAATTTATAAAATGCATTAAAAAATATGTTGTGTTGTGTTATGTTATGATATCGGCATTAGTGGGAAATTGAGGTGAGATTCTATTATGCTGGTACCAGTAGATGACTAAGGTGATATTCTATTATGCTGGAGCTAGTGGTTGAATTTGGTGGGATTCTGATATGCTAATACTAGTGGGTGACTGAGGTGGGATTCTATTATGCTAGTGAGATTTTTAATACCTAAGTGTTATTATGATGGAGCTAATGGGCTACCGCAATTGGATTCTATTATGATGTATTTTGCTTATAATTTAATTCATTTCAATTTTTATTTAATAATATTTAATTTTAGTATTTGATTTAGCACAATGTTCTTAGTTATTTTAATTTTGGTTATTGATATAAGTTTTAGGCAATGATAGTATTTTGAGTAGTGTTAGCTCATTCCATCATTTGCATTTTATTTCATGCCAGGGGAGGGTAAGGAGCGTAATGGGTATTTTAGATAGCATGCTCTGATCTATGTTGTAGGTATATTTTGTTTTGTCTTTATTTTTCAAGTTTGGCTTTTTTTATTTATGCTCTCTATTTCCAAGCATGGTTATAGATAAATTTAAATTACATATATTTGGGATGATAGATTTAAAATTATATTGAGATTTAGTATTCTTACTATATAATGCATTAATAATTACTCTATATAATATATAAATTGGATGTTTTATTTTAGTACGTCTCCAACGTGATCTTTGGTTTAGTCTTACCATAATATAAGACAATATGACCTTTACAGTTTTTGGTTACATTGGGTCATATTGTGAAAGGCTTTTTGTTATCGGACAAAGATTTGAGTAGTAAATTATAACATAGATATAAAATTTATTTTTGAGAAGAGTAAGATGCTTCTAGATAGTTTTGGGTAGACCTTTTATTTATTTTTTCTTAGAATTTATTGCATTCCATTATGTTTTTTTAGATGGCTAATCCACCTCGACTAGATTAATATATGATCAATAGTTAGAGTTTAAATTAGGGAGCTTGGGTTCGTGTTACAACTCATCTGATCAGTTTTGAGGAAATTTCACATATTACAAGTAAAGTTAGTAAGCTAGTGAGGCTCACAAATGTGTGATTAGTACTTGATCTGATGACATGTATAGATATTTATGGAATTTTATGTGATTAGAGCCTCTTTGACTTACATCTATTATTAAGCTAAAGAAGCTAAGGATTGGTTGATTAACATAGAGAAGACTTTGGTTTGGTTGCATTATCCTTCAGAAAGGAGAGTTACATTTTCTATATTTTTTTAGATGGTGAGATAGAGCGCTGGTGGTTGGGCCAACAGAGACAAAAGTTTTATGGTTGTGCAAATAACCTAGTTTTTTTGGATGAGTTTGCTGAGACATTCAAGAGTTAGTTTGTACCTCCATCTGTTAGGAGACAGTTATAGATATCTTTTTCAAAATTAATTCAATGAAGAATATTATAAATGCAGTGTGAGGCCGAGTTTACTACTCCATTCAGGTATGCTTCACATTTAGTTGGCTTTTATGAGTAAATATGTTACCAATTTCTAGAGTAACTCTGAGATGCTTTGTGGTAGCCATTATTGTTATATGATATCATTAAATTTGCATAGTTGGTAAGGAGGGCCAAGAGGATAGAAACTAATCTGGTAGTAGTGCAACAACGATAGACTACAAGCAAGAAGATATTTGGTAGTGAGATAGTTGGGAAGAAGAGTAGGTTTGGACCTACTAAGTTCAGAAGAAGGGGACATCCAAGAGCAATTTCTTCTTAATTAGATATAGGCAGTGTTATTAGTTCTAGGGGTTCAATGAGTGAGGATCCATTATGTTAGCAATATGGTAGATGGCATAATGGTCTATATTATAAAGCATCATGTTGATTCTTATTGAATCTAGAATAGGTTGTTAAACCTAATCTTATATCCTAAGGCTAACCAAGAGGGGGGTGAATTAGTAATTTAAAAATTATATCTTTTTGGATTTAAAAATTGAAATCAGTTAATGATTCGTAGAAATTTAATTGAAATTATTTGAAAACAATTTTTCAACCATGAAATTAAAATTGCAATAAGTAAGCAGTGGAAATTAAAATGATACAAAGATTAATAGTGGTTTAGTGAAACATGACCTACATCCACTCCATAAAGCCTCCCACTTTAGGTATTCTACTATTACCATATTGACTGTCCTTTTGCCTGCACAGCAAGGTGGAGAAGCCTTTTTAAATCTCTCTTCCACCAATCCCCGATGCGGCAGAGAATCATCATCCTTTTGCACCCTCTAAGTGTAGGCAGAGAACCTTTGTCCTTTCACACCCGCCAAATATAGGTAGAGTACCTTTATCATTTCACACCCTCCAAGTGTAGGCAGAGTACCTTCAGCTGTTTACACTCTCCAAGTGTCGGCAGAGAATCGTTGGCTGTTTACATTTTTCATGTGTCTGTAGAGAACCAGATCTTCTTAAAAGATCTTCTCACGAGCTATCTATAAAGACAAGAGGAAGAGTGAAAAACATAAATCACACTCAGAGATGCTTACCTTTGAGTAACCTTGTGAACCCTTTACATGCCACTAGCAAGAAATCTCTCACTAACACTCTCTTAAAATTTATCTTTCAAAAGGCTTTGAAACATCATGAAGCAGAATATTTTAACATCAGTCTTTAATGGACCTTTCATACAAAAGACACTAAAAATCATCTAGAAAATTAAAATTTTCAATTTTGAGCGTGTAATATCATACTATATGATCATATATTCATACATATGAACAGTACATATACTGTTGCATACAAACCTATTGTTAATTGGCACTAAACCATTTCATACATGATCATCATAAAATATGAACTAAGTTTTCCATAGACAAACAGTTAGAAAATTAAATTTTGTCTGTACGAATTGTCAGGATGAAATGAGCGAGAATCAAAACAGAGACGTTTGTTCTGGCACGAACATAAATATTGTCTCATACTACTTCATCCGATGACAAAATAAAGGTATTCATCCCAGTACGAAATTAAATATCATTCTGTACAATCTTCATTCGAGAATAAAACAGAGGCGTTCGTCCCTATGCAAAATTAAATATCATCCCATATGATCTTCATCTGAGGATAAAATAGAGGCGTTCATCCCTGTATGAAATTAAAAATCATCCCATACAATCTTCATCTGAGGACAAAATAGAGGCATTCATCCCTGTATGAAATTAAATATTCTCCCGTATGTACCATACTTAAAAAACTAATTTCATTTCTATTCAATTCATTATTCGTTGGGGAAAAATAACTGATCTGTTCATCCCGTACAAAGTGATATCGTACAGTATGATCAGTTTAAAAAATATGAATTTTAAACTCTCCCCTAGTGTGTGTGTGCTCATTTACTCAATTATAATTCTCAGACTCAATAAAAAAATAAAAAATACATACTTTAATTATAATAAACTCTAAACTGATCTTGATTTGAAGTCTTCAATAATCCGGAGTATGATTTCCCTAAAATGTTAGTACAAATAAGAGGAAAATAATTCTTCCTAAATATGTTAGGACAAATAATAATCAAAATAATAATATTTGAAATCATCAGAAACATACAAGTTGCAAGAATATTAAATATGCAAAACTAAGAAGTAACTATCTCAACAATCTCCCCCATTTTTTTATGCAAGAATTTCATTTTTCTTTTTGAAGAAATGCAATTGCATTTAAAAGAAGAAACAACCTAATACAATCTAGAAAGCAAAATCAAACCCTTTAAAACTACTATAATGGATATGTGATTCACTAAGTTCCATTTTAGATCCATTGGGGTGATGGGGATACCAAGTATTAAAATAACCTTAAAGGTTGGTTAGGATCCCAGCTTTCCCAAAAGAAGGAAAATAAAACCTAGTAAAAATCTCATATTTCATCAAAATGGTTTTAAAAAGGTCCAAGAAACCTAACATCAAAACAAGCAAAAGATAACAAGTTTCAAGAAAAAGAAAAACAACTACTAAACCGACTATCCAATCATCAACCAAAACCCCATCGATCTTTGGGTCCAACAAGCTCCAATCAATAGTAAAATTCTCTAATGTTGCATCTACACAACCGACAACATCCACCAAGAATGAACTAATCATCAACGACAAAGTAAAAACACAAGCTGTCTCCTCAATAGTCCAAGAATATGCATCTTCACAAGCAAAGTCATATAGACTGAAAATCACCACCATATCCATCATACCGACAAGAACAAAACCAGAAATATTCCAACAAGCAATCACAACAAGGATTGCCTCAAAACTTTCACCAAAAACACTCAAGAAATCAAACGTCGAATTGGACTTGAACAAAGTCCTCAAAAAATAACCTTTAAAATTCCAATCATTCAGGATTACCGAAATTGTCTCTGCCAAGAACAGCAAATAGCCAGGATCGTCTCGTCTCAAGAATTATTTTGCCAAAATCGAATTCAATTCGATCACATTCATGAAAACAAGCTGAAGGATTACCTTAGGCCTATATATATCCACTGAACTCCAAAGATTTGCAAAAAAACAAAGATCGAAATGATCAGACAAAATCAACCTGAGCGGCGAAATTTTCCGCTCTTCTCCTCTCATCCTATTTTTCTTTTCTTCAATACCGACATAGACGCACCAATGAACTTCGTCGATCATACAAGACCGATTGAGATCAATCGATCACCAACATTCTGTCAGAACCACTCTTCTATCTGAAATTATAAGAAACTCAAGCAGTTGGAGATCTGTTGAATTCCAGTTCATCTTCAAATTGCCAAGATCGTAATGATCCCGCAAAATAGCCAAGAGCGCCAAGATCAAACTCCGATCTTCTCCTCTCATCCTGCTATTCTTTCCATCAAGAATAACGGAGAAACACCAAGGACCTCCGTTGGCCATACACGACCGACGGAGGACCACCGATCGCCGATGTTCCATCAAAACAGCTCCGCTCATTCCCTTCGCTCCGCTCGCTCAAAAAAATTACTTATGACAGTGGGATTTTCTAGAGAGAGAAGTTGTGGGATTTTCTAGAGAGAGAGGTTGTGGGATTTTCTAGAGAGATAAGTTATGGGATTTTCTAGAGAGAGAATCTTCTTCTTGGTTTTTTGATTTTGTTTTTCGCGGGCTTTCTGTGATCAGATCATTGAAGGGGGATGGCGATTCTGGACCACCGGCAGTGGATTGATGGCGATAATCAGGCATCTGATTCGTCTCGTATTGCTCCAGTTAAATCTTTTGATGATAAAAAATTTAAAGTTGGCGGTGATGATCAAGGAATAACAAGAACTTCTTATTGTCTGGTTATCAATGAAGGTTTTCGACCTCCTTTGAGGTCTAAAGACATTCTTGATATGTAGTGAAAGGCAAAGGAAAAGATATTCTTGATGATAGTAAAATGTGGAATTAGTAAAACCAGGTTTCAGAAATCTGGATACAGAACCTACTTCGTCTGCAAAGTTAATTCTGAAGGTTAACAAATTCACGGGGATGCAAGAATCATGAATCCAGAAACAATCTATTAAAGATCTTTCGATTGCGTTTGAACAAGATGACAATGTTGTGAATGATGCTGATGAATTGAAGGTTAATTCTATTTCTCGTAACAATTTTACATCGGCGTGGCTAAAGACTCAGCATATTAAGTTGAGTTTCAATAGAAATTCTATTCAGTTATCTGAAGATGAATGACAGTCTTGCTTAATCAAGAGAAGGAATTAGCAAACTCTCAGGTTTTGAAGAAATCATTGGTTATTAAGGTACTTGGGCAGGATGTACCTTTCTCTATTTGTAGTCAAGAGCTTAGACGACAATGGAGCAGATATGGCAGTTTTCATTTAACGACATTGGGATGTAACTAGAAGTTATGTTCTTTTCCTAACATTGAATCCATTGAGGAAGTGTTTAGTGGAGGTCCTTGGTATATTGGAAACCACGTTATCGGTATGGATAGGTGGTCTCCCTCCTCTACAGAATCGTTAAAAGGTATCACATCTCCAGTGTGGATTCGATTTTTGGGTCTACCATTAAGCTGTTGGGATGAAGAGAATATTGCGATGATTGCTTCCATGGTTGGAACTCCTATGTTACTTGATGGGAATTCTTTCAAATGGGGGAAAAGGGAATATGCTAGGTGTTGTGTGCGTATTGATTT
Organism: Dendrobium huoshanense; assembly: GCA_016618105.1. NCBI lineage: Eukaryota > Viridiplantae > Streptophyta > Magnoliopsida > Asparagales > Orchidaceae > Dendrobium > Dendrobium huoshanense. Next base: position 76,962,110 of record CM028345.1, read on the forward strand.
GGAAAGGAAACTTCCCAAGGGAGTGTGGATAGAAGGGGTACATGGAAAAACATTTCAAAAGGTGGAATATGAGAAGTTAACATCGATCTGTTATCACCGTGGAAGGGTGGGGCACAGCAAAACTTTGTGTCCTGAAGTGATTTCAGAACAGTCTAAGGGGAAGAATTAACTTAAAGCATGGGAAGTTTTGAAGCAAAGTAATGATGCATTGGATAAAGGTTTACAACAACAAGGAAATGATTAATATGGCCCATGGATCCACGTTAACTTCAAAAGCAGAAAATTCAGGTATGCAAATAAAAACTACATATCAAATTCTCTAGTTAAACAGGTATATAAACCTACTAAAAATGTGAATCATAATAAGGATGGCGTGCAGATTTGTGAGCCTGTTATTTCTGAAAAACTACAAGGCAATTCTAGCATTCTGGAAACTGTAAATGATGCTGAAGGGAATAGGATCCAGGAATTACCCATTGGTTTGAATAAATTTCAAATTCTGGATAATGACCTGGAGGAAGGGGTAGTCATTGAGATGGCCAGTACTGGAATTAATAATGAATCCAATAAGGAGAGCTCTGCTGATACTATTATTATTCCTGATGTGTTTGCTGATAATACAATACAAGATACAGGTGACCCAGCGATACACCTAACAAACTCAAGAAAAATTTAAATTATCCAAGGAGTTGAGATCATTGGGACCAACGGAAGCAGATCAAAGGAAGAGGAGAGGTAAGAAGAAAACCAATAAAATTATAGGGGATAACTCCCCTATTATAACTTAATGGAATCCCTTATCTTTTGGAATTGTAGGGGGGCTAGAAAGAGAGAAGCCTCCTTATATCTTAGGGAGATTGTGAAAGAAAATGAAGGTTTTTTTGTTGTCTTACTGAAATGAAGTTGTCTTCTCTAGACAAAAGTAATATCAATATGATTTTTTTAAATGAATGGGATTATTTTAATCATCCAGCGAGTGGTACTTTGGGTGGCATCTTTGTGTTTTGGAAAAGAACTATGGCATCCTTTGAAGTCATTGAGCATTCTTCCCAATTTATAATGGGAACTCTTAACATTAATGCTTTGGGGAAATGGAATATTGCTACTATTAAGGGAGGAAGGGATGTTCAAACCCGAAAAAGTCTTTGGCAAGATCTTGAAGGTTGTATGGTAGGTGATAATCCAGCTATCATTGGAGGACATTTTAATTGCATCCTCTCTAAGGAGGATAAGAAGGGTGGGAAGAGACTCCATTTCTCTAAAGGGCCTAAAAAAATGAAGATGTTTTTAACAAAAAATGATTTCCATGATATTGGTTTTGTGGGTCCAAGCTTTACTTGGTGTAATAACAAAAAATGCACTTCGAGAATTTGTGAGAGATTGGATAGATGTTTATTAAATTCTATAGCTCTACACAAAATCCCAATGGCTAAGGTTCGCCATTTATCTAGAGTTGCTTCAAACATGCTCCCATTTCTCTTAATATGGTTGAGCCTCAAAATCTGAAATCAAAATTTTTTAGATTTGAAGACACTTAGAAATCCTACCCGGCTACTTGGAGCATTGTTTTAAAGGCATGGAAGAAAGCTGATTTTGGTACTAATGGTGAAATCCTTCAAAGAAAATTAAGGAGAACTTTGAAAGCTCTCTATTTTTGGAATAAGAATAAGTGCAAAGAACTAAATTCACTGAAAACAGAGTTGAAGAGGGATATCTTACAGCTGTAGTTGGAAGAATCAAGTGTTGGTCTCACGGCAGTCAAGTTGGAACAGTTAAGAAACAAAATTCATGAGTTAAACATGACTTTGGGAAGATTGTCTACTTGGTGGAATCAAAGAGCAAAAAGTAAATGGCAGCAAGATGGTGATACAAATTCAAGATACTTTCATCAGTATTCTTCAGCTAAGAGAAATAGTAATTTGATTTGGCAAATTAGAAATGAAAGTAATGCAGTAGTAGAACATTTTGATCAAATAGAAGATGAGTTATACAACTTCTTCAAGAGGAAATGGACAGCTAGGGAGTGCAAGCTTACTGGATGTCCTTCAATTCTGGATAATCTGAGAATATCTCATGAAGATGCAAAGCTCTTGGATGCTGAATTCACTAAAGAAAATATGGTTAAAGCTATTTTCAGTCAAGGTAATAACAAATCACCTGGTTTTGATGGCATTACAACTTCTTTTTTCAAATTTTAATGGAAGAGTGTGGAGGAGGATACATGGAAGGCTATTGATAATTTTTTCAAAATCGGGTGTATGTATAATGAATGGAAAGATACACTTATTGTCCTAATTCCAAAGATCAATAAGCCTATTGTTCCTTCTAACTTTAGGCCTATAAGTTTGTGTCAAACAACTTATAAGATTGTAGCAACCATGATTATAAATAGAATAAAAAGCTATATTTCCAAGTGTATAACTCAAGAACAAGTTGCTTTTATCATTGGTCGTTCTATATCTCTCCATTGTCTTCTAGCTCATGAGATCTTTCATAAGCTTAGAATTGCGAAAAGCAAAAAGGGTTTAATGGGTGTTAAGCTTGATATGGAGCAAGCTTATGACAGTATGATTTGGGACTCTCTTGCCCAAGTCTTAGATATGTTTGGCATGCCGAAGAATATATCTAGGCTTATTATGGAATGTATAAGGAATGCTAGATTCTCTTTTATCATTAATGGAAGAGCTTCCAAATGGATTACAGCAGAGAATGGTTTTCAGCAGGGTTGCCCACTATCACCATATCTTTATATCCTTTGCTCTCAACTTTTCCCTTTAGCTATGTCACAATGAGGCCATGATCTGGGAATTCAAGTCTCACTGAGAGCTCCCAAGGTGAACCATTTACTATTTGTTGACGACGTGTTGATATTTTTCCAAGCTACAAAACCATCTGGCTGTCAAACAAAAAAATATTGTGATGGAATTCTGTTCCTGTACAGGTTTGAATGTTAATAACTCTAAATCTCAAATTTTTCTTAGCAAGAGTATGAGCAGAGCTGCTATTTCCCGAGTAAAAAAGGTTATGGAGTTTAAAACTGTTAATGAGCTGCAGTATTTAGGCATCAACATGATGACAAGGAGACCTATAAAATCTAATTTTCAAGTTCTGTTGGATAAAGTGATGCAAAAGCTGAACTCATGGGGAAGTAAAAATCTGTCCTTGGCGGGTAAGTTTACTCTTGCTAAGACATCTCTTTCAACTCTTCCTAATTTTGTTTCTACACATACCTTGGTCCCAAAGAAAGTGTTGCAAGAGGTTGATAAATGTTGTAGAAATTTTATTTGGCATAAGGGGAATGGTAAGAGGGGAATACAATACATTGGTTGGAATACTTTGTGCAAACCAAAAGCAAAAGGAGGTTTGAATTTTCATTCGGCAGCAAGTAGAGCCGGACCTCTTAAAGCACGACTGTCTTGGAGATTCCTTCAAAACTATGATTCTTTACTTTATCAGGTTATTTCCGCCAAATATGGAAATAACTTGTCGGAAGCTAAAAACAGGCATGGAAGTTCAATTGCTTGGAAGATTTGATTGAAGGTGCCCAATACTTAAAACCTTTATTAAGGTGGAGAGTTGTGAATGGTAAGAATATAGATATTCTTAATGATACATGGATACTAGATAAATGCTTGAATGAATGGCTAATCACTTCAAATTGTATGGAGTAAGAAGAATTAAAGCTCAATCATTTCATCAATGAGAATGGTGGCTGGAATCTCCAAAAGTTACAAGGCTTTTTTTCAGAATGACTTTATCACTACCATCCTAAAGTCTCCGATCAATAGAAGTGCAAATGAGGATTATCTGGAAGAAATTTTTTGTTTATCTGGAAGGTCTATTACTGCCCATGCAGCTGAGGCATACAGCAAGTATAGTAGTATTGGTGATGATATGGGTTTTTTTACTTGGTTAAAAAAATTGAAACTTTCAGCTCGGATTGAATTGTTTTGGTGGAGATTGAGTAAAGAAGCTATCCCAACAAATGAGTTCTTAAAATATAGGAAACTTAAAGATGAGGAACTATGTGCTAGGGGATGTCAAGAAACTAAAAATCTGGAGCATATAGATGTCTGATGCATTCATCTGCAGGAGATTCTTAGAATGATTCAAGAATGGGGGTTCTACATACCTATCTTTAATTCTCTGGCTGAAGGTTTACGTGAGCTGAGAACTCTTGCTAGCTTTGCACCTAATATTGCCAATCTCTACTATACCACGGTATACTTTAATTGGAGGAATAGAAATGAGGTTAACCAGGGAAAATATGCAAATTCTGCTGCAGTTACAGCAGCTAATGTGTTGTCTTCAGCTTTTAAATCTCCTAATCCAATCATAGATAGCTAGGGTGCTAATCTCTCTATGTAGTTTCAAAACTTTTGGTACCCTCCACCACTTGGTTGGATTAAGATCAATGTTGATGCAGCTCTACTAACTTCTTATAATGCTGGAATTGGTGGTTGCTTCCATGACCATAAAGGAAGATTATTGATTACTTTTGGAGAAAAAAGAATGCATTGGGATATAGCTCATCTTAAATTGGATGATGTGATGGCTATTAGAAGATTCATTCAACCGTGGATGCTTGAGAGTAAAGGGGTTATAATTGAAGGGGATAACATCAATGTTATCACATTTATTCAACATTATTTGAATAAGGCTAAGTGGCAAAACTACAATCGGATGGAGGACGAATTTATTTTCTTAGTCGATTTAAATAAGGTAACTCTTCACCATATACATAGAGACTGTAATAAGGTAGCTGATATGTGTGCTACTTTGACTTTAGATAGGAACTTTTGGTTTGATAGCTCTTCTTTTGCTAACATTCCTCCTTCTCTTTGTTCTTTACTGAAGAAGGAATGTGAGCCTTTACATTAGCTTGTATCTAGTTCTTTCCATATTAATTGCTATTTGAATTCTTCAAAGAAAAAAAAAATCTTCCCCTTTTTTATGATGGCAAAATAATTATTGTTTGATTAAAATTATATGTTGAAACTTGTTCACTTTGAATTAGGTTGTTAAACCTAAGCTTATGTCCTAGCGGCTAAACAAGAAGGGGGGGGGGGGGGGGGGGGTGAATTGGTATTTAAAAAATTCTACCCTCTTTTAAAAATTTAAAACCAAGAATTTAACTTTAGTGAATTTTATAGAAAACATTTTTCAACTACAAGTTAGAAACAGTAAAACAAAAATAAAAGCAGCAGAAAAATAAAAGACATAAGATTTATAGTGCTTCGGTCAAACACGACCTACATCCACTCCCTAGAGACACCCTTTGAGTATTGCACTAATACCACTAGTGACTCTCCTTTTGCACCCACAACAAGGAGGAGAAGCCTTTAAAAAACTCTCTTCCACCACCACCCGGTGCAGCAGAGAACCGTCATCCTTTTACACTCTTCTCAGTGTTGGCAGAGAATCGTTCATCCTTTCACACTCTCCTGGTGTAGGCAGAGAACCCTTCATCCTTTCACACTCTCCTAGTGTGGGAAGAGAATCCTTTGGCTGTTCACACTCTCCTAGTGTGGGCAGAGAACCCTTCGGTTGTTTACACTCTCCAAGTGTTGGCAGAGAGCTGGATCTCCTTGACAGATCTTCTTCACAAGAAATCTTCACGCTCTAGAAGTAAGAATTCTCCTTCAAAACACTCTCTCACACTCCTTGAATCTCCATTCAATTGGCACAAAGATCAGTAGGAAAAAAGATTAAGTGGCAATTTATATTGGACTTAATATAGGAATAACACAAAAAATCATCTAAAAATTATTAAAATTCAAGTCTGTCAGTAGTGGATCATCACGTATGACAGTGAATTGTCCCGGATGATGTTACTTAATTCAGTTGGAAACAAACCCAATGTATATTGGTACGAACTGACTTCGTACACATTAATTGTCCCGTACGAACCAGGTTCGTCCCGTAAAAAAAGTTATACCATAGGGCAGTTTCGAAAACTATAGGAAGCTGCTAATTTTTTTAAAAGTCGGTTCGCTTGGTCCTGGGACGAATATGCGTTCGTCCAGACAAATTTTTATAGAGGTCATTTTTTCCTAGCACGAATATGGATTTTGTCTAAATGAAAATTTTCCAGAGGACATTTCATCCTGGGAAGAATTAGAGTTCTTCTAGATGAAATATTTCCAGAGAGCATTTTGTCCTAACATGAATATAAATTTCGTCTGAACAAAAATTTTCCAGAGGAAATTTTGTCCTCTGAAAAATTAGAGTTCGTTTGGACGAAATTTTTTCAGAGAGCATTTCGTCCTGGCTCGAATATAAATTTCGTATGAACGAAAATTTTGCAGAGGAGATTTTATCCTGGGACGAATAAAAATTCATCCTAAATGATCAGGACTTAGAAAAATTTTTATCCCTTCCTGTTCATTCCATTGCTCTTCCGAGGAGATAATTGACTTGATCATCCCGTACAAAGTATGCTCGTCTCGTATGATTCGTATAAATTTTTTATAGATCTCCTCAAGTGTGTGTGTGTGTTTATTAACTCAATTACAATTACTCCCTCTCAAACTTAATTCAAAGAAAAAGTACAAGCTTCAATTTACAAAATATCTCATGCTGAATTTGATTTGAAGTCTTCAGTAGTATGGAGTTTGATTTTCCTGAAAGTGTTAGTTCACACAAGAGCAAAAACAAATCTTCCAAAAAGTGTTAGGAGATATCAACACATAAAATAATATTTTTTGAAATCATCAAAACTATACAAGTTGCAAGAATGTAAAACATCCACTCCCTAGAGACACCCTTTGAGTATTGCACTAATACCACTAGTGACTCTCCTTTTGCACCCACAACAAGGAGGAGAAGCCTTTAAAAAAATCTCTTCCACCACCACCCGGTGCAGCAGAGAACCGTCATCCTTTTACACTCTTCCCAGTGTTGGCAGAGAATCGTTCATCCTTTCACACTCTCCTGGTGTAGGCAGAGAACCCTTCATCCTTTCACACTCTCCTAGTGTGGGAAGAGAATCCTTCGGCTGTTCACACTCTCCTAGTGTGGGCAGAGAACCCTTCGGTTGTTTACACTCTCCAAGTGTTGGCAGAGAGCTGGATCTCCTTGACAGATCTTCTTCACAAGAAATCTTCACGCTCTAGAAGTAAGAATTCTCCTTCAAAACACTCTCTCACACTCCTTGACTCTCCTTTCAATTGGCACAAAGATCAGTAGGAAAAAAGATTAAGTGGCAATTTATATTGGACTTAATATAGGAAAGACACAAAAAATTATCTAAAAATTATTAAAATTCAAGTCTGTCAGTAGTGGATCATCACGTACGACCGTGAATTGTCCCGGATGATGTTGCTTAATTCAGTTGGAAACAAACCCAATGTATATTGGTATGAACTGACTTCGTACACATTAATCGTCCCGTACGAACCAGGTTCGTCCCGTACAAAAGGTTATACCATAGGGCAGTTTCGAAAACTACAGGAAGCTGCTACTTTTTTTAAAAGTCGGTTCGCTTGGTCCTGGGACGAATATGCTTTCGTCCGGACAAATTTTTATAGAGGTCATTTTGTCCTAGCACGAATATGGATTTTGTCTAAATGAAAATTTTCCAGAGGACATTTCATCCTGGGAAGAATTAGAGTTCTTCTAGATGAAATATTTCCAGAGAGCATTTTGTCCTAACATGAATATAAATTTCGTCTGAACGAAAATTTTCCAGAGGAAATTTTGTCCTCTGAAAAATTAGAGTTCGTTTGGACGAAATTTTTTCAGAGAGCATTTCGTCCTGGCTCGAATATAAATTTCGTATGAACAAAAATTTTGCAGAGGAGATTTTATCCTGGGACGAATAAAAATTCATCCTAAATGATCAGGACTTAGAAAAAATTTTATCCCTTCCTGTTCATTCCATTGCTCTTCCGAGGAGATAATTGACTTGATCATCCTGTACGAACTATGCTCGTCTCGTATGATTCGTATAAATTTTTGAAAGATCTCCTCAAGTGTGTGTGTGTGTGTTTATTAACTCAATTACAATTACTCCCTCTCAAACTTAATTCAAAGAAAAAGTACAAGCTTCAATTTACAAAATATCTCATGCTGAATTTGATTTGAAGTCTTCAGTAGTATGGAGTTTGATTTTCCTGAAAGTGTTAGTTCACACAAGAGCAAAAACAAATCTTCCAAAAAGTGTTAGGAGATATCAACACATAAAATAATATTATTTGAAATCATCAAAAATATACAAGTTGCAAGAATATAAAACATTCAAATAGCAACTTTCTTAACAATCTCCCCTTTTTTATGATGGCAAAATAATTATTTTTTGTATAATTTCAAATTCTAAGAATCTCCTAAACTCCCCCTGAATTGATGATCATATGAAAAATAAGGAGGCTTTGCATAACAATTTTAACTTTTTCCATTTTTTTTTAAATACAAAATAAAATATGAAACAAATACAAAGCAACAAAGATACAAACATACAAAAAGATACGAACAATATTTTATCCCTCTTGTTGACAACAGCAAAAAGAGAAGAAGAAAAAGACCAGAAATGTAAGTAATCATATGATAATCCTTTAATAATTGATCCTTGAAAATGATTGAAATAAATCTTGTAAATATAACATTGATAATAAAAAGTATATATAAAAAACATGAGTCAATTTAGACAATAAGATAAAGAAAATCATTGTAAAAAGGATGAAGAGAAAAATTGTATATTTTAAATTTCAATATGGAATATAAATGTATAGAAGATCAATTTGAATTAAGAGATTAAAAGATTATGGAAAGAATTAACTACCACATGTGGCGCTTTACGCATCTTTTTTAAATTTGTGGCATATTTTTGAGCATCTTTTCACTTGTGGGCTTATTTTGTGCCTCTTTTTCAAATTGCGAACCTTTGTGCATTCCTTTTGATTATTGTATATTTATACATTTTTCAAGAGTAATTTTAATCTTTCCAAAATGAATAATAAAAAATTTCAAATTTTTCTAAGTGCATAAATATTTATTGATAAGTGAAATACAAAATAAGAAAATATCATAATTGTAATAATAATATTAGACATTAATGTAGTCTAAAAAAGAGACATGAAATTGACAATCTTAATTACATCAAGTTATAAGCAAAACTAAAATTTAGAAAAAATTAATTTTCTAATGAATTTAATTTTAACTTGCATTTCAAAGTATAGCACTCTTACGATAAAAAAAATATAATGATTGTCATATGGGCTAACACACATTTCTAAAAAACAATATTAAATCCAAAACAGAATAACTTATATTGATATCAAAATAAATGATATTACAATCTCATCAAATGATATCAATACGACATAAGATTCAAAAACAAAAAAAATCTAATGATAAGAAAATGCATCACTTCCTAAATCGCAAAACTAACACATCAACTAAAGAAAACAACAAAAACAATTGCATGTATCACTCAGATGGATCCTGATCTGGAGGAGGAGGAGGAGGTGCAGTACCGAAGAAGTTGAAATAGCTACTCATCATAAGCATATTGGAATTTATATTGTTTATCTGTTCTATCATAAATCCCATATATTGAGTGTACTGTACATCCTGCTGCTGCATATGAGCTTCAATATGATCAAACCATTGATCAAAGTGAGTCTCCAAACGGTCAAATCTTTGAACCAAATCCTGATAATTTGGTTCATTAGCTGGTGCAGGTGCATCTTCATGTTCTTCCTCAGTATCACTAATGACATGTGTTTTATTTGGTTCTTCTTTATTGAAGATTGCTCTAAATGATCCGTCATTGTAGTAGAGCGGTTCTTCAAAATCTTGATCAGGATGAACCAAATTGTATTTCTTATCCAGAATGTAGGAAACCAGATGCCCTAAGGCAATGTTCTTCTTTCTTTTATGTTCGACATGACCAATTTCAGAGAGTCCATAAAGATAGTCAAGGATTAGTTAGGCTTTATCTATAGATTGTTTAGTCATAATCAAGAAGGTTACTATAGAAAGAAGAGGAGTAATGTTGATTCTATCACCAGTTTTAGGAATTATAGAAGTTCTAAGAACATGCTGGATGATACGAGCATTACGAACGAGACTGGATACTTTAGGCATATGCTCATTAAAAATGATTCCTCTAATCACTATATTAATTTCAGACCATTCATATTCAGAAGTGGTGGTCAACGTATGTGCTCTAACTCCCTTAGTCCTTAAGTTCAAAAAGATTCCTAGGTCAGCTTTAGTGATTTCAACTTTTTTCTTAAAGACAAAGGAACAGATAACAGAATGGTTGGAGTTGAAAGAAATGTTTGCCTGGAAATAGTGAAAGGTTTCTTTATTATAGAGATAAACTAGTGTGAGGATGAAACCAAACTGAGTTGAAGTAAACAAGTTCATTACTTGAAAGGTCAATTGATCCTGGATAAGAATTCTAGAGGGTGTGATCTTACCGGACACGAATCTGGGGAAAGACTCTTCATTGGCTTTGGAAAGAAAGTTATCGGAAGAATTTTTCGGTGGTCCCTTGGTTAGAATCATTTGACACTTGCTTGAACTTGCCATTGGAAAGGATCTAAAGGATCAAAGGTTTTGAAAGTGATGTGTGAGTGTGACTATTTAGTTCAAAAGCCAGCCAATTTATTGAAAAATGACTATTCATATAGACAAAATTATGTTCATCCCCTACGAAATTTGATTCGTCCCATAAGAAAAAAATTTCGCATGGACGAATGAATGAGTCCAAAATAAAATGGCTTTTCGTAATCACACAACTTACGAAGAATACTTTCATACAGACTTTTAACCAAAACGATCATACAGACGGACACGTGTTCGTCCTAGATGATCAGAACTTATGATCATTTTAATGGCAGTTAAAACTGTCCCCTGCATTGAACCGACATGTGTTCGTCCGGACGAACCAAAAGTTCGTACGTATAAAATATTGGAATAAAAACTCCTATATCTGTTTAATTGACATTCAATCGTCCAGTCATTTGAACAAGTTCATCTTGGATGATCGTGACGATCGTACAGACGAAGTGAAAATTAAACACTGAAAAAATTGCACATAAATGGTTCATTCCGTATGATTTTCAATCAAAATTTTCAAAACAAGCACTCAATCAAAACTAAAACACAAGCACACTAAAAACACAATGAAAATGAAAATAAAAACTCAAGATACAGAAAAAAAATCACAAAACACAATGATATACATAAAATTACTGACTAAAAATAGACAACAATGTTGTAGAAAAAACATTTTTATTAAGCATTCAAATCGATTACTCAAAGCATTGTTCTTAATGCACTGAAAGTATTAAAGGCTAAACATTTTGTAAAAATATCTACATGTTGATTTTTAGTAGAAACATGAGTGAGTTCAATTTCTCCTTTGGATACATGATCCCTTATGAAATGAGGCCTGATGTCTATATGTTTGGTTCTTAAATATTGAATAGGATTTTTAGAAATATAAATAGCATTAATGTTATAACAATAAATTGAAATAGTGCCTATAGTTAATCCTAAATCAATTAACTATTATTTCAACTAAAGTACTTGTGCCACGTAACTTCCTAATGCAATGTATTCAGCTTTTGCAGTATATTGGGCTACTGCATTTTGTTTTCTACTAGATCAAGAGACTAAAGAATTTCTAATAAACTGACATGTTCTAGAAGTGCTCTTTCTATCCATCTCACAACCTACAAAGTCAGAATCAGAATAACTAATAATTTCAAATGAAGAGCTAAACTTAGGATACCAAATTCCTAAGTTCTGAGTTCTTAACAGATATCTTAGAATCCTTTTTACTACTGTCAAAATTGATTCTTTTAGATCTGACTTACATCTAGCACACAAACAAACACTAAACATGATATCAAGTCGGCTAGCAGTTAAGTAAAGCAAAGATCCAACAATCCCTTTAAATTTCTTTTGATCAACGGATTTTCCCTTAGGATCCTTATCCAACTGAACTGAGGAACTCAAAGGTGTACTAACAGGTTTAGCATTATCCATTTCATACTTTTTGAGGATGTCCTTAATATATTTTGATTGACTAAGAAATGTACCCTCTTTAATTTGTTTAATGCTAAATCCTAGAAAGTAACTTAAATCTCCCATTAAGCTCATATCAAATTCACTACTCATTATTTTAAAAAATTCATCACAAAGATTTTTATTTGAAGATCCAAAGATGATATCATCTACATAAATTTGTACAATGAGTATATCCTTTCCAAATCTCTTCAAAAAGAGTGTTATATCCACACTTTCTTTTTCAAATGATCTTTCAAGTAGGAAGGTGCTCAATCTCACATACCAAGCCCTAGGTGCTTGTTTCATTCCATGTAATACCCTTTTTAACTTGAAAATATGATTTGGGTATTTAGAATTTTCAAAACCTAATGGTTGTTCTTCAAAAATATCTTCTTGAATTATTTCATTTAAAAAGGCACTTTTTACATCCATTTGAAATAATTTAAATCCTTTAAAATAGGCAAAGGTCAGCAAAATCCTAATTGCTTCAAGTCTAGCTAGAGGGGCAAAAGTCTCCTCAAAATCAATTAATTCAATCTAATTAAACCCCTTAGCAACTAATCTAGCCTTTTTTCTAATGACTACTCCTAAGTCATTCATTTTATTTTTGAATACCCACTTAGTTCCAACTACACTTTGATCATTTGGCCTTGTAGTTAATTCCCAAATTTTATTTCTTACAAATTGATTTAACTCTTCTTGCATGGCCAAAATCCAAAATTCATTCAAAAGTTCTTGATCAATATTAGTGGATTCTATTATTGAAATGAAAGTTGAATGATTGACTTCTTTGTTTAATCCACGCCTAGTCCATACACCCTCACTAGGTTCAACAATTATCAACTCCTTTGGGTGGGTTTTAGAAAATCTCAAACCTCTAGGCAAAGGGTTTTCTATCTCTAAATTTTCTTTCACATTTTATTCCAAATTTTCTTCTAAATTTATTTTATCAATCTTTTGTGAGTTATCCTCAATCTCATCTTCTACAACATTTGGCTCTTCTAAATTTCTTGATTCATCAAATACAACATATGTGGTCTCCTCAATTACAAAAGTTCTTTTATTGAATACTCTATAAAATTTTCCAACACTTGAGTATCTAACAAAAATTCCTTCGTCTATTTTTTATTGAAATTTTCCTAAGGTAGATTTTCCATTATTATGTATACACACCTTGCAATCAAAAATATGAAAATGAGATAAATTAGGTGCTCTTTCTTTTAGCAACTCATAGGGTATTTTATTTAATTTAGATCTCACATTCACCCTATTTAAAACATAATATGCAATGCTAACCACCTTAGCTCAAAAGTATTTAGGAAGAGAGTATTCTGCCAACATTGCTTGGGCGGCTTCTATTAATATTCTGTTTTTCCTTCGACTACCCCATTCTGCTAAGGGGTTTTAAGCGCAAAAAAGTTGTGATCAATTCCTTTCTCCTTACAAAAATCCTCAAATTTTTTATTTTCAAATTCTCCTCCATGATCACTTAGTATAGTCATAATTTACACCCAAGTTTTCTTTGAATCCAAGTTGAAAAATTTCTAAATTTCTTAAATGATTCACTCTTATGAAATAGAAATTTAACCCATGTGAATCTCGAGTAATCATCCATAATCACAAAACTTTATACATACCCTCCTAGACTTACAATTCTAACTGGTCCAAAAAGATCCATATGCAAAATCTCCAATGGTTTACTAGTTCTAATATCCTTATTGTAATGAAAAGAGTACTTCACTTGCTTTCCTAATTGACATGCATCACAAAGGTGGTCTTTAGTAAAGTCTAGTTTTGGTATACTTTTCACTAAGTTCTTTTGGGTAATCCTCCTAAGGTTTTTCATGCTAGAATGACAAAGTCTCCTATGCCAAAGCCATGACTTATCAGAAATAGTTTTAAAAAAAAAAGTAGTAAGAGTTTGAATGCAATTCAAGTTTAGCATATAAACATTGTTTACCCTTTTAACATTCAATACATCATTTCCATTTAGGATTAAAATATAATTAGTAGGAAAAAAATTTACACAATATCCTTTGTCACATAGCCGGCTAATACTTAATAAATTATGATTTAAGCCTTCTACTAATAACACATTTTCAATATATAAATTCTTTAGATTTCCAATCATGCCTGTCCCAATCACCTTCCTTATTGTGTTATCTCAAAGTGTAACCTTGCCTCCACTCCTGGCATCCAACGATATGAATTGTGCAATAGCTTCAGTCATATACTTTGAGCATCTGCTGTCCAGGTATCATATGCTCTCACGAGGTCTTGGGTGAGAGCGACTCTACAAAATTATCAAACATTAGACCTGGGAACCCAAACAAGTTTGGGTTCTCCTTTGGCAATTTATAAAGAGATGTATGTATAATATGTCTAGGTTTATGCATCTTAGGTTTCCATACAAAATAAGTTTTCTTCTTCAAAGTACAGGTGTGAGCTATGTGTCCAATCAATCCATAATTGTTACATTTGACTTTTAGAAAAGGATTCCTAAGTCTACAACTATTCATTTATCTATTTAGGAATTTCATAAATTTAGGATACAAAATAGGATTAGTGAAATCTTCAAGTTTAGGGAGTATCCTATTATCCTCGAGAGCTTTTATTGTTAAATTGTAAAATGAATTCATATCTTTCAAAATTTGATTTGTATAATTTGATCTATAAATCTTTCTCTTCGATTCATCCTTAAAATTTTTAAAATCTTTTTCAAGTTCTGCATAGGATGATTTTAAATTTTCATGATTTTTATTTAAGTTATCAAACTCATCAAGTAATTTCATGTGGTTGTCATCAATTAAAGTATGAATTTTCTAAGAATTTCATGATTCTTTTGTAGTTCTTCAAATTCTAAACTTAGACTACCATGCATTTTCTTCATTTTCTTATATACATCATGCATGTGTTCAGAAACTTCAAAAAGTTCATCATAACTTAAGTCACATAACTCTTCTTGATCTGACTAATCAAGACTATCAGTCATTAAGCACATATTAGTGACTTCCTCTTCCTTTTCTATCTCTGATGAGTCCGAAGCTGAGTACACCCAAAAAGCTCTTTGGAATTTCTTCTTTCCCTTCTTTACAAAAGGATTTTCCTCTACCTTCTCCTTGCTATGAGTGGCTTTGAGTTTTGGACAATCTGTCTTTATATGTCCAAGTTTACTACACTCATAGCAAATAACATTATTAAAAACCTTTGCATTTCAATTAAAATTTATCTCAAATATTAGTATAGTTGGTTTTGTATACCCTTCTTGAACTAAGATCCACATACGATAATCAAGTGACTGTAAAAATGTAGACATGCGTGTTTTCCAAAAATCAAAGGGAATATTGTCAAACAATGGAGGTCTAGTTATAGAGTAACCCTTAGGTGTATTTCAGTTTCCAAATGTAGCCATCTACGTTAATCAAAAAGTAGTCTAAACTTATAATTTTGAAACAAAGCTCTAATACCACTTGTTGAAACTTGTTCATTATGAATTAGGTTGTTAAACCTAAGCTTATGTCCCAGCGGCTAACCAAGAGGGGGGTGAATTGGTATTTAAAAAATTTTACACTCTTTTATAAATTTAAAATCAAAAATTTAACTTTAATGAATTTAATAGAAAAAGTTTTTCAACCACAAGTTAGAAACAGTAAAAGAAAAATAAAAGCAGCGGAAAAATAAATGACACGAGATTTATAGTGGTTCGGTCAAACACGACCTACATCCACTTTTCAAAGGCATCCTATGAGTATTGCACTAATACCACTAGTAACTCTCCTTTTGCACTCACTGCAAGGAGGAGAAGCCTTTACAAAACTCTCTTCCACCACTCCCAGTGCGGTAGGGAACCTGTCATCCTTTTACACTCTTCTCAGTGTTGGCAGAGAACCATTCATCCTTTCACACTCTCCCTGTGTAGGCAGAGAACCCTTCATCCTTTCACACTCTCCTAGTGTGGGCAGAGACCTTTCGGCTGTTCAAACTCTCCAAGTGTCGGCAGAGAACCAAATCTCCTTAACAGATCTTTTTCATAAGAAATCTTCATGCTCCAGCAGTAAGAATTCTCCTTCAAAACACTCTATCATAATCTATCCTTTACTCTCCTTACAATTGTCACAAAGATCAGTAGGAAAAAAGATTAATTGACAGTTTATATTAGACTTTATATATGAAAGATACAAAAAATTGTCCAAAAACTGCTAAAATTCAAGTCTGTCAGCAGTGGATCGTCCCGTACGATCGTGGATCGTCCATGACGATGTTACTTAATTCAGTTAGAAATGAACTCATTATATATTGGTACGAACTAACTTCATACACATTAATCATCCCGTACGAACCTAGTTTGTCCGGTGCAAACGGTTATACCATAGGTCAGTTTCAAAAACTGTAGGAAGTTGCCAACTTTTTTAAGAGTCGGTTCACTTCATCCTGGGATGAATATGCATTCGTCTAGACAAAATTTTTACAGAGGACATTTTGTCCTGGCATGAATATGGATTACGTCTGAACAAAAAATTTTTAGAGGTCATTTCATCCTGGGATGAATTGGAGTTCGTCTGGATGAAATTTTTCCAAAGTGTATTTCTTCTTGGCACAAATATAAATTTCGTCTAAACAAAAATTTTCCAGAGGAAATTTCATCCTGGGATGAATTGGAGTTCGTTTGGATGAAATTTTTCCAGAGAGCATTTCTTCGTGGCACGAATATAAATTTCATATGAACGAAAATTTTCTTGAGGAAATTTCGTCCTGGGATGAATAAAAATTCGTCATGGATGATCAGGACTTAGAAAAATGTTGTCGCTTCCTATTTGTTCCATTACTCTTCCAAGGAGATAACTGACTTGATCGTCCCGTATGAACTATGTTTGTCCTTTAAAATTCGTAAAAATTTTTAAAGATTACCTCAAGTGTGTGTGTGTGTGTGTGTGTGTGTGTGTGTGTTTATTAACTCAATTACAATCACTCTCTCTAAAACTTATTTCAAAGAAAAGTACAAGCTTCAATTTACAAAAAATCTCATGCTGAATTTTATTTGAAGTCTTTAGACGTCTAGAGTTTGATTTTCCTGAAAGTGTTAGTTCACACAAGAACAAAAATAAATCTTACAAAAAGTGTTAGGAGATATCAAAACATAAAACAATATTATTTGAAATCATTATTGCTATACAAGTTGCAAGAATGTAAAACATGCAAATAGTACCACTCTTAACATTGTAAAACCTAAATTTCTCTTTAACTCCCCCTAAATGAATAAGCATCTAAATATAAGAGGATTTCTGTTAAGAATAAATCAAGTTTTTTTTTTAATTTTTTATAAAGAATAACATCACAAAAAAAAACACTTTAAAAGCTCACAACACTTCAACAAGAAAAATAAAAAAATTAAAACAAATGCAAATAAAAATAAACAAACATATAATATCAATATTTCACCCCCTTTTTGACAACAACAAAAAGAAGGAAGGAGAAAAACAAAACAAATGTAAGAAGTCATATGAGAAGTCTTTGATAATGATCTTAAAGAGATTGAATTATAATTTCAATATTAAGATTAAAGTTCATTAGAGAAAAATAAAGATTCAAAACATTAAAATTAAAATTTAATAGATAAGATAAATATATCAAGGTCATGAAATAATCTAGATAATTTAGATAAGAAAAAATTATTTTAATAATGATGAAATGAAAATTAATTAAAGTCAAATTCCAATACAAATTATAATTGAATATTAAATTGATTTGAAATTGAGAATTAAAGGATAGAGGAAAGATCATTTTCAATACACTTATTTGGTGATATTGTGCATCTTTTCAAATATTTGTAGCACAATTTTTGCATGTTTTTTATATTTAGACTAATTTTGTGCCTTTTCAATTTAAGAACCACTGCACATTCTTTCAATTTTTATATATTTGTACAATTCTCAATTTTTTTTTAATTGATCTTTCTAAAATCAATAATCTAAAAACTCAAATTTCTCTAAGTATAAAGATAATTATATTGAAAAGAGATACAAGAAATAATAAGACATCAAATTGTAATAATATTATTAAAATTTTGTATACCTAAAAAGAACATGAGATTAATATCCTTAACTTGATCGAGTTATAAATTAACTTTTATTTTTTAAAAATTAGACTTCCTAATGAGATTAATTTTTGTATTACTTTTCAAATTATAATACTTTTTAGATCAATTAAGTCTGGATTATCATATAGACAAACAACATTTCAGATAGAGAATAAATACAATTAATTAAAATAAAACATTTTTTATTGATATTAACTTAACATAGAGATACATTGACGCAAAGTTAATATCACTACAAAGATAACATATCATCAAAAATAAAAATATGAATAAAGGACAATCACAAAAAAAACTACTGAAAATATCACATCACATCTCAAAAGTATGACAAAGATAGCACACAAGAAGTATAACTATAAATCTGAGGGGCCATGGTCTGGTGGAGGTGGTTAGTTGAAGATAAAAAGTAGCTATTCATTATAGCCACATTGGTGTTCACCGAGTCAAACTGACCTTAAATCCAACCCATGTCCTGCTAGTATTGTGCGTCCTGCTAATTTAGATGAGCCTAAATTTGATCAAAGAGCTGGTCAAAATAACTCCTAGTCTGTTAAAGGATTAGGTGCAGGTGCAGGTGCTACCCCCTCAAAAAGCCAATGAATATAATAAATAATATGTTTATCTAAATGAAGCATCAATAAAGCATCAATGAACTGACCTTGAATCCAACCCATATCCTGCTGGTATTTAACATCAGAATCCTCACTTGTATCATCTCTCCCAAAAAGTGCTCTAAATGAAGCATCAGTGAAGAATATAGGAAATTCAAATTGAGGATCAGGATGAACAAGGCTATACTTCTTCTCAAGGATATAGGTCACTAGGTCTCCTAAAGCAATATTCTTATTCCTCTTATATGAGACATGACCAATTTCAGAAAGGCTGTGAATATAATCAATAATATGTTGGGCTTCATTAATTTATTGTTCAATCATGATAAGATAAGTGATAGTGAATAGAAGAGGAATATTAATAATATGATCATCAGCTTTAGGAAATTTAGAAGTTCTAAGGACATGCTAGATGATCCTTACATTTTTGTTCAAAGTAGAGACCCTAGGCAAATGGCAAACCTATTCAATCCGTCTAATAACTTTATTTATTTCAGTCTAGTCAAAATAAAAAGTAGAAGTTAAAGTGTGGGCTCTAACTCCTTGAGTTCTTATGTTCATAAAGGTTCTCAAATCTTTCTTAGTTAAATCAAAACATAAGAATTTATCCTACTTTTATCAGTGCTAAAGGTCATGTTGGCTAGAAAGTAGTGAAATGTTTCCTTATTATATAAGTAAATTAGGGTCAGGATAAAAACAAATTGGGTGGCAGCAAAAAGAGGTATCACTTGGAAGTGAATATCCTCTTGAAGAAGGATTCTAGAGGGTGTAATTTCTACAGAAAAAAACCTAAGAAAGGAATCCTCGTTAGCCCTAGAGAGAAAGTTGTCATCTCCACCCCTGGTAGATGGATCCTTTGTGAGTCTACCCCTCTTGCTAAAACTGGCCATTACTAAGATTTGAAGGAATGGATAGGGCTATTGAAGTGAATGAAAATGAATTCTAAATCCCTCCTATTTAAAGAAAAAATGACTTTTCATACATACAAATCTGGGTTTATATAATACGATTAATGTTTTGTACATACGAAAATAAATTTCATATGTATGAACGAATACGTTCAAAACAAAATGACTTTTCGTAATCACGGAAGTTATGAGGCATCCTTTCATACAGACTTTTTTACTGTACGGTTGCATAGATGAATAAGTGTTCATCTAGGATGATCAATTATTTAAGTCCATTTTAATGATTATTAGATTCATCTCCCACATTGAATGCCATATGGTTCATACATATGAACAAGGGGTTCATAAGTATGATTAGTTATAACAATAGATTTTTCCCAGATAACTGTCAAGGTGCATACATACGAATGAATACATATCGTCTGAAACAATACAGAGATTATACAGTACAAAATGTATTAAAAAAACAAAACTGTACGCAATAAGTCTTAACCGATGATTGACATGCTACATAATTCATACATTATAAAAATAATTTAAAATAATATGAATAGAATACTTAAAAAATTTTGCATGATCGATGAAAAATATGAAATCCGATGTGAAAATATTTCAAAATCACACACAACATAAAAACACATAAACATAAAATCATAAACACAAATAAGCACATAAAATATAAAAAAAGAGAACATGTAAAGACATATCATGTTTGCAGAAAATTTTATGTAAGCATTAAGATCAATCACACCTAGCCTTATTCTTAATGTGCTAAAGGTATCAAAGGCTAGAGTTTTTGTAAAAATATCTATAAGTTAATTTTCAGTTGAAATATGGTTCAGTTCAATCTCTTCTTTGGATACATGATCCCTTATGAAATGATGCCTTATGTTTATATGTATGATTCTAGAATGTTGAATAGGATTCTTTGAAATGCAAATGGCATTAGTGTTATCACAATAAATTAGAATAGTGACTATTATAAATCCTAAGTCAATCAATTATTGTTTCAACCAAAGAACTTGTGCCAAACAACTTTCTATGATAATGTATTGAGCTTATAACAGTATATAGGGTTATAAAATTTTATTTTGTATTGGACCAAGAAACTAAAGAATTTCTTTTGAATTGATAAGTTCCAGAAGTACTCTTTCTATCAACCCTACAACTTGTAAAGTCTGAATCTGAATATCCAATTATTTTAAATGAAGAGCTAAACTTAGGATACCAAATTTCTAAGTTCTGAGTTCCCAAGAGATATCTCAAAATCCTTTTTATTGCTGTCAAATGTGATTCTTTTGGATAGAATTGAAATCTAGCACACAAATAAACACTAAACATAACATTGGGTCTGCTAGTAATCAAATAAAGCACACATCCAATTATTCCCCTAAATTTCTTTTAATCAATAAATTTTCCCGTTTGGGTCCTTATCCAATTGAACTGAAGGACTCATAGGTGTACTAATAAGTTTAGCATTATCCATTTCATACTTTTTGAGGGTGTCCTTAACATACTTTGACTGACTAAGAAATATTCCATTCTTGATTTGCTTTATGCTAAAACCTAGAAAGTAACTCAAATCTCCTATTAGACTCATCTCAAATTCACTACTCATTATTTTAGAAAAATCATAAACAAATTTTTATTTGTAGATCCAAAAATGTTGTCATCAATATAAATTTATATAATGAGTATACACTCTCAAAATTTCTTTAAAAAGAGAGTGGTGTCGACATTTCCTTTTTGAAAGATCTCTTAAGTAGGAAAGTGCTCAACCTCTCATACCAAGCTCTAGGTGTCTGTTTCAATCCATACAATGTCTTTTTCAATTTAAAAACATAAATTGGGTTTTTAATTTTCAAAACCTAGAGGTTGTTTAACATAAACATCCTCTTGAATTACCTCATTTAAAAAAAGCACTTTTAACATCCCTTTGAAATATTTTGAATCCTCTAAAACAGGCAAAGACTAAAAAAACCCTAATTACTTTAAGTCTCGCTACTGGGGCAAAAGTCTCCTTAAAATTAATCCCTTCAATCTGATTATACCCCTTTGCCACCAATCTATCCTTATTTCTAACAATAACTCCCGAGTCATTTATTTTATTCTTAAATACCCACTTAGTTCCAACTCTTTGGATTTTTGTCCTTGTAATAAATTCTCAAATATCTTTTCTCACAAATTAATTTAATTCTTCTTGCATTGCCAAAATCCAAAATTTATTTGAAAGTGCTTGATTTATATTTGTGGGTTCTATCATTGATATATAGGTTAAATGATTCACTTCTTTGCTTAGTTTATGCCTAATCCTAACACCCACACTAGGTTCACCTAAAATCAATTCCTTTGGGTGGTTTTTAGAAAATCTCAAATCTCTAGGCATCAAGTTTTCTTATTTCAAATTTTCTTCCAAATTAACTTTGTTAGTCTTTTGGGAGTTAATTTCTATCTCATTCTCTTCCACATTTGGCTCTTCCAAAAATCTAGATTCATAAAAT
The DNA here is from genome assembly GCA_016618105.1 of Dendrobium huoshanense. Lineage (NCBI taxonomy): Eukaryota > Viridiplantae > Streptophyta > Magnoliopsida > Asparagales > Orchidaceae > Dendrobium > Dendrobium huoshanense. The sequence continues at coordinate 76,984,248 of CM028345.1, forward strand.
GCAGTATGTATGGTATCCTTAATTACTAAAATTTATTTGTTAAAGACTCTATAAGATTTTCCAGTACTAGAGTATCCAAGAAAAATTCCTTCATCTCATTTTGGATCAAATTTTTCAAAGAAAGATTTTCCATTATTATGTATGAATACCTTACATCCAAAAATATATAAATATGATAAATTAGGTGTTATCCCCTTAAGAAGTTTATAGGATGTTTAATTTAATTTCGATCTGATATTCATCCTATTCAAAACATAATATGCAGTGCTAACCACTTCAGCCCAAAAATATTTAGGAAGTGAATATTCTATCAATATGGCTCGAGCAGCTTCTCTTAATATTCTATTACTTCTTTTAACTACCCCATTTTGCTGAGAAATTCTAGGTGCGAAAAAAATTATGATTAATTCCTTTCTCTTTACAAAAATCTTCAAATTTTTCATTTTCAAATTCATTGTCGTGATCACTTTGGATAGTTAGAGTCTCACATCCTTATTTTTTCTAAATCCAAGTCAAAAAATCTCTAAACTACTCAAATAATTCACTCTAATGATATAAGAATTTTACCCTAGTGAATATAGAAAAATCATCAACAATTATAAATTCGTATACCTTCCCTTCTAAACTTACAGCTCCAACTGGTCCAAAAAGATCCATATATAAAATATTCAAAGGTTTACTTGCTCTAAGATCATTATTAGACTAAAGAAAGGACTTTACCTCTTTTCCTAATTAACATGTATCCCAAAGGTGATCCTTAATAAAGTCTAGTTTTGGTATACCTCTCACTAAGTTATTTTTGGTAATCATCCTTAGATTTTTCATGCTAGAGTGATAAAGTATCCTATGTCATAACCATGATTCATCAAAAATAGTTTTCAAACAAAAAGCAATAGGAGATTTGATACAATGTAAATCTAGCATATAAAAATTGTTTACCCTTAATACATGCAAAGTATTATTTCCATTTAGACTTAATATGCAGCTAGCCGGAAACAATTTAACACTGTATCCTTTATTACATAGCTGGCTAATACTCAATAAATTATGCTTTAAGCCTTCTACAAGTAGAAGATTTTCAATATAAAAATTTTGTAAGTTACCAATCATACGTGATTCAACCACTTTAGAAGTGGTGTTATCTCCAACTGTAACCCTGCCTCCACTTCTGACTTCTAGCGATACAAATTGCTTAGTATCTCCAGTCATAAACTTTGAGCATTTGCTTTCCAAGTACAAAATGCTCTCACGAGGCCTTGTATGAGAGCAAGCCTGCAAAACTATCAAATATTAGATCTGGGAACCCAAATAAGTTTGGGTTCATCTTTTGGCAATTTAAAACTAGATACATGTATGATATGTTTAGGTTTAGGCATCTTTGATTTTTACACTAAATGAGTTTTTCTATGCAAAGTATAAGTGTGTGCAATATGTCCTATAATCCCATAAGAATAATATTTAACTCTTGGAAATAGATTTCTCAATCTTTATAACTACTATGTTTCTTTTTGGGTTTTAAAAATTTCTGATATAAAATAGGATTAGTAAAATTTTCAAGTGCGATGCTTCGAGGGAAAGTGGTCGAATTCGCTCTATTCCCGACTAACGACTTGTCACGATCTTTTCTATTCAAGGAAGACATCATTTCATGTTCTACAACACAGCTTGAGGTAGAGTTTCTACGTATTTGTCTTTGAAGTTGGAATTTCATGTAGATTATTCATTAATCCCCCACCAAAGCCAGAATTTGCTAGAACTATTCCAGTGAGTGGTAGTATCTTAGTTGTCCCTTAGCTTTTGGCTCAGATGTCAGACTCCCACCGCTGACAGATGTCTCTCGATCTACTAAAGGAAAGTAGCATCAATATTAGTTCGAATCCAATTCATTTTCCATTTTTTTGCATAGCCGGGCTAGTGCAGGCTTACCACGCTTTGCGCCTGTGGTGTTTTAGAATTTTTTAGAACTATTCTAGTGAGCACGGGATTCATGCCGGAACATCCAATTTTCATTTAAAATATCTGGTACTTTCAACTTCATGATTGTATTCCAGGCATAGCAAAACATTCTTATGAATCCATTTCATATGTTAGGCGTACCCCAAAGCATTTACATTAGACTGAGTTGGATTGTTTTTAAGAAAACTATTGCCTTTTGTTTGCTTAATAATAGACAGCTGTAAAGAGGACTGGCTTGGAGATTCTTAGCTGGAAATCCATTAGGTGTAGGCGCTTGGAAGAGGTGGAAGATGAAAGAAAGATAGAAATCTTTCTATACGAGATTTCTATTCAATACAGAAATTAAGATCTAAGATCCAAAAAGAAAAAAAAAAGATTAAAGTAAATGGGGCTCCCAGGCCAGGATGTCTGGCGGAAACCCATATTGATTGATAATTTCCAAAACGGTGAGGTGTTTAGGCTTAGCTTAGCCCTCCTAATTTGACTTAGTTCTATTTAGGATAAGCGGGAAGGCTTGATAGAACATTCAAATAATGCTCTGGCACACCTTCTCCAATTCATTCAAGACCCTTGGTGGTTTCCTATTTTACTCAAGAGCTTGTACTTTCAATTTCAAAAATGTGTTCAAATCTTCTAATATATGTTTACTATAATTCAAATAATGCTCTCTACTTTCAAATTCATCCTTAAAATCTATTAATTCTTTTTCTAGTTTAGCATATGATGAATTTAATATTTCATTCTTCTTATTCAAGTCATCAAATTCATCAAATAAGCTCATATGGTTGTTATATATCAAAACATGATCTTTCTTAAGAATTGTATTCTCTTTGTAATTCTTGTAATTCTAAATTCAGACAAGCATGCATTTTCTTTAGCTTCCTATATGCGTCATGAATCCTTTCAAAAATGTCCAACAGTTCAGCATAGGTTAAGTCACATACCTCTTCTTGATCTAACTAATTAAAATTATCAGCCATTTGTTGACCTCATTTTTGTATGAGGTCACTAAGACCCATCCAGAATCCAGATTTAATCCTAGACCCTAGGATCCACTCTAGACTTTAGGATCTTTCATAGAACTAGACTTTAGAGCCTATTCTAGAGCCTAGGATCCCTTTAAATCCTAGATCTTAGGATCACTCCAACTTCAAATCAACCTCCACCTTTGATCAACCTCAATTTTAAATCAATTCCTATACTTAATCCACTCCAATTTCAATTTGATTCCTACCTATGACCAGTTTGAATCTCAAACTCCATCCAATTCAAGTCCAAATTAATTCAAACTTCAAATCAAATTCAGACCCAGAGTTTAAACTCAAATTCAAACCTTTAAGGCCCTGTCCTAAACACCCTTTTTAGAGATTTTTCAAACATCTCAAAACCCAGTCAAATGGCCTCTAATTCAGGGTCTATCAATTTCATATTGATGTGACATGACTCTAGAGGTAACCCTCCAAATTTGAGCTCATTTGGAGGATTCTAACCCTTGAAACTTAATATAACTCAAAATGTTGCAAAACCTTTGAATATTTACAATCCATGCCACTAGGCCTTTCACCTAGTGGAATTTGACTTTGGATCCCCCTCCAAATCATTTGATCCTTCTTAATACCTTGATATTAACTTATTAAGCAATGATCTACATCTTTTTAGATTCAATTTGACTCATAATTGACTTGAGACCAAAATGACCAAAATGCCCTTAAAGGAGGATTTTTGGACTTTTGGCCTAAACCCAATTTGATTTGACTTATCAACCTTTGAAATCTTCTTCAAATATCATTCCAATGGATCCTAAATGACTTTAGGAACACATTGAACCCAAACTTACTCTTTGGTTTGACTTGGTTGACCAAGTCAACCATGGTTGACCAAATCAACCCTTTAACCCAACACTTGTTAATTTTAACTATTCTAGTGATTTTGAATCAATTCAACTCATCAAGATTGGTTAATTATACACTCTTGACTTCAAATTCCTTGGCATGATGTCTTGTAGCACTCTTGACCTCCCTCATGCACATCCTAGTCACCATTGACTAGTCAACAAGTCAATGGGTCAAAAATAACCCTTGAAATGAGACCATAGCTTGGCCACCTCATCATCCCATAAAGCAAACCCTTTCTCCAAGCCAAAATCTCCTTTTGGCTAATGGGAATATGCTTTTTCCCTCCCTAATTGATCATTAAACAAGCTCTATTAACCAAGACAAGCATTGGTTCATCCAAATGGGGGAAAAGGTGTGGTCCCTCTTCACATGGACCAAGAGATGTCACTCTCAACCACCAACCCTATTCCATAGCTTTGGGCAGCATAGGGGACACTTGTCACTCATCCAAAACCACTCCAAATCAAATCACAACCATCCAATCCAAAAGCCAAAGGTAAAGTGAGGGAAAACTTGACCTAAAGGTGGCTTTTTCATCATTCCCTCTCATATGATCAAAAGCTCCAAACTCCAGCAGCTCTAAACCTTCCAAGAGCTCCTCCCATACACTCCAACACATTTCAAGTCCTTCCCAAGCTTTTCCCAACTATTTCCAAGCCTCAAATCACTATTTTAGTGAAGAGAGAGCATTCTAGAGAGAGAAAGAGGACTTTCCAATATACCTTTCGGTCCAGCGAGATCAAGCTTTTGGAGTCTTCAGTAAAGTTGTAGAGGATTGCTGCAGCTTTCCAACAAGCTAAAGATCTCAAAAATCCGACGGTTGGATCGTAAGTTATGCTCATTTTAAGTTTAAATTTCAATTTGAAACTGTAGCAATTTTACAATGAATGGAGCCTCCAAACTCCAGGCATTGTAAGATCATATTGCCCTCTAGCTACAGTTCAAATTTCGTGCAATTTCATCGAGTATTTTGAAAGATATGAGCGTTTAAAGATTTCTATTCAAAATGAACTAGAGCAGATCTGGACCGTCCGATCGACGATCAGACGGCTCAGATCTGGGTATACCATGCGGCTTCCTCCATGTTTGAACATGGGTCATCCCGTGGTATGGGAGGGTGACGTGGCGTCACGCCACGCCGCCACGTCACCGTCAGCTGATTTGAATAAAAAATGCTTTAAATGCTCCAAATCTTCAAAAATTCACAGAAAATCGAATTTTCCACCAAATAGGGCGTTCTTGGGCTCGTTGGAAAGATAATTTAATGTAGTATTTATTAAAATTAAAATTATATTGATTTGATTTCTGTATTGTGAGATATTTGAGTTTATGTGAATTTCATATATTGCTATTTTCTCACAATCCAGTGATCAAATGAAGCCCAAATTTTGGTGGATGATTATTGAGTATCTTAGGCATGTTTACTAATTTTTCTAGGTTTATATGCTCAATAGATTTCTGTGATATGAATTTTTAAGGTAAATGGTCTATTTTGGACCCTAAACTTTGAAAATTCATAACTCTTTAGGGTTTTAGTATTTTGCTGTGATATTTCTGTGGTATGCTTAAATGTATGTCAGGGTTAGACACACCAAGTTTCATGCCTATATAAATATTAGAGACACCTAGGAAAAATAATTAAGAAAATGTATAGAAAACTTAGAAAGTTCATAGGGGATTGTAAACACACCCAATAGGGGTGAAACTTGAACATAGTAAACTTAGTGACATCAGATACCTTAGGTTTAAATTTTACTCAATTTGGAGGTCATTAGGTTAGAAAATTGAGCATGTCAAATTTCAGCCCTTTAAGAACTTAAAAAATTCAATAAATCATTATAAACTTATATTAATTCCAAAAAATACCCATAATACCTCTAATTAACCATATTTAAACTCTTAATCATTCAAAATTGAAATTACATTAATTTGATATTAAAATCCACTTTAATTTAATTTTAATCAAAATCAATGTTTAATCAATTTTAATTAATTAAAAATTATTAAAAATCCCAAAAAATCTTTAAACACTTGCTGATCTCTCCTTAGATCATTTCTAATCTTTGGAGTTGATTTCAAGAAGTTTGGGACTCATTTGGGATCAAATCACTAAAATGACCCTTAATTGAAACAATTTAATAATTTCAATAAATATCCAAACTTCGATAATCCATAACTAATTCAAATAAAATCCAAATCACCCAAACTCACTTGCATTCAACTCCTAATAAGCTCTAGTATTTATTAAAAATATCAAATTCCAGAAATTTGCAATATTTTAAAAAGTCAACAAATCGGTCAACTTTAAGTCAAAACTAGTTCAAAACTTCAAATCTTCGTAATAAAATGTAGAAAAATCCGATTTCAACGTACTTACCTCCTAACTGATCGTAGTAAGGTCTAGTATTTGAATAAAATGCAAACATTCCAGAATTTGAGGTTAATCAAAATTTCAACTTTTGACCCTTTAATCAATTCATTAAAATATTCTAAAATATTCATAAAACTCAAATTTATTCTAAAACTCTAGAAAATACTGGTTTAATGCTTAAAAACACTTAACAAACCCTTCAAAACACAACAACCACCCTAAAGTTGAAGTTTATTGGCTGGACTACTCCGGGCTGCGGGGCTAAGTGTCCTAAGGAGGCTGGTTCCTCGAGCCTGGTGGCACAACGCCACGAATGAATTCTAAGGGGTGTTAAACCTTAAAATAGATTAATCTTTAATTATTTAACTTTTTTTTTAAAAATCTCTATTTCAATTACATTAATTTGGTTTATCGACTGGACTACTCCGGGCTGCGGGGCTAAGTGTCCTAAGGAGGCTGGTTCCTCGAGCCTGGTGGCACAACGCCACGAATCAATTAATGGCAAACTTAAATTAATCAAGCCTTTAAAATCAGCAACCCACTCCCTTTAATATTAATCCACTCTTTTAATTCTAACCAACTTAAATAACTTAATCAACCCCGATTGCTACTGGGTAACCCAGGCCTACGAGGCTATTAGCTTAGCCCCAAGGAAGGTAAAATAAACTTCACGGCCTCGGTGTGAAACAAAGGTAGCAATCAATTAATTTTTAAAATATATGTTAATTGAAATTCTTAATTCATTAATATTTAAATTTTAATCTAAATCCCCTTTTAAGCCTTAACAAACCCAGACTTTTAGATAACTTCAACTAATAACCCACTTTAGGATCTATCCCAGCCGCACGACCTTTCTCACACACTTTAGATGATGTGCTAGGACAACCAACTCTAGATCTAGGTTAGGCCGGTGTTTACTTTACTGCTGTGTGCCGGATTTTTCGTAGTTTTCACTGCATGTTGTGGATGAAATTGCTTCGCTGTGTCTGCTTACTTTTTCTGTACTCTGTGGATGGATTGATGTGTTTGGCGACTAGACTACCCTTAGGTTAGGTACGATCTGGATGTTGACACAGTTTTCTGCAGGTGGCCACGCTCATGCAGGGCAATATAAAAAGGGGGCAAATAAAAAATGCATAAATATTATAAATTCTTTGCACAGGTGCTTCAGCTGCTAATGCCCCCAAATCATAAAAAGAGCGTGGCCAGTGTGTTTACTTACTTTCTTTTGCTCATATACAACTGCTTGGGAATAATTGCTTTTTATATATTAATTGCTTAGGATAACCCTGCAGGTGAGTCTAGATTTTCATTTTGATATCAATGTAATTTGTGTAAGTGTCAAGTGTTGTGAATGTTGATTTTGAGTTGGGATACATAGATCCAAAGCTTGGATTCCAAAGAGGAAAGGATACCCCTTTAGGGAACACTCCTTTTCCATTTGGAAATCCAAATTTGGATCATACCTCTTCCTTACCCAAAGAGGAAAGAGTGGCCTTCCCCCTTAGAGGGAAGTGCCCTCTTGTCCATTTGGGTAATCCACTACGAAGATTCCAAGAAGATTGAAGAAAAGGAGTCCAAAGAAGAATGAGATTGAAGATTTGAAGATTTGAAGATTGAGAGTATCCCACTCAAAATAACTTGCGTCATTACTAGGTTTAGAATCCGGGTTGTTGTCAGTGGTGCCCGGCCACTTTACTTTCTGTAATATTCTGGTTTGTAATAAGCAAGGCAATTCTGCCTATGGACATTTATTAATTAATTTGTATTTGATGTGATGATTTGATTGCCTTTAGGATTACTTGTTTTTACTAGTTTTTTGGCGATTGCATGCCGCTCTTTGTTTTCGCCTGGATACGTGAGACTCGTGAGGGTGTGAAACTTTTCTACTCATAATTTTAAAAGTCTAAAATTTTAGTGAGTCTAAATAACATAGAAAGATAACGAATCTAGGGAATTAGCCGGGGATCGACCCCGGGGTCGCATGCATATTTCTGCATTACTCTTTCCTTGCTTTAGACCCTTCCCCGCCTGCGGGTAGAGTCCGGATAGTCTGACCTATGAGGACGAGGTGCCGGACCTGGGGAAGTCCAGTCTTCTAAAAAATTATTTTATAAGCCTGTTTTTAAAATTTTCAAGCATATTTGATTTGAGGTTGTTAACCAGCATGCATTGCATTAAATACAAATTAAAGAGTCAAAATTTTAATTTCATAGTCCTTAGCATTTTTGCACCCAACATAAGTTAAAGGGGCCAATTAGGAGAATCTCTAGATGTCGGCCCTAATTCTTCAAAACTTTAATTATAACGTCCCTACCACTCTTTCATAAAAGACCGGATTCATCTCTTTTAAATCGACTAGGTGGTTAGCTGGCTCCCCAATCCAGGCCGGGGTAAGTCCAGACCTTGCACTGCATTAGTTAGGATCGGACGACTGTGGTCCAGTGTCCAAAATAGATTTAGGTTCTGGGGCAGATCTTTGATTATAAGACCCCAAACTTCGGGAATCTAATCCCAAATTTCTAATAAAATGCTCAACTCTAATTAAATATCATTTCAATCCAAAAATAAAGCCCAACACTTAGATTAAGTTGGGACACTCCCGGATGGTTCTGGAGTCTCAAAGTGTCCCCTACCTCTCATCCTTTAACTCCGTTAATAACTGCTCAATTTTGATCCATTCCCTTTGAATTTCCAAAAATTCACTTCCTTTTTGATATCACTCCTAGAAAATCTAATAAAATTTTGCCACTATTTTAATCGAGAGTTTTCGTAGGGGATTTTATCTCCCTACGATGTAATTAACTACGAGGGCTTGCGCTCGTAGGAGATTTAGAACCACACACACCTGATTTTAAAAATTGATTTTTCAAAACTCAATTGGATTTCTTTGGGAAAACTTAAAATATTAGTGATCATTATTATCATATTTAAAGAATTATCATCGAACGATATTTTCTCCCTTCCGAGAGATATATCTTTCTTTGATAAGGCTTTGGATGTGAACCTAACGATCACACTTCTTGAATATTGTAGCTGGATATTCAGTTGAACCTCATTTTGATCCTTCGGGGTCATATGAATTTCTCTTTAGCATCCGCTCACAATATTCAAGATGAATTTCATAATTCTAAATCTGAACGCCGTTATGAAATTTTATTTTCATCTTTCGAGGTGATATATTCTTTCTAACAGGATGATTCAATTTTAGAATTAGAATTTAACTTTAACTCCCAAAGAAAACCAATATTTTCAAAACCTGTTTTCCAAAATTCCAAAACAAATAAATGGCACGCCCGGTGGGACAAATCTCTCTCTCCATCTTTAATAATGGCAAAATTTTGTTTCATCGGTAGTCTTAACTACCTTTCTTCCGTTGGTCCCTTTGCCCATTTCTTCCTTGGGTTTAGTGTGGCCAACATCTAAAATAATAATAAAACTTTAAAAGAGAGGTTTCACCTCTAAATTTGATTTTATTTAGACTACTGTTCTGATTTTGACCTTCTGCCCCAGCATAGCCTGTGAGGCGACAGTGTCAAGTCAGATCTCTAGATATCCTTTTCTAATTTTATGGATTTATAGTCGATAAATTTTTCATTCAACATATAAATCCTTAAAATTGAAAAGCATTCAAAATTTTTGATTTCATCCCAAACTTGCTAGTTTTAACCCCCTCATTCCTCTTTTGACTTCTAAGGGTGGGGAGGGTTAAACTATCCTTTTACTTGGGCTTTCTCACAATTCCATAGGCCTTCGGGCAAGGGGAAACTCTGTCCGTTGTGTTTTGGAATTTGTAAGAGAACCCATTTCAAATTTTCAAAATTTCTTCAAAAATTCTCAAACTCCAAGTTGACACATGTTACCCCATACGATTTCCTTGTGGGCTAATATATGTCATACTTTCAAAAATAATAATAAAATACTTTCTACTACTCTTTTCAAAAAAAATCTAATTTCAATCGTTTTCTTTAACTTTCAGAAAATTTCAAATGGCTGGCCAACTGATTTTCTCTTTTGACCGAGAGTTGTCCTCAACTGTTAATGACCAAGGGAGCACTGTTATTTTTGGAATGGGATTCAGTACTCTAGAGCTCTCTATGGATGGACACCAAATTGTGAGCCTGGATGCCAGTAAGGAAACTCCCCCAGTAGTTGAACTAATTGTGGCATCTGCACCTACCTTGCCAGTAGTCAGTGATGATCAGGAACAGCCTGAACCAGTTGTTGAGCCTTCCACTGAAATTAAGTCTGTCTTTGAAGAAGGGTCTAGTTCTGGACTTAGATTCACCACTAAGAATCAGAAGAAGAATTATTTGAGGAGACTTAGGAAGAAAATCTCTAAGGCTAAGAGAGTCCTACCTTTTAAGACCTTGGCCCAAGTAGAACCTGAGGCTGTTGAGGAACTACCTATTCCTGCCTCCTCTCCCCTCCTAAAGGGAAGTCGCTTTTACCCCTTGGCTTCAGCCCAAGGGGAGGAGAGGGTAGCTAGGATAGCCCGTTCTCCACCATGCCCGGTCGACTACTCGACCAAGAAGACTCAGAAAGAAAAACATCTTCAAAAGGCAAGAACTTTGAGAAATATAATTCACACCTGTGCTGCACAGACCGGACAGACTAAAGAGGAGTATGTGAAACAGTTAAAGGGAGTGATCTCACATCGCTTCCAAAAAGAAGTATTGAAGGAAGAAGCATCTGAAGCAAAGAATTTAACCCCTCAATTCGTTAGGAAGAATAAGAAGTATGTTAGACAGCCTGCTACTTCGGTGTTGGTTGATGGATATCACTGGGCGCCACGCCCTCTGTCTTCTCAAACAGAGGGTATTGTGTTGACTGGGTCCGAGAGAGGCCGCCATTCTACTGGTAGACCCCCGGTACCCCCACATAAACCTGTGAGATTGGCCTCAGTGATTGTCAAACCAAACGGGGTTGAAGTTCAAAAGTCTGTGGATCTTAAAGGAAAAAGACATAAATCTCCTGAAAGGAGATATGTGCCAAAGAGAACTAAGTTGGAAAATCTGCCACCACCTCCTAGAACTTCTAAGTTCATTCTGCAGCTCCAACGAGTTTCAGTCAACCCTACTCCGAGTTCAGTTGAAGTTGATGGATGTTCAGGCTAGTACCCCAGTTGTTACAGTTGATAGTCCTGCCGCAGTTAGTTTGATCCCGGATCCAATAGTCACCGTTCCTGTTACCCCAGTTGATGATCCTCAAAGTTCGAGTGTCATTCCTAGGCCCCTTAGTCAGGTGTCTGAGGACCTTACCTTACCGGATGTGGGAACTATCACTTTACAAGCTCCTACTTCCCTGAGGAATATGTCCCTCTCCCTGTAGAGGATGCCACTCTTCTGACTACCAGCTTTGGGATAGTCGAAGAGGAGAGAGTTGACCAGGATTTAGAGATGGAAGATGAGCCAGATACGAAGTCTCAACCAGATCCTAATCCGAAAACTTACAGAAATCATTGCCCTTATGGATTCTGAAGAGTTGTTTGATATGGCTGAGTATAAAGGATACTTACCCCTCGACCCTAAATCAATTGGGGATAGACCGGTCGAGGAGGTAGTTCAAGAAATAAGAAACATCTTGTTGAACAAAGAAGGAATGGCTTCTTTTGACCCTGATATGGATGATCTCCTTGGAAATGAAGATGATTATGTTGGAGGCATTCATGTGGTTGAGACTAGAGGGTCTAATAAAGAAGCTGAGCCCAGCAGACGCCGATTTGTTAAAGATGATGATCCGCATGCTGTTGAGTCAGAATCAGATGAGTCTGTGAAAGATAAGGATGAAGAACATATAAAGAGTTTGGAGACTCAGCTTGCTACCATGATGTCACAAGTTAGAGAAATGCAAGAAAAGTTGGACAAATCACAGCAAGAGTCTTTTGCGATTCACCAATCAGCTCGAGAGCTCACAGAAAAGGCCAAAAGGGCAGAGCTTAAATCCAGACCTCTCGAGTCACCACCTGCGACTCTCCCTTGTCCAGTAGAGACACCTCCAGTTCACCCTACAGTTTCCACCATTCCTCCGATCCCCCCCCAGAAGGATATCAAGCAGTTAATTGAGGACCAGGTAAGGGAGGCCTTAGCCCATGCTCAAGGAACTGTGTCTATTGCAAAGGGTAGACCCTACCCCGAGGAATATGACCTAGTTCCTTATCCAAAGGGTTTTGTGCCACCAACTTTTAAAGTTTTCACCGGAATTGAAAATCCGAGACAGCATCTGGCCCACTTCCGAGCAAGCTGTTGCAATGCAGGAGGGTCAGATGCTCTACTATTTCGCCAATTTGTAAGTAGTCTATCTGGCATTGCTTTTGAATGGTACGCCGATCTGCCCAACGGTTCAGTAAGAACCTTTAGCGACCTAGAAAACCTCTTTCTTAAGAGATTTTCTGGAGCGCAACAACGCACCACCGTGGGCGATCTCGTGGTTGAAAAGCAAAAGCCGGGAGAGTCTCTAGTTGAGTACATCTTGAGGTGGCGAAACCTCTCGATGAAGTGTGAACCCCAGTTGCAAGAACAACATGCTGTGGAGATTCTGTTGAAGAATATCCACGGTCCTGTTGCTTTTCTCCTGAAGGGTTTCACTATTAAAACTTTTGAGAAACTTCTTAATAAGGCTAGCAATTTGCAGGAAGAGGCTCCTAGGATGCCATTCTTACGAGAGCAGTCTGAAGAAAGGAAGGGTCCAAAACTGGTGAAGACATTTGAAAAGAAAGCTGTGGTTTCAGCAGTAGACAAAGGAAAGAGGCCAATGGTTAGTCAGCCTAGCACTCCACTTCCACCACAGCCGCCTCAGAAGCAGCCCTTTCAGATAGTTCCTCAACATACTAGAGATCCCTCTTTCATCCCTTTTAGAGAGAGATTGGCAAAACCTTATCCATTTAAAAGGGAGTCAGTTAAGAAGATCTTCAGGAGTCTGTTAAAGAAACCGGATTTCCAGTTGCCAGAGGCTAGAAGGCCTGAGGATGAGAGCAAGAAAGATGATCCCAAGTACTGCCCCTACCACAGGATGCTTAGTCACCCTCTTGAGGACTGCGTTGTGTTCAAAGATTGGCTTGAGAGGAACTACACCCAAGGTAACATCATAATACCTAAGGAATACTTGGTCGATCCAGAAAAGGCTTCAATTAAGACCATTTCAGGTAATCCTCTTAACTCTTCTTGTTTTGTTGAAGATGGTTGGGACATTGCTTTGTCCCGGGCACTTAAAAAGTCGATTAACAAGTCTTTTCATCTTTCTCAACAGCTGACTACGATAGCCCAGGCCCCGGTGTGGAAGGTTGACCTGGACGCTTCGCAGAAGGATGTTGAGCCACTTCCCTCTCCAGTAGTCTTAGGAACTACTGAGAAAAATGTGAAAGAAGAGAAATCTGATTTTGTAGAGAGGAAGTGTGTAGATGAGAGATGTATTAGAATGGCGGATGGTGGTGTTAAAACCCTTTCCCCTCTTTTGTTATCTGACTTTTACTTTGCCCCATCAAAGGCGAAGGGTCAAAAGATGAATAAAAAACATCCTTCTACTTCTGTCTTGATGATTAACCATGAATCTCAAATGCAAATTGATGACTCTCCTGCTTTGAATCAAACTCCTAATGAACCAAATATTGAGGCTAATCAAACCAACCTCACTGAATCGACTATTCAAGAAGAGGTCGAATTTGAAGCTTTATCAGAAAGTGATTTCCCTCAAATTAATTTCCAAGGAAATCCTATCTTGATAGAACTTTCAGATTCTGACTCGCTTTCAGAAAATGATGATCCGACACCTATGGTGTGTGTAGACACTGCTCTAGTTTGCCCGCCCGAAGACGTCGAGCAGGTGCAACTCCGTGGCGGTAAAGTCTTACCCCCTAGGATGCCCCCTCAGGATAAAGGCAAGCAACCTTCATTCGAAATTTTAAGTCCGGATTCCCCTCAACAACCAGAATCTCCTTTAATTCCTCCGGGTTTCGAGTCTGTCGTTCCTAAGGTTGATTACAATGTTCTAGCCCACCTTAGGAAGTTGCCAGCAAAATTAAGTATTTATGACGCCCTCCTTCTTTCCAAAGAAATGAGGGAGTCTTTAATTAAAGCACTTCTCGATCCCGAGATTTGCTTAACACAGTTGGCTGCAACTTCAGAAGGTGAGGCTCTCTACTTCAAAGAGGTCCCTGGGGTTACCTTTTCAGACGAAGATTTACTCTTGAGAACTGCTGACCACAATCGTCCCCTCTACATTACTGTAGATGTGGGAAATTTCAAGTTATCAAGAGTCCTTGTTGATCCGGGTGCATCGGTCAACGTGATGAACATAAAGACCCTTGCTTATCTCAGAGTTGATACTAGCAAGCTTTCAACCGACAGGTTGGTGCTTCGTGGGTTCAACGAGAAGGGCGAGAGAGCTTTAGGTTCGATCACTCTACTCCTAGAAATAGGAGGTTTAAAAACTGAAGCTAAATTTCATATAATTGATTCGACTACGTCCTTTAACGCACTTCTAGGTAGACCTTGGATTCACGAATATAGAATGGTTCCATCTACCCTACACCAATGCATTAAGTACCAACGAGATGGCATTGAACATGTGATTAAGGGTGATTTGCAACCATTCTCGATTCAAGAAATTGGGATCTACGAAGATGCTGCATATTTCGTACCAAAAGGGTCCTCGTCCCGTTCTAAATTAGAGATCAAATTTGAGGAGAAAATGGTTGAACAAAAATTCAACCAAAAGAAAGAAAAAGATAAGAATATCAATCAAGAAATGATTCAATCGAGTAGTGAAGACGACTCTGATATTGTTGTCCTTAGACCTCCAAGCACATTACCTCAAAGAGGTGGGAGGATGGCTTTAAGGGCACGAGGTCGAGGCCGTGCTTCATTAGAAAGGAGAGCAGCACCCGTATACATTGATTTGGAATCAGATTCCGATAGTGAACTAGAAAGTCAAGGTGCTGCCCTCTCTCTCGATTATCAAAGCATAAATACTCCTCCAAAATTTGATCTCACCTTAGACCAGGACAGTGACCCTGAGGTAGATATTTCAAAAGTTAAAAGTGACGAGCCTGAATTAACAATGTATGAAAAGCTCACTAGAAGGATTGAGGCCCTTTCTCTGACCCCACTGTCGGCAGGCAGGGTTGTAGGGTTGGAAGTCAAAGTGGCCCCCAACTTGGATGGTGAAGTTAAGAAAGTCCAGAAATTCTTTCCTGGCTCCTCCTCCGCAAGGGACGAAGGTGATGTAACCCTTGAGGAGGCAGATTTTAATGAATTAATGGAATTACCTTTCGGCTACTTCCCTGTTTGTGTAAAAAATACTTTTTCTAAAGGTTCTGTACCATACCGATGGACTAAGGGTCAAGCTAGATACCACGAGAACATTTGGCGAACAAAAGTAAATAAAAATCCAACAAGTGGTATTGGCTTTGGGACCGTTAGTTCATTTGATGATGATGAGTATTGCCTAATGATAACTTACCATCTTGATTCTCCAAATGTCCCTACAGATCCTCCTTGTCCTTTGGATGGACTCTGTTTGGAGACTTTAGACGATCCCGATGATCTTCAAGTTCGGGATGCACCCCCTGAATTTGAAGAGGAAATTAAGTCGACAGTCGATGAGTTAAGAGAAATTAACTTGGGAAACGATGATGACCCCCGTCCGATTTTTATAAGTACTCTGTTAAGCGAGGGTGAAACTCAAGACTTAATCCAGTTGTTATTCGAGTTTAGGGACTGCTTTGCCTGGACATATGACGAAATGCCAGGTTTGCCTGCTGAGGTAGCAGTTCACAAACTTGGGGTTCGGCATGATGCCATCCCTGTTAAACAAGCTCCTCGACGCATGCGCTTAGAGATTGAGCAACAAGTCGTTTCTGAAGTTAAGAAATTGGCAGAGGCCGGATTCATTCGAGAGGAACAATACCCCTCTTGGGTGGCCAGCGTCGTGCCAGTTCGGAAGAAAAATGGTCAGATTCGGATTTGTGTCGACTATAGGGATCTGAATAAGGCATGCCCTAAGGATGAGTTCCCTTTACCAATACCAGAACTCATGGTGGACATTGCCTCCTCACATGCTATTTTCTCCTTCATGGATGGCTCGTCGGGTTATAACCAAATCAAGATGGCCCCTGAAGATGAGAGAAATACGGCGTTCAGAACCCCTATTGGAATCTTTTGTTATAAGGTAATGCCATTCGGCCTAAAGAATGCCGGAGCAACCTACCAACGGGCCATGACCCGTATCTTTGACGACTTAATTCATAATCAAGTTGAATGTTATATTGATGATTTAGTTGTCAAGAGCAAGGTTAAAGAGGCTCACCTGCATGACTTAAGAGTTGTTTTCGAACGGTTGCGCCGCTACGATTTGAAAATGAACCCCTTGAAGTGCGCCTTCGGCGTCGCTTCAGGAAAATTCTTGGGATTCGTAGTGAGGCACCGCGGAATCGAGATAGATCCTGCTAAAATTGAAGCCATCTTAGATATGCCATCCCCTAAGAGCCTTACTCAATTGAGGTCTCTACAAGGTAGATTGGCATATATAAGGAGGTTTATTTCTAATCTTTCCGGGAGATGTCAACCCTTTTCTGTCCTTGCGAAAAAGGATACTAAATTCGTATGGGGCGAGAAGTGTCAAAATGCTTTTGATGATATCAAACAATACCTGTCTAACCCGCCAGTCTTGGCAGCTCCGATTCCCGGAAAGCCATTAATCCTCTACACCGCAGCTCTAGATGAGTCTTTAGGTGCTCTGTTAGCTCAAGTTAACGACGAGGGAAAAGAGAATGCTCTCTACTACCTTAGTCGAAGACTCCTTCCTACTGAAATTCGATACCCGTCAATTGAGAAGCATTGTCTTGCTCTGGTTTTTGCAGCTCAGAAACTAAGGCATTACATGCTTTCTCACTCAATTAGTTTGATTTCAAGAGTTAATCCTTTGCAATATCTTATGACCCGACCTACGTTGTCAGGACGTTTAGCTCGGTGGTCTATGATATTGTTGCAATTTGAGATTACTTTCACTCCCCTTCGTGCTGTGAAAGGACAGGCTGTCGCCGATTTTCTGGCAGCACATCCGCTGCCGGCAGATTCTCCTCTGAACGATGACTTACCCGACGAACAAATCATGAGTTTGGGGGAATCTGGCGAGGCCATCTGGGAATTATATTTTGATGGGGCAGCATCCTCTCGTAGGATTGCGACCCAACAATCTGTAATTCCTGGAAAGGCTGGAGTCGGTTTAATTTTTATTACACCAGAAAAAGGAATGATGCATTTTTCCTACCACTTATCGGAGCCTTGCACAAACAACGAAGCTGAATACGAAGCTCTGATAACTGGTTTGGAACTTGCAATTCTAATGGAGATTAAAGAGATTAAGATCTTTGGAGATTCCCAACTAGTTATTAACCAAGTCGCCGGAACTTATAAAGTCTTGAATCCGAATCTCCTAAAATACCACCAGTACACGCTCCACTTGTTGGAACAAATTCCCATTGCTACTTTGTATAGGGTTCCCCGTGGAAGCAATTCTGCGGCGGATGCCTTAGCAAAACTTGCAAAGGAATTTGCATGTCCTGAGGAGGATTCCATCCCTATAGAGATACAGGGTCGTAATACCCTTTCTCTTATAGACTTGGAACATATTAGTAAGACTCCCCTTCAGATCCTTTCTGCCTCTTCGACGACTGACGAAGAAGGCGATTGGAGACGACCCTTAGTCGATTACCTTAAAGAAGGGAAGCTTCCCCAGGATAAATCACTCTCCAACCAGATTAAGAAACGTGCCCTCTCATATGCACTAGTTAACGATCTGTTGTACCGTCGGTCCTTTGATCACATGTGGCTGCGCTGTTTGAACAAGCGAGAAGCCCAGAAAATTGTTAATGAAGTTCATTCAGGACTGTGCGGTGCTCATCAATCGGGTCCAAAAATGAAATTAAAGATTAAAAGACTTGGATACTATTGGCCTACAATGATTGACGATTGCATGAATACTGCAAAGCTCTGTCATCAATGTCAGGTCCATGGTGTGGTTTTACATCAGCCGCCTAATGTGTTACACCCTACGATAGCCTCGTGGCCCTTTGAAAGTTGGGGCACGGACATCATTGGGCCGATTGACCCTCCCTCTGCGAGAGGTCATCGTTTCATATTAGCAGCGACTGATTACTTTTCAAAGTGGGCGGAAGCAATTCCCCTGCGAAACGTAACATCACACCATGTCTTAAAATTCTTTCGTGACCATATTGTATATCGATTCGGCGTACCCCGCAGAATCATATCCGATAATGGGTCCGCATTCAAGTCTACAAAAATCAATAGTTTCGTAAGGCGCCATAATATTGATTGGAGATATTCGACGATCTATTACCCTCGGGCGAATGGATTGGCCGAGGCCTTCAACAAAACCTTGGTGCAAATTGTCAAAAAGACCCTTGATGATAACAAACGGCAGTGGGATGAGCGGTTGGTGGAAGCTTTGTGGGCTTATCGTACCACTTATAGAACCCCGACCCAATCCACCCCGTTTGCACTAGTGTATGGATCTGAGGCTGTTCTACCTTTGGAAATACAAATTCCTTCGCTTAGAATTGCAGTTCAGAATCAAATTACCAATGAACAAAATGTAAGACTACGATTGGAAGAACTCGAAGGCCTTGAAGAGCGACGTCTCCAAGCTCAACAAAGTTTAGAGTTGTATAAATCCCGTATGGTTCAAGCCCATGACAAGTTAGTGCGACCTAGGACCTTCCAGGCGGGAGACTTGGTATTGGTCCTTCGGAGGCCTATCTTGGCCCATCGGAAGTTGGGAGGCAAATTTGAACCTACATGGGAAGGACCCTTCGTTATAGAGACTGTCTACGAAGGAGGCTCGTATCAGTTAGTAGATTGTAAAGGGAACCACCCAATGCTACCTGTTAATGGGCGTTTCCTTAAGAAATACTATGCTTGATGTAGCTCATTTTATCAATCAATAAAACTTTCTTTTCTTGATTTTTAGCTTGATTCTACCTTTTTTTTAAGTTAAGTTTTTAACGCTCTTCGCCCTTTTCCTTAAGGTTAGGTTCTTCCTTCCCTTAGGATTAGACCCGCTAGTGGTGGAGTACGCCCTCTGTGGCACCACCCTGGCATTTCACCCGGAGATTAGTGGTGGAGTACGCCCTTCGTGGCACCATCCTGATTTCCATTCGCTAGTGATGGAGTACGCCCTTCGTGGCACCATCCTAGTTTGCCAGTTAATTTGCCTATTTGGAGTAAGTCTTCTATCAGCATCCTATAGGCCTAAGGTTGGGTGATGCCCTTCCTTAGACCCAAGGCTAGGTATTCCCTACCTTGGTTTCCAGTTGATCCGTCTACTAGGAGTAAGTCTTCTATCAGCATCCTGTAGACCTAAGGATTGGGTGATGCCCTTCCTTAGACCCAAAGCTAGGTATTCCCTACTTTGGTTTCCAGTTAATTTGCCTATTTGGAGTAAGTCTTCTATCAGCATCCTATAGGCCTAAGGTTGGGTGATGCCCTTCCTTAGACCCAAGGCTAGGTATTCCCTACCTTGGTTTCCAGTTGATCCGTCTACTAGGAGTAAGTCTTCTATCAGCATCCTGTAGACCTAAGGATTGGGTGATGCCCTTCCTTAGACCCAAAGCTAGGTATTCCCTACTTTGGTTTCCAGTTAATTTGCCTATTTGGAGTAAGTCTTCTATCAGCATCCTATAGGCCTAAGGTTGGGTGATGCCCTTCCTTAGACCCAAGGCTAGGTATTCCCTACCTTGGTTTCCAGTTGATCCGTCTACTAGGAGTAAGTCTTCTATCAGCATCCTGTAGACCTAAGGTTGGGTGATGCCCTTCCTTAGACCCAAGGCTAGGTATTCCCTACCTTGGTTTCCAGTTAATCCGTCTACTAGGAGTAAGTCTTCTATCAGCATCCTGTAGACCTAAGGATTGGGTGATGCCCTTCCTTAGACCCAAAGCTAGGTATTCCCTACTTTGGTTTCCAGTTAATTTGCCTATTTGGAGTAAGTCTTCTATCAGCATCCTATAGGCCTAAGGTTGGGTGATGCCCTTCCTTAGACCCAAGGCTAGGTATTCCCTACCTTGGTTTCCAGTTAATCTGTCTACTAGGAGTAAGTCTTCTATCAGCATCCTGTAGACCTAAGGTTGGGTGATGCCCTTCCTTAGACCCAAAGTTAGGTATTCCCTACTTTGGTTTCCAGTTAATCTGCCTATTTGGAGTAAGTCTTCTATCAGCATCCTATAGGCCTAAGGTTGGGTGATGCCCTCCCTTAGACCCAAGGCTAGGTTTTCCCTACCTTGGTTTTACCAGTTTTCCTTATCCAATAGGTGTAAGCCTTCCATTAGCATCCTATAGGCTTGAGGTTGGGAGATGATCTTCCTTCTATTCTCAAAATTCTACTTCCATTCGGTCAACGCCAATGTGTGCAGTAGAAGTTCCTTCTACCACACACATTGGGGGTCCATTTGTTGACCTCATTTTTGTATGAGGTCACTAAGACCCATCCAGAATCCAGATTTAATCCTAGACCCTAGGATCCACTCTAGACTTTAGGATCTTTCATAGAACTAGACTTTAGAGCCTATTCTAGAGCCTAGGATCCCTTTAAATCCTAGATCTTAGGATCACTCCAACTTCAAATCAACCTCCACCTTTGATCAACCTCAATTTTAAATCAATTCCTATACTTAATCCACTCCAATTTCAATTTGATTCCTACCTATGACCAGTTTGAATCTCAAACTCCATCCAATTCAAGTCCAAATTAATTCAAACTTCAAATCAAATTCAGACCCAGAGTTTAAACTCAAATTCAAACCTTTAAGGCCCTGTCCTAAACACCCTTTTTAGAGATTTTTCAAACATCTCAAAACCCAGTCAAATGGCCTCTAATTCAGGGTCTATCAATTTCATATTGATGTGACATGACTCTAGAGGTAACCCTCCAAATTTGAGCTCATTTGGAGGATTCTAACCCTTGAAACTTAATATAACTCAAAATGTTGCAAAACCTTTGAATATTTACAATCCATGCCACTAGGCCTTTCACCTAGTGGAATTTGACTTTGGATCCCCCTCCAAATCATTTGATCCTTCTTAATACCTTGATATTAACTTATTAAGCAATGATCTACATCTTTTTAGATTCAATTTGACTCATAATTGACTTGAGACCAAAATGACCAAAATGCCCTTAAAGGAGGATTTTTGGACTTTTGGCCTAAACCCAATTTGATTTGACTTATCAACCTTTGAAATCTTCTTCAAATATCATTCCAATGGATCCTAAATGACTTTAGGAACACATTGAACCCAAACTTACTCTTTGGTTTGACTTGGTTGACCAAGTCAACCATGGTTGACCAAATCAACCCTTTAACCCAACACTTGTTAATTTTAACTATTCTAGTGATTTTGAATCAATTCAACTCATCAAGATTGGTTAATTATACACTCTTGACTTCAAATTCCTTGGCATGATGTCTTGTAGCACTCTTGACCTCCCTCATGCACATCCTAGTCACCATTGACTAGTCAACAAGTCAATGGGTCAAAAATAACCCTTGAAATGAGACCATAGCTTGGCCACCTCATCATCCCATAAAGCAAACCCTTTCTCCAAGCCAAAATCTCCTTTTGGCTAATGGGAATATGCTTTTTCCCTCCCTAATTGATCATTAAACAAGCTCTATTAACCAAGACAAGCATTGGTTCATCCAAATGGGGGAAAAGGTGTGGTCCCTCTTCACATGGACCAAGAGATGTCACTCTCAACCACCAACCCTATTCCATAGCTTTGGGCAGCATAGGGGACACTTGTCACTCATCCAAAACCACTCCAAATCAAATCACAACCATCCAATCCAAAAGCCAAAGGTAAAGTGAGGGAAAACTTGACCTAAAGGTGGCTTTTTCATCATTCCCTCTCATATGATCAAAAGCTCCAAACTCCAGCAGCTCTAAACCTTCCAAGAGCTCCTCCCATACACTCCAACTTATTTCAAGTCCTTCCCAAGCTTTTCCCAACTATTTCCAAGCCTCAAATCACTATTTTAGTGAAGAGAGAGCATTCTAGAGAGAGAAAGAGGACTTTCCAATATACCTTTCGGTCCAGCGAGATCCAGCTTTTGGAGTCTTCAGTAAAGTTGTAGAGGATTGCTGCAGCTTTCCAACAAGCTAAAGATCTCAAAAATCCGACGGTTGGATCGTAAGTTATGCTCATTTTAAGTTTAAATTTCAATTTGAAACTGTAGCAATTTTACAATGAATGGAGCCTCCAAACTCCAGGCATTGTAAGATCATATTGCCCTCTAGCTACAGTTCAAATTTCGTGCAATTTCATCGAGTATTTTGAAAGATATGAGCGTTTAAAGATTTCTATTCAAAATGAACTAGAGCAGATCTGGACCGTCCGATCGACGATCAGACGGCTCAGATCTGGGTATACCATGCGGCTTCCTCCATGTTTGAACATGGGTCATCCCGTGGTATGGGAGGGTGACGTGGCGTCACGCCACGCCGCCACGTCACCGTCAGCTGATTTGAATAAAAATGCTTTAAATGCTCCAAATCTTCAAAAATTCACAGAAAATCGAATTTTCCACCAAATAGGGCGTTCTTGGGCTCGTTGGAAAGATAATCTAATGTAGTATTTATTAAAATTAAAATTATATTGATTTGATTTCTGTATTGTGAGATATTTGAGTTTATGTGAATTTCATATATTGCTATTTTCTCACAATCCAGTGATCAAATGAAGCCCAAATTTTGGTGGATGATTATTGAGTATCTTAGGCATGTTTACTATTTTTTCTAGGTTTATATGCTCAATAGATTTCTGTGATATGAATTTTTAAGGTAAATGGTCTATTTTGGACCCTAAACTTTGAAAATTCATAACTCTTTAGGGTTTTAGTATTTTGCTGTGATATTTCTGTGGTATGCTTAAATGTATGTCAGGGTTAGACACACCAAGTTTCATGCCTATATAAATATTAGAGACACCTAGGAAAAATAATTAAGAAAATGTATAGAAAACTTAGAAAGTTCATAGGGGATTGTAAACACACCCAATAGGGGTGAAACTTGAACATAGTAAACTTAGTGACATCAGATACCTTAGGTTTAAATTTTACTCAATTTGGAGGTCATTAGGTTAGAAAATTGAGCATGTCAAATTTCAGCCCTTTAAGAACTTAAAAAATTCAATAAATCATTATAAACTTATATTAATTCCAAAAAATACCCATAATACCTCTAATTAACCATATTTAAACTCTTAATCATTCAAAATTGAAATTACATTAATTTGATATTAAAATCCACTTTAATTTAATTTTAATCAAAATCAATGTTTAATCAATTTTAATTAATTAAAAATTATTAAAAATCCCAAAAAATCTTTAAACACTTGCTGATCTCTCCTTAGATCATTTCTAATCTTTGGAGTTGATTTCAAGAAGTTTGGGACTCATTTGGGATCAAATCACTAAAATGACCCTTAATTGAAACAATTTAATAATTTCAATAAATATCCAAACTTCGATAATCCATAACTAATTCAAATAAAATCCAAATCACCCAAACTCACTTGCATTCAACTCCTAATAAGCTCTAGTATTTATTAAAAATATCAAATTCCAGAAATTTGCAATATTTTAAAAAGTCAACAAATCGGTCAACTTTAAGTCAAAACTAGTTCAAAACTTCAAACCTTCGTAATAAAATGTAGAAAAATCCGATTTCAACGTACTTACCTCCTAACTGATCGTAGTAAGGTCTAGTATTTGAATAAAATGCAAACATTCCAGAATTTGAGGTTAATCAAAATTTCAACTTTTGACCCTTTAATCAATTCATTAAAATATTCTAAAATATTCATAAAACTCAAATTTATTCTAAAACTCTAGAAAATACTGGTTTAATGCTTAAAACACTTAACAAACCCTTCAAAACACAACAACCACCCTAAAGTTGAAGTTTATTGGCTGGACTACTCCGGGCTGCGGGGCTAAGTGTCCTAAGGAGGCTGGTTCCTCGAGCCTGGTGGCACAACGCCACGAATGAATTCTAAGGGGTGTTAAACCTTAAAATAGATTAATCTTTAATTATTTAACTTTTTTTTTAAAAAATCTCTATTTCAATTACATTAATTTGGTTTATCGGCTGGACTACTCCGGGCTGCGGGGCTAAGTGTCCTAAGGAGGCTGGTTCCTCGAGCCTGGTGGCACAACGCCACGAATCAATTAATGGCAAACTTAAATTAATCAAGCCTTTAAAATCAGCAACCCACTCCCTTTAATATTAATCCACTCTTTTAATTCTAACCAACTTAAATAACTTAATCAACCCCGATTGCTACTGGGTAACCCAGGCCTACGAGGCTATTAGCTTAGCCCCAAGGAAGGTAAAATAAACTTCACGGCCTCGGTGTGAAACAAAGGTAGCAATCAATTAATTTTTAAAATATATGTTAATTGAAATTCTTAATTCATTAATATTTAAATTTTAATCTAAATCCCCTTTTAAGCCTTAACAAACCCAGACTTTTAGATAACTTCAACTAATAACCCACTTTAGGATCTATCCCAGCCGCACGACCTTTCTCACACACTTTAGATGATGTGCTAGGACAACCAACTCTAGATCTAGGTTAGGCCGGTGTTTACTTTACTGCTGTGTGCCGGATTTTTCGTAGTTTTCACTGCATGTTGTGGATGAAATTGCTTCGCTGTGTCTGCTTACTTTTTTTGTACTCTGTGGATGGATTGATGTGTTTGACGACTAGACTACCCTTAGGTTAGGTACGATCTGGATGTTGACACAGTTTTCTGCAGGTGGCCACGCTCATGCAGGGCAATATAAAAAGGGGGCAAATAAAAAATGCATAAATATTATAAATTCTTTGCACAGGTGCTTCAGCTGCTAATGCCCCCAAATCATAAAAAGAGCGTGGCCAGTGTGTTTACTTACTTTCTTTTGCTCATATACAACTGCTTGGGAATAATTGCTTTTTATATATTAATTGATTAGGATAACCCTGCAGGTGAGTCTAGATTTTCATTTTGATATCAATGTAATTTGTGTAAGTGTCAAGTGTTGTGAATGTTGATTTTGAGTTGGGATACATAGATCCAAAGCTTGGATTCCAAAGAGGAAAGGATACCCCTTTAGGGAACACTCCTTTTCCATTTGGAAATCCAAATTTGGATCATACCTCTTCCTTACCCAAAGAGGAAAGAGTGGCCTTCCCCCTTAGAGGGAAGTGCCCTCTTGTCCATTTGGGTAATCCACTACGAAGATTCCAAGAAGATTGAAGAAAAGGAGTCCAAAGAAGAATGAGATTGAAGATTTGAAGATTTGAAGATTGAGAGTATCCCACTCAAAATAACTTGCGTCATTACTAGGTTTAGAATCCGGGTTGTTGTCAGTGGTGCCCGGCCACTTTACTTTCTGTAATATTATGGTTTGTAATAAGCAAGGCAATTCTGCCTATGGACATTTATTAATTAATTTGTATTTGATGTGATGATTTGATTGCCTTTAGGATTACCTGTTTTTACTAGTTTTTTGGCGATTGCATGCCGCTCTTTGTTTTCGCCTGGATACGTGAGACTCGTGAGGGTGTGAAACTTTTCTACTCATAATTTTAAAAGTCTAAAATTTTAGTGAGTCTAAATAACATAGAAAGATAACGAATCTAGGGAATTAGCCGGGGATCGACCCCGGGGTCGCATGCATATTTCTGCATTACTCTTTCCTTGCTTTAGACCCTTCCCCGCCTGCGGGTAGAGTCCGGATAGTCTGACCTATGAGGACGAGGTGCCGGACCTGGGGAAGTCCAGTCTTCTAAAAAAATTATTTTATAAGCCTGTTTTTAAAATTTTCAAGCATATTTGATTTGAGGTTGTTAACCAGCATGCATTGCATTAGATACAAATTAAAGAGTCAAAATTTTAATTTCATAGTCCTTAGCATTTTTGTACCCGACATAAGTTAAAGGGGCCAATTAGGAGAATCTCTAGATGTCGGCCCTAATTCTTCAAAACTTTAATTATAACGTCCCTACCACTCTTTCATAAAAGACCGGATTCATCTCTTTTAAATCGACTAGGTGGTTAGCTGGCTCCCCAATCCAGGCCGGGGTAAGTCCAGACCTTGCACTGCATTAGTTAGGATCGGACGACTGTGGTCCAGTGTCCAAAATAGATTTAGGTTCTGGGGCAGATCTTTGATTATAAGACCCCAAACTTCGGGAATCTAATCCCAAATTTCTAATAAAATGCTCAACTCTAATTAAATATCATTTCAATCCAAAAAATAAAGCCCAACACTTAGATTAAGTTGGGACACTCCCGGATGGTTCTGGAGTCTCAAAGTGTCCCCTACCTCTCATCCTTTAACTCCGTTAATAACTGCTCAATTTTGATCCATTCCCTGTTGAATTTCCAAAAATTCACTTCCTTTTTGATATCACTCCTAGAAAATCTAATAAAATTTTGCCACTATTTTAATCGAGAGTTTTCGTAGGGGATTTTATCTCCCTACGATGTAATTAACTACGAGGGCTTGCGCTCGTAGGAGATTTAGAACCACACACACCTGATTTTAAAAATTGATTTTTCAAAACTCAATTGGATTTCTTTGGGAAAACTTAAAATATTAGTGATCATTATTATCATATTTAAAGAATTATCATCGAACGATATTTTCTCCCTTCCGAGAGATATATCTTTCTTTGATAAGGCTTTGGATGTGAACCTAACGATCACACTTCTTGAATATTGTAGCTGGATATTCAGTTGAACCTCATTTTGATCCTTCGGGGTCATATGAATTTCTCTTTAGCATCCGCTCACAATATTCAAGATGAATTTCATAATTCTAAATCTGAACGCCGTTATGAAATTTTATTTTCATCTTTCGAGGTGATATATTCTTTCTAACAGGATGATTCAATTTTAGAATTAGAATTTAACTTTAACTCCCAAAGAAAACCAATATTTTCAAAACCTGTTTTCCAAAATTCCAACAACACCATTAAGCATAAGTTGGTGACTTTGTCCTTTTTCTTAGTTTCTAACAAATCTGAAGCTGAGTTAACCCGAAAAGCTCTTTGGAATCTCTTCTTGTCTTTTTTTCACATTTGGTTTCTCCTCTACCTTCTTCTTGCTAGGATTGACTTTTAGGTTTGGGCAGTTCAATTTTGTATATTCAGGTTTCCTACACTCGTAGCAAATTACATCATTAAAAACTTTAACATTCCTATTAAACATACCTCTATTCCACTGTTGGCATCTCCTCTACTACCTTTTAAGAAAGCTCCTAAATTATCTAGTCATTAATGTTATGTCGTCCTCATCCTCAATGTTCTTCTCCTTTCACTGTTCACCTGCATTAACCTTCCTTTGACTCACTCTTTACTCGTAGGAAATTAATAAACCAAGAAGATTATTAATAGAGTAAACATTCAAATCTTTAGATTTTATAATTGTAGTTATTTTTGCATCATATACAATAAGTAAACAATGAAGAATCTTATTAACCATTTCAACATTTGTTAGTTCTCTACCCAATGCATTTAAAGAAATAATAATTTGAGTAAGTCTTATATACATTTAAGAAATGGATTCAATAAAATCCCTTTCAACTCTAATTCCATGAACTAATCTAGTTGGTTTTGTATACCCTTATTATACTAAGATCTACATATGATAATCTAATGACTGTAAAAATGTAGACATGCATGTTTTCCAAAAATTAAACAGGATGTTATTAAATAAAAGAGGTATTGTGATTGAATACCCTTCAAGTGTGTAAAGGTTTCCAAAAGTAGCCAAACTCATTTATCAAAAAATAGTCTAAACTTATGATTTTGAAACAAAGCTCTGATACCAATTGTTGATTCTTATTGAATCTAAAATATGTTGTTAAACCTAATATAATGTCCCAAAGCTAACCAAGAGGGAAGCTGCATTGGTAATTTTAAAAATTATTTCTTCTTGGATTTAAAAATTGAAACCAGTTAACAATTTGTATCAATTTAATCAAAATTATTTTAAAATAAATTTTTAACCACAAAATTAAAATTATAATAAGTAAGCTGGAAAAATTAAAATGACAAAGATTGATAGTGGTTCGGTCAAACACGACCTACATCCACTCCCTGAAGCCTCCCATTTCAAGTATTGCACTATTACCAAAGTGACTCTCCTTCAAAGATCTTCTCATGGAAAATCAAGAAATTTAAGTGGAAGAGTGAAAAACATAAATCACACTCATAGATCCTTACTTTTGAGTAACCTTGTGAACCCTCCACACTCCACTAGCAAGAAATCTATCTCAAATACTCTCTCACACTCTCTCTTTCAAAAGCCCTTGAAAAATCACGATGCAAAAGATTTTAACATCAGTCTTTAATGGACCTTTTATACAAAAGACATGAAAAACTGTCCATAAAATTAAATTTTTAAATTTTGAGTGTGTACAATCATATGTTCAAATGTATGAATAGTATAAATACTATTTCTTACAAACTTATTATGAATTGAAACGAAATCATTTCATACATTATCATCATTTGGTACGAATTAAGTTCATCTGGGATGAATAGTTAGAAGATTAAATTTTGTCTGTTGAGTCCAGTAATTAGGTTGTTAAGCCTAAGTAAATGTCCCACGGCTACCAAGAGGGGGGTGAATTGGTAGTTTTAAAAATTTTAAACCCTCTTAATGATAAAGTTGAACCAAAATAAAATATTCTTTTAAAGTTTGTAGAAAAATATTTTTCAACCACAGAGTTGTTAAAACTGAAATTTAAAGTGCGGAAACGTAAAAGCAATAAAAGTAAATGACACCAGATTTATAGTGGTTCGGTCTATAACCATACCTACATCCACTCCTCAGAGGCACCCTCTGAGTATTGCACTAATACCACAAAGTGACTCTCCTTTAGCACCCACAGCAAGGCGGAGAAGCCTGTACAAAACACTCTTTTCACCACTACCCGGTGCAGCAGAGAACCGTCGTCCTTTTACACAATCCACAGTGCTGGCAGAGAACCGTCGTCCTTTTACACTCTCCTAGTGTGGGTAGAGAACCCTACGGCTGTTTACACTCTCCAAGTGTAGGCAGAGAACCTTCGTCCTTTTACACTCTCCAAGTGTGGGCAGAGAACCCTTCGGCTGTTCACACTCTCCAAGTGTCGGCAGAGAACCGGATCTTCTTGACTGATCTTCTCACAAGAATCTAAAAGGAAGAAGGAAAAGAGTGAAGAAATCCAATTTCACAAGTAGAGACTCTTACCTTAGTAATCCAAGTGAAGCCTTCTCGCTCCAGTGGTAGGAATCCTCCCTTGAATGCTCTCTTCTACTCTCTCCTTGGCTATTCTCTCAAGAGGCACGAAGATCAAATGACAAAAAGATTGGGTGGCAGTCTAATTTGGACTATTTATACAAAAGACATGAAAAACCGCCCAAAAACTGCATATTTTTAATTCTGTACGCAGTGGATCGTCCCGTACGATCCTGGATCGTCCTGGACGATTTTACTTAAACGATCTGAAACGAACCACTTTGTATATGTGTACGAAATGACTTCGTACAGCTGATCGTCCTGTACGAACTAGGTTCGACCAGTACGAACGGTTATTACAAGGTCGGTTCTAGAAACTGCTGAAAACTGTTCTAAGTCGGTTAATCGTTTGGACGAAAATATGTTCGTTTGGACAAAAATTTTCCAGAGAGCCGATCGTCCTGGACGATTATTTATTTCGTCTGGACGAAAATTTTCCAGAGGACCAATCGCCGCGGACGATAATTTGTTTTCGTCTGGACAAAAATTTTCCAGAGAGCTGATCGTCCGGTACGATATTTATTTTCGTCTGGACGAAAATTTTCCAGAGGACTGGTCGCCTCGTACGATGATAAAATTCGTCTGGACGAAAGTTTTACAGAGAACCCATCGTCCGGGACGAAAATAAAATTCGTCCTGGATGAATAGAACTTAGAAAAAATTTTCAGAACAAGTTCCTATTCGTTCCAAGTGCTCTATAGGAGATAACTGACAGATCGTCCAGTACGATAAATATCGTCCTGTACGATCAGTATAGAATTTTAAGATCTCCTTATTTGTGTGTGTGAGATTTTATTCACTCAATTACAATCACTCCCTTTCAAAATTAATTCAAAGAAAAGGCAAACTTCAAATAAACAAAATATCTCATGTTGAATTTGATTTGAAGTTATCGTAGTCTGGAGTCTGATTTTCCTGAAATGTTAGTACACACAAGAGCAAGTACAAATCTTCTGAAATTGTTAGGAGATAACTATACATTTGAACAATAATGTTTGGAATCATCAAAACTACATAAGTTGCACAAATATACATCATTCAAAAGCAACTATTCAAACATTGTCTGTATGAAATGTCAGTACAAAATGAGCTAGAATTAGAATAGAGACATTCGTCCTGGTACGAACATAAATATCATCCCATACGATCTCCGTTCGAGGATAAAATAGAGGCATTCATCCCTATATTGAATTAAATATTGTCTCATTCGATCTTAATCCGAGAACAAAATAGAGGCGTTCATCCTTATACAAAATTAAATATTATCCTGTACGATCTTTGACCGAGGACAAAATAGAGGTGTTTATCCCTGTACGAAATTAAATATCATCCCATATGATATTCGTCCGAGGATAAAATTGAGGTGTTCGTCCCTATACAAAATTAAATATTATCCCGTATGAACCATACTTAGAAAAATAATTTCATTTCTATTCGTTCCCTTGCTCGTTGGGGAAAAATAAATGATCAGATCATCCTGTACGAAGAAATATCGTAAAGTACAATCAGTTAAAAAATATGTATTTTAAACTCTCCCCTGTTGTGTGTGTGTGCTCAATTATTCAATTACAATCACACTATCTCAGACTCAATAAAATGGAAAATACAGACTTTAATTATAATAAACTCTAAACTGATCTTAATTTGAAGTCTTCAATAATCCGGAGTAAGATTTTCCTGAAATGTTAGTACACACAAGAGAACAACAATTCTTCTAAAATATATTAGTAGAAATGATAATCAAAGTAATTATATTTAGAATCATAAAAAACATTCAAGTTGCAATAATATCAAACATGCAAAACTAAGAAGTAACTGTCTCAACACATCAAACAAGTGTTTTTTTGTGGTTAGTTTGCACATATGATTGCTGAGTGTCAACAAGGTGTTTTTTACAAACATTCTAATTTTAGCGGCTTTAAGCAGTCGACCATGGGTACACTGAGGATAGTACCATCTCGACCATATACTAAGGCTTCTTGTAACCAAGATGGTTATCTAGTATCATGAGGTTAACCTTCTGTTGGTTTACGAGGTGTAGTAGTTCTATTACAATGACACCAGTGCATCCATGAGTTTACAGTCTGCACCATAAGAGGCCACTAAGTCCCCAGATGTTATGAAAAGTATAAATTATATATATATATATATATATATATATATATATATATATATATATATATATATATATATATATATATATATATATATATATATATATATATTTCCTTGCTATATTTTATTCAATTCTAGTGCTATTCATTCTTTCATTTCTAAGTAGTATTTTGATTATCTCATTTTGTCTTATATATTATTACATATTTCTTTATATATGGTATTACCTACATGAGATAGAATGGTAGCTCGTAGGGTTTATTTTTATGATTTAGTGTTTTTTGATAGAGTGTTAGCCCTGGTTTGTTTTTGTTTCCTATTTTTGGAATTGATATATATTTTTGGGTATGTAATAGATGCGTTAATATGGGGTTGAGATTGATTGCTTGAATAAGAAAGTGACTTTTTATTAGAATGGTCAAAGCTTTATATTTTAGGGAATTAAATGAGTTCTATCATGTCTGATTTCAATTGTAGAAGTGGATTGACATTTGAGGAAAGGTATCCAAGTATTTTTAGCATTTCATTTAAATGAAAGCCTCTCTTCTAATTATGTGAGTAGTGTCTCTATAGTACATGAGTTTATATGTTTTTCTGGAGGAATTATTGACTTTATCTCCTAATAGATAAATAAAGTTATGTGTCAAACTTTTAAAGGTATTGCACTGATCTCTAATGCTCCATATAGAATGGAACCTAAGGAGCTTTAGGAGTTAAAGGTTCAGTTTCAGGAGTAAGTTAACAAGGGATTCATCCTCTCTAGCCTGCCTCCATGTGAATCACCTATTTTATATATGAAGAAAAGGATGGTATAATGTGCATGTACATTGATTAAAAGGAGTTAAATAATTTCATTATAAAGAATAAATATTTGTGGCCTATGATTAACAATTACTTTTATCAACTGGATGAATGTTCATCATATTCTACGATCGACCTATGATATAGTTATCAACATTTCAAGGTAAGGGAAATGAATGTGGAGACATACAACTACTTTTAGTATGAGGTAAAGGAATAATTAGTTTTTAGTCATACCATTTTGAGCTACTAATGACCCAGCAGTCTTCATGGAATTGATGAACAAAATTTTTAGGGAGTATCTAGATAAGTTTGTGATAATCTTTATATATAATATTCTAATTTGTTTTAGATATGAAGACCATCCAACACACTTGTGGACTACTATAGAGATTCTAAGGCAACATTAAATATATGCTAAGTTCTTCAAGTATGATTTTTGGTTGAGGAGCATTTCATTTTAAGGGCATGTAGTGAGCAGTGCAGGCATTTTAGTAGTTCCCCAAAAAATAAATGCTATTTTTGATTACCCAAGGCTTAATATAGTTCAAAATATTCATAGTTTCTTAGGCTTGACTTGTTATTATCAAAATTTTGTTCAAGAGTCTTATTGCATTTTTTTGGGATTTGATTAGATTGACTTAGAAGTTAGTAGCTTTCATATAGACTCCAAAGGGTGAGGAGAGTTTTTAGCTACTGAACAATCGTTTGACTTTTGCAATGATTTTGATTATTCCTTCATACACTTAGAGGTTCTAGGTTTTTAGTGAAGCATCATTGAGATGTTTGAGATATTCACTGATGTAGCAAGATAAAGTGATGGCTTATGCATCTCGACAATTGAAACCACATGAGAGGAACTATCAAATAGGCTATCTTGTATAGTCAGATTTTGAGTCCTTACTTATACGGAGTCATATGCAAGATATTTATTGACCATCAAAGCTTGAAGTACATTTTACTCAAAAAAATATGAATTTTTGGAATAGAAAATGGATAAGGCGTATTAAGGATTATGATATGTTTTTTAGTATTAGCCTGGTAAGGTGAATATTATAGAAGATGCCTTTAGTGGGAAGCCTCAAGGAACTTCTATTTCATTTCTTACTTTTGTAGACTTTCTTATTTGATGTTTAGAGAAATTATAGATAAAGGTAGTTTCTATAGATGCATATATAAATTTACGAGCTCACATGATTATTTAACCGACTCTACACAAAAGAATTTAAGAACCACAGAAATCAGATATAGGGTATTTGAACTTAATGACCATATTATGGCTGGTATGTGACATGAACTCTTTTTATCAAAATCTGGAGTCATTTTTAGTAAAGAGAGATTATGAGTTCTTTTTTCTGGTGATCTAAAAGTTTATCCTACATGACGTATATTACTTAGGCTATAGTATTCATCTAAGAGATTTGAAAGGTATATTCTAGTGACCTGGATTGAAGAAGGATATAGTTGATGTTATCTCAATGTGTGAGGCAGGTCAGAGCATCACGAACTGGATGATCTTTTATAGTCGTTAGATATCCCTAAGTGGAAGTGGAAAGAGGTTATTAAGGATTTTGCTATGGTTTTTTTTAAATCAAGAAAGGAGCTTGATGCCATCT
This sequence comes from Dendrobium huoshanense, assembly GCA_016618105.1. Taxonomy (NCBI): domain Eukaryota; kingdom Viridiplantae; phylum Streptophyta; class Magnoliopsida; order Asparagales; family Orchidaceae; genus Dendrobium; species Dendrobium huoshanense. The sequence goes on from CM028345.1 coordinate 77,018,350, forward strand.
GGTTTGTTATTAATCTTTTGAAAAAGTCAACACATTTCATTATGATGTGAAAAAACTGATCCGATTGATAGGTTGGCACGTATATTTGTCAAAGACATTATCAGATTATGTGGTATGTCGATGGTGATTATATCTAATCATGATGGATGGTTTACCTTTAAATTATGAAGAGGCATTCAACAAGGACTAGGTATGAAATTGCATTTCAACATAGTTTTTCATTCGTAGATAGATGGAGTCTGAAAGGAATATTCAAGTTTTTGAGGATCTTTTAAGATTGTGTGCTCAAAACTTTGGTGGTAGTTGGGAGGATTATATCCCATATATAGAGTTTATATATAACAATAGTTATTAGTTCAGCATTGGCATCACTCTTTATGAAACCCTTTATTATATAACAAAAAAGTCATTTATAATACATTCTAATCATGTTAATTTTTGTCTACCTCTTCCTTTCCTAACATATGCAAGATCTAATACAACTAATCTCATCGAAGTGTCATGAGATGGCTGACTTTTTCTGTAACAAAACCATCTAGGGTTTCTCTTTCTTATCTTATATGCCACTATATCTTCTCTAATATGTTTCACATATATACTTATTTTTCATTCTATCCTTATGTTTAAAGCTACTAATCTAGCTAAGCATACTCATCTCTACAACACTTTGTTGTCCTCATTTCTGTGTGAGTTCATCAAGACCTAATTAAGATCCTACTTAATGATTTGATTGTTGACAATTGTCCACATGTTAATCACATAGATCCTAGTCCAAACTCTAATCCAGTTATCAATCACACACTCTAGTTCAAGATTCAATCAACCCCTAATCATGTTCAAAAAGTCTAAATCACTTATTTGATTTTGATGAGTGTAAACAACTTTTGATTCAGTTAATGACATCAAAAAAAAACTATTCCAATTATGAACTCCAAGTTAAAATCTATTGTTGATTCAATCAACTGAGCCCAAGTATGGTCAAATTAAACTTATTTGTGACCAATCACTTGATTCAACCAAATCCAATTCAGTCAAGGCTTTCAAATCCTCAAAATTATTCAACAGTATGTTTTAGACTCCCTTAATCTTACCTGAGTCAAACATTTAGAGGTTTGACCAAGTCAACTCAAAAAAGCGTAGTCATACCTCCTCCCACTTGCATTTATTTGCTCTTAAACCTAACCTAGCCCTTTAATTCCTTTAAAACCTCTTTCAAATAGCATCCTAAACTTCTTAGGTTTCACATCATCAGTCTTAACCTAGTTGGCTAGTTAAATAAGTGAAAAAGTCATTTAAAACTAAACCCATTAACATATATTCCCTATCTGCCACCTCATGATTAGTTGACCAGAATGATTGGTAAAAAAGTCAAAAGTTTAATCAAATGAGCTAGGGATGCCAAACTCTTTCTTACATGGCAATTTCTTTCAATCTTTCTGATCCAACCTCTCCAAAAGAGGATTAAAGTACTCCTAAAGCTCCATTAACTAGGTTTAAGGGCTGGTTTATCCAGACATGGCAAGAGTGTTCCCCCACACCCATAAAGCCACCCAATAGGGGTTGAGATCTACCAAGCCTTTGGATCATCTATCCAGCTCCTTGGGGCATGTGGAAATTTATTTAAGTGAGTGGCGTAGAAAATCCTGGCCGACAAAAACAAACCCTAAGCCTTAAGGGAATGAGATGAATTCATTAAGACTTTAGCTTCCAGAGCCTCCCACTATATATCTTTTTCATTGGTTCTCTAAATTCCCCTCTCCATTTATTTCACAAATTCTAAGTCATTGAACATTGCCAATGACAATCTTTCTGGTGAACTAACCACCTGCTTTGTCCAATGGCTATAGCTTGAGTTTTAGACCATTTCAACTGGTGTTTTCTTTAGGAAAAAGATACATGGAAAGACTAAAAGTTTATAGAGTGTAAAAACATCAAAGTTCATCTAGTTTACCTTAGTAAAATCTAATCCCTTGCTTTCTACACGCAAGTTTAAATGTGTTTCTAAAAAGCTGGTTTTAAGCCAATCAAAAACTCTCTTATAAATGTTCTTCATGTCCTCAAGCTCCATTTTAAAATTCATTTGAAATGACTTTATATTTTTGGATAATGATCTTTTTTTGTTTTCCAAGGTTTTGCCTAATACATGCACTGGTATGAAATATGGATTGTTAATCATGCGATCAGTGTACTAGATCTTTCCTTCTCATAGTTTATCTTACCACTTACTTGAATCCATTATTTAGGTTTCTCGTCTGGCGTGGTCGAGGTCATTAATCTAAATTATAGATGATCCAATGGTCTATTTTCTTTGTTGAGTGATATGCATGGTCACAATGTCGCATCCAACTTTAATGGCCAATTATTGCCATAGTTCAATCTTTCACCATAATTTATCATCATCATCGTAGTTTGGATCTAGTAGTTCTCGTGTTGACGCATGACCCACCGATATTAAGGATTTGATATGATGCTCCAGCACGTGCCATGTGGCCCTCTCATTTTTGCAAATCATTTTAATCTAATAAAAAAAATTTTAAATGTTTTTAAAAGCAATTTACTTTCAAAAATAATAATAAATTCATTTTTAATGGATTTCTAAGATTTTTGTGTCTATGGACACAAAATAGAGTCTATTTTATTTAAATTTTTTAAAGTAATTTTATTAATGATATTTTTTAATTATTTTAAAATTACTTTAAACCTTATTTTTGTTTTATTTTAAATTTTTCCAATAGTTATATCTTCAATTTTGGCAGTATAAATTTATATGCCATTCATTGTCTATGATAATTTTCCAAAAATTATCAATCTACATTTTGGATGTTAGTCAATTTTGTATTGGTTTAAGCCATACATAAATCTAAAATTAGATAAATCCATCAAGGAAATGTTTGAAACACTTTATCACTATTTCAATCTCTTCAAAAGAATTTTAAATCAGAGCTTGATCATGGCCACTTATCATTTCTATATGGATTTCTATGGTTAATATTATAGCAAATGTTGTCTTTATTATAGCATTCCAAAATAACTATATGGGGGATGAGCTTGCTTTGGGTGAATCCTCAAATAATGGGTATGGAGTAATCTAATTTTTTGAGAATTCAAGGAGTTTGGGATAGATTTGGATCAAAATGCTAAAATCATCTGTAATGAAATAATTTTAAAAATTTTATAAAAACTCACACTTTGAAAATACATAGTTAATCCTAGAAAACTCTAATTTTACCAAACTGATAGTTATTCAACTCCATTTAAGGTCTAATATTATCTAAAAATGTAAAACCCTCAAATTTTAGTCAATGTCAAAAAGTACTTTCTGATCAACCATAGTTCAAATCTTGAACAATTCATATGGTAATGTTAAAAATTCTAATTTGAGAAAACTTAAAGTCTAATTATTGTTCTTAAGGTCTAATATTTAGGAAAAATATCGAAATTCTAGAAATCACTCTAATTTTAAGTCAACTTTTAGCCCATTAATTAATCTAATTAAATCATTCAAATAATTCTAAAAATTCAATAATTAACAAAAATTTTATAAAAATATAACTTGGATAATAAAATCAATTACCAACTATTAATATAACATAAGCACTCTAATATTTGAAGTTTTTAGGATGGATAACTGAAAGTTAGTTAGGGATGTTAAGCCCTATAGAACTGGCCCAAGCTAGCCAAGAGGGGGGTGAATTGGTATTTTAAAAATTTCTTTTCACAAAGAATAAAAATCACATAAACCAAAATCACACCAAAAAAATATATGCGGAAATAAAAGTGCGGAAGCAAGAAAACAAGAACATAGAAATTTATAGTGGTTCGGTCAACTCGACCTACGTCCACTCCCCGGAGGTGCCCTCCGAGTATTGCACTACAAACGTGACTCTCCTTTAGCCCCCACAGCTAGGCGGAGAAGCCTTTACAAAGCACCTCCTTTTTGCCACCCCGGCAAGGCAGAGAACCTACCTCCTTTTGCTTCCTCCTGAAGCTGGTAGAGAAGCACAACCAAAAGCTAACTCCTTACCTCTACCGACCCTTCCACGGACGAGAAACTCTAGACAAAGAACAAGTAGAGCGGTCCTTGAAGGAACCCTTGTGAATCCCCTCACAAGCTCCCCTTCACAAGATCCTCTCTCTCTCCCTCTCTCTCTTTCTCTCCTCAAGGCCTTCTCAGGTCAAGGCAGCAGCCAAAGGTCTCCCAAAACGTTGAACAAGAGTTCTTAAATATAAGAGCTTCAAAGGAGCTCATTAATTGCAAGTTGTCGATAATATCGTCTAGGCCGATATGAACATCGGCCTGGCCGATCAGTACAAAACTCAGAAGATCGGCCAGAGCATCGCCCTGGATGCAAAACTGGATGATTGAAAATTGGCTTGATCGTCCAGGCCGATCTCATGATCGACCCGGCTGATCAGTTCAAATCAGAGGAAAATCGTCAAGAGCATCGCCCTGAATACGAGCTGGCCGATTTTTATCGTCCTTAAGTAACTTAAGGTTTTTGAATGGATCATCCTGGCCGATCCTGCGATCGTCCAGGACGATATGATCGTATCAATCATCCTTAAATACTCCCTTGATTTCCTGATCAATTAAGGCATAATTTGAGAATTTCATCCAAGACGATCAATGATCGTCCGAGCCGATAATTTAAAAATATAGTATACCTTAATTGTCTATGGCGGCAACTTCTTTCTATTTTGAGCTTATCTTCCTGGCCGATACACCTATCTTCCAGGCCAATATGTTAATGACGGCTGTCTTAATTAAGAATCCTTATTTAGACTTTCTATTTTAAGCCTGATCTTCCAGGACGATGTAAATATCGTCCTGGCCGATATGAGTAAAAATAGAAATTCTAAATCTCTCAAGTGTGTGTGTGTGTAGGGTTACTTAGCATCAGTCTTTTTGACCATTACAAGTAGACTCAAGAAGTGAAAAAACAAAAGTATCGACTGACTCAACCCTAAACCTACGCAATCCTGAACTGGCTTCATCTGTTCGTCCGATCTTTGATTCCTGAAAAAGTTAGAAGCAACAAGCAGTCCAAGAGAAATAGTGTTTGTCAATCATCAAAATATAAGCCATGAAAATAGATTTGTAACAATAACCTTGAGCTGCATAGCTAAGTGTCCTAAGGAGGCCTAGTTCCTCAAACCCACTATAACAATGCCATGAATGGATTCAATCGAGCGTTATACCTAAAAATTAAGTGACCATTAATTACTTAAATAAATTAAAATCATTAATTCAACCACATCAAACTGGTTTATATGTTTGACTACCTTGAGTTACAAGGCTAAGTTTCCTAAGAAGGCTTGGTTCCTCAAGCCCACTATGACAAAGTGATGAATCAATTGATGGAAAATTTAAATTAACTTAATCAGTAAATTTAATAATTAAATAAATTAATTAAAATTCTACATTAATTAATCTATAGCTAACTAAGTTAATTAATTTATACCGATAACTATTAGGTAACCCGAGCCTACGAGGCGATTAGCTTATCCCCAAGGAAGGTAACATCATATTGTTTGTTAAAATAGTTGATTGATGTGAGTTATTATTTAATTTTATAATCTATGACTTGATGTGATGGGCATTAGACTATCCTTTGGTTAGGAATGGTCTGGTTGCTCACTAAATTTTTTATCGGTGGCCACGCTCACATAGGGCTAAAGCAAAGGAGGTAAATTCAAAGCTTTTAAATTGACATATTTTATGAAGGTTCTTAAAATGCTTAAGTCCCCCTTGAAATAAAAAACGAGCATGGACATGTGAGATTTTATTATAATTTGAGCATATGCCGATATACAATTGCTTTGGATATTATTATTGATTTAACTTTTTTTTTTTTTTGAAAAGAGCAACAAATGCATTAATAGAAAAAAAAAGTAGAAACTACAATGTTGATTCCTCCTTCAACAAATGAACAAAAGGAGGTGGAATCTTATTCAAACCCAAAACCTCCCAAATGAAATGACTAATCATAGCAAAGTTAGCACAAATATATGCTAACTTGTTGCTACCTCTATCTACACAACTAAAGATGACATAGTTAAATTCTTTAAAAAAATCAAAGTCTTCCATCCCCTTGAACTCATCAATCCGAGCCTTATGAAGCCTCCTCATTACATTTGCATTATCACCTTCAATGATTGCTCCCTTGTATTTGGACATCAAATCTTTGACCACTTCTTTCAATGACTTGATAGCTAATAGCTACAATTAATAAATTTTCCAATGTATGCATGATTTACCAAAAGCTAATAAGAATCTCCCTTTGTTGTCTCGAATAACACCTCCAATGTCATCTTTATAAGAAGAAACAAGTGAAGCATCTACATTGATTTTTAACGAATCGGGTGGAGGGGGATACCAAGTATTAGACAGCCTAAAAGACTGGTTTGCATCCGATGATTCTGATTTTGAGTTAGCAATCAATTTAGAGATTAAAGAGAAACTAACAGCATTTGCTGCCATCGAAATTGCACCTTATACCACTTTATCATGTAAAAATTTATTCCTAGCCTTCCATGAAAGATACATAAAATTGAAAAAAAAAAATGAGAAGCATACCATCATGTTTTGCCATTGAATCCATCCAATCAAGCATTCTTCAGAGCTTTCAAACAATGGAATCCCTAACCCCCATTTATTTAGATGTGACATGACCTCCTTCATCTTGCTACATTTGACGAGAATGTGTTCCACATCCTCAATGTCATCCAAACACCTTGGACAAACTTCAATGTCTTGCAATCTCCGATGGGCTAGATACTCATAAGTTGGGATTGCATTCTTAAAAAGTCTCCAGCAAAAGACTTCCACCTGAGGTGCAAGTTTTTCCTTTTTAACCATTTTGAAAATTTTCATTCTTCTTGATTCTGCTACCTAGCTTTAACAACCATTCCAGATATTGTCTTCCCTACATTTTGGTGTATCATCTCCTGCTCATCCTCCTGTTGATATGATTTGATGTTGGTATGTCAAATGAGCTCCACTACCCAAACATTTTCAATAATTCAGCAACGTTCCATTCCTTGTCTTCAATAAATCTGTCCAGCATTATAGCTTCCTTACCTTGAGGTACAACAAATATTGGCCATTTGTTGATACTCCTATTCAGTAGCCATTTGTCTTCAAGGACATTAATTGATGAGCCATTAGCAACATTCCATTTTAAGAAAGGATATAAAGCTTTTCCACTATCAGTAATTATCGTCCTTGAAGATGAGGCATTTTTCTTTTTATCTTCAACTTCAATCTTGGTACCATATTTAGGAGCCAACACTTTGTGTAATAGAGAGTTTTTTGTTTTTTTAGAAAATGCCAAGGCAGTCTTGCTCTTCGAGCAGCTACCTTAGATGTAAAGGAACACAACCCACGTCCTCCGCATCCTAACAGTTTACACAACTCATTCAAGCTGACATAATGGATTCCCAACATTCCATTAGGTTTATTCCATAGAAAACTCCTACATAATTTGTCAATCTCCTCAAGTACACTGATAGGAATAATGGAATGTGTGCTATAGAAATTTGGAAATGACAAAATAACTGATTTAATTAATGTTAGTTTGCAAGCCAAGGATATAAACTTACTCCTCCATGTATTGAGCTTCTTCAATGACTTTTCAATGATAAATTGATAATCATTAGCCATCAATTTTTTTAATGTCATTTTGATACAAAGATAAGAAAGTTCATTCACCTCCTTAATACCCAAAATCTGTGTAATGGACTTTCTCCTCCTTCTATTAACCATCTTCCCAAAGAGGATCGTATATTTGCCAATGTTTACACATTGTTCATTCTATTTGTTGAATTTGGAAAGAATGCCCTTAATCTCCAATGCCACTTTCTTATTAGCTTCATAATAAATCATCACATCATCAGCATATAATAGATGTGATATCCATGGACCATTCGGACAAATACTAATTCCAATAAAAGTTAATGCAAGAGCATTAATGAGTTGAGAGCAAAGTATGAAAAGAAGAGGTGATAATGGGCAACCTTGCCGAAAGCCACTCTTAGTTTCAATCCAATCCTAAAGATTGCCATTAATTATCAATGAGAACCTTGGTTCAATCACACATTCCAAAATGAGTTTTGAAAACATAGGAGGGAATTCAAAATAATTCAAGACTCCTTTAAGAGTGCCCCAACTCATTGAGTCATTAGCCTGTAACAAGGCCTTTGAAAGATTTTGAATACCTGAACTTGTGGAACACCTCTTGAGCAACTAACACATGGTCCGAGATAGATCATCCCTTGATGAAAGCCACTTACTCCTCCGAGATGAGTTTGGAAATAACTGAGATTAACCTGTTAAAGATTACTTTAGCCGCCACCTTGTAAACCGAATTACACAAGCTAATCGGCCTGAAATTAGAAGGAATCAAAGGATTTGAAACTTTTGGAATAAGAACTATTAAAGTATCCTTCCATGTTTTATCCATCTCTCCATGGCAAAGAAAGTAATTGATTTCATTTACAAAATCAGCTTTTATGATATCCCAATATGCTTTGATGAATGAATATGTGATGCCATCACAACAAGGTGTAATTTTACCACCCAATTATTTAATAACTATCTCAATCTCTATTACCAAGAATTCCCTTGCAAGCCACATTTTATCATCTCTGTTCAAAACAATTCTCGGCAGCAGCCACCCTTATAAGGAGCATTTCCTTTACATCTACTTCTGTCTGAAGAACCGAATGAGGGCACCATCAATTAGATTTTATTATTCCAGAACATTCCCATCATCATCCTTAATCTTAACTATATTGTTCAAACTTCTTCTTGCACTCGCAAAAGAATGAAAAAATTTTGAATTACAATCTCCATCAACCATCCATTTGACTTTAGCTCTTTGTTTCCACCATGTGTTCAAACGAGCCATAGTTGATTTTAGCTCAAACGCTTGGCTTTCAAACTCTTGCATTCTTTTTTAGTAAACCAACCAATATCTGATTCTTTAGTTTTGTAAATTCAAGATATCTTCCATCAATTTATCCTTAGAAAGGTTCAAAATTTTCAATTTAGCTTTGCTCCAATAGAAGAGAGCTTTTAAATCTCTTTTGAACTTTGAATTTAGAATTTGTTATTGACTACCCTAAAAGGTTTTGGCCCACTCCTTTTTTACCAGTTAGAGCAGCAAGATAGGATGCCCACACATCCTCAAACTTAACGATCTTCAAACTTGATGGTTTCAATTTAAGGAAATTAAGAATATTTGGGCAATGATCGGAAGCTATTATAGCAAGGTGCCTAATAACCAAATGAGAAGAAGAGTTTAAAGCCATAGAGTTAAGGAAGCACCTGTCCAATCTTTCCAGGATGCGTGTGTTGCGGATCAATGGTTTATGATTTTGATGATAGCAAACATTCCTTATTTCTCTACGATTGCCTTTTGTGCTAACGTTTCAGGTCTACATGAACAGACTGCAATTTGAAACCAGCTCAAGATTGGTAGACTAGGTTTGTGTCAGTTTGTAATCTTTTTCCTTTCTTGAGTCTGTTGTATTTGCTGTGGCATCTAATGATTTGTAACTTGGAAGATTTTTTGTTGTGCCCAAAAAGATTTCTATTTTTTGTAACATCGTCCGGGACGATATTTAAATCGTCCTGGACAATCTTACAAAAGTAGAAACCCTAATTAGGGCATCCTCATTAAAGCGGCCATCTTTATGCAAAAAATATCGTTCTGGATGATTTTGTATCAGCCAAGACAATCGGCTCAATTCAGCAAGAATCTGCTGCCATATCTACTTAGGAAAATCTTATTTTTGGACATCATCCCGGTGGATCGTCATGGACTATAAAATATCATCCCGGACAATCCAGAGCAATTTTTCCAAAATTTCTCAGGCAGTTTTGGAAAGCAAATAATTGGGATTTCGTCCGGGCCGACCGTAAGAATTTCCAGGATGATTAGACATTGTCCAGATTCATTTCAGGGTGATATTCAGGATAATTTTCCTCATATTTGAACTAATCGGCCAGGGTGATATGCCTATCGTCCTGGACGATAATGTCGGCAACTTGCATTAATGAGCTCATTTTTAGCTCTTCTATTTAAGCTATGACAAGACACTTTGTAAGTGTCTTTGGCAGCCATTGTAGCTTCATTCTTGTGGGAGAAATTTGGAGAGAGAGCTTGAAAGGGAGAGAGGAAAGGGTGGAGTTTGAGAGGGAGAAGATCTTGTGAAGGGGAGAAACTCAAGGGAGTGTGTTGGGGATCCACACGATTTCTCCAGCGAACTCGCACCTTAATACCATCAGATTCAAGGCTTGTCTCGAGGTAAGTTCACCAAAGAAAAAGATCTCCTTGGTGTCAAAGGACTCGGTGACTCCACCGCACTGGGAAAGGTGGAAGTGATTTTGTAAGGGCTTCTCCGCCTAGCTGTGGGGGCTAAAGGGAAGACACTTGTTTTAGTGCAATACTTGGAGGGTGCCTCCAAGGAGTGGGCGTCAGTCAAGGTTTGACCGAACCACTATAAATATGGTGTGTTCTTTTCTTATTATCGCTTCAGTATTTAATTTCCGCACTTTGGTTTTCTTTGTGCTGATTTGGTTTGTTATTTTATTTCTTTGTTTAAAGAATCTTTTTTGTTATCTAATTCACTTCTCTCTTTGTTAGCCTTGGGCCAGTTCTATAGTGCTTAACATCCCTAACAAACTTTCTAGTGCCATCAGCGAACTTTCAAGTGGTATCAGAGCCGTATTCATAAAATAAGTTTTTAAAAGCTTTTGAATTTCAATCCATGGCTAATTTTTCGAATCGGAATGTTGCGGAAGGTTATTCAATCACCAGACCCCCTTTATTTGAAAATATGTCATTTGATTTTTGGAAAACTCGCATGTCTATTTTCTTGCAATCGTTTGATTTTCGCATGTGGCATATGATTTTAATTGGTTATTCATCACCGTCACGAATTGTTAATGGAGTTAAAATTGATATTCCTTTTAGTCAGTGGAACAGGGAAGAACAACTCAATGCTCAATTGAATGCAAAGTCTTTAAATTGCTTTTTTTGTGCTTTAAATTCTAATGATTTTATGTTAGTATCCACGTGCACTTCCGGTAAGGAAGTTTGGGATAAATTGCACACCATATACGAAGGCACTAGTGAAATCAAGCAATCCAAATTGAATTTGTTAATGCATGATTTTGAATTATTTTCCATGAAATCTTATGAGACGATCTTAGACATGTACGCTAGGTTCATTCAAATTGTAACATCATTGTATGCCTTAGGAAAAGAGTTTTCAAATTTTGAAAAAGTCAATAAAATTCTTCATTGTTTACTTGAAATATTTTATGCCAAAGTTGTTGCTATTTGTGAATCAAAAGATTTGAATGATTATTCTATTGATAATTTGATTGGCTCACTCATTGCCTACGAGTAAAGTTTGAGTCAAAGACTTTTGGATGCAGGTGAAACGATTATTCTAAAAACTGGAGATACAGAAAAAGATTGTTTAGTTAGTGACGAATGCAATGACTTGTCAAACAAATCACAAAGCTCACCAAAGCATAAGCAAAAGTAGAAAAAAGGTAAAAATGGTAAGGATGTTCATATTCCTTCTGACGTTATTTACTTTCGATGTAGGAAACCTAGACATATGAAAAATTAGTGCCCTAATTTAAAAATTCTTCCTACGAAAGAAAAGGGCAAGGCAAAACAAAATTTGAACTGGGGAAATATTAAAAGGAAAAAAATCTCATGGGCAGATGTGGTCTCTGAAGCATCGAACCAGGAGAGAGAAAATGGTTAAAAGCCTTTCGTATTTTTGTGTTGTATTTTTTCCTTTTTATTTTTATGTTTTTGTTTTGTTTATTCTTTGAAATTTTTGTTTTCGTGAAAGTTTTTCTCTGATCAACACACACATTCACTTTTCTAAAAATGAGAAAACTACTTCCTATTTTTTCTTGAAATCTTTAGTAAGTTGTGTTTGACTTCTCTAAAACAGTCAAAGGAAGGGAACTCATTTATTTTTAACTCTCAGTCTCTGTTTTCTAAAAAAGGTTATCCTACTTTTGATTTAAAATCTTTTTTCATTTTTTAAATTAGTTTTTGAAACAAAATTTTTTATCTCCCTACATTTTATTTATCGCATAGGAATCTTTTGCAAGTTTTTGAATCTAACTCATAATCTTTTTAATCAAGTAATTCGCTTTATCACTAAGATGAGTTTTCCTTTGTTTTTAATAATTAAGAAAGGAAGCATATTCAAAAATTGGCCAATGATGCCAAAATAAAAAGATGCGCAAAGACGCCAAATTGAAATATAGAATACACAAAGTGTATCAAAAGATGCGCAGTGCGCCAACCAATTGTCAAGAGGCATAAAATGAGCACACAAAGTTAATGCTTACCATTCTTGTACTTCTTAAAAGGCTTAAGAAAACCCTTGATACTTTCGATACTCGAGTTTGAAAATCTTGATTCTTGATTCAAAAATTTGTGCATTGATCTTCTATTAGATATATTTTATGGAAGGTGTTTTTGAAAAATTATTGTTTCTTTCTCTATTTTTTTCCTTGATTTAGATCTTGAATCAAAAAGTTTTTGCCTTTTTAAAGAACTTGAGTTGGGATTATCAAATTATGAATTTCTAACCTTTTCTGGACTATGCGTTGTCAATCCAATTCTACTAAGTTTTTTATTAAAACCAAGAGGTAACTTTCTCATTTTAAGGATACTTATTTTCACTAGATCAGGGAACATTTCTTTTTTTTTTTCTTTTATTCATTTTGCTTTTGTTTGTGCCTCCTCTCTTTTTGATAATGTCAAAGGGGGAGAACGTATTGTTGAATTTTTGTATTGTTATTGTATTTGTATCTTGTTTTCATAAAATTAAAAACAACAAAAATATTTTCAAATCTCATATTTTTTAAAAGTGTTATTCTAGTGAGGGGGAGATTAGGAGAAATTGTTCTTTTTGAAAGTTCAAATTGAATTGTTTGCCATCATCAAAAAGGGGAGATTCTTGTGGATCAATGGTTTATGATTTTGATGATAACAAACATTCCTTACTTCTCTACGATTGCCTTTTGTGCTAATGTTTCAGGTCCACACAATCAGACTGCAATTTGGAACCAGCTCAAGATTGGGTAGACTAGGTCTGTGTTACTTTGTAATCTTTTTCCTTTCTTGAGTCTGTTGTATTTTGTGTGGCATCTGATGATTTGTAACTTGGAAGATTTTCTATTTTGCCCTAAAAGATTTCTATTTTTGGTAATATCGTCCGGGACGATATTTAAATCATCCTGGACGATCTGACAAAAGTAGAAACCCTAATTAAGGTATCCTCATTAAAGCAGCCGTCTTTATTCAAAAAATATCATCCTAGACGATTTTGTATCGGCCAGGACGATCAGCTCAATTCAGCAAGAATCTGCCGCCATATCTACTTAGGAAAATCTTATTTTTGGACATCATCCCGGTGGATCATCCTGGAGTATAAAATATCATCCCGGATGATCCAGACCAATTTTTTCCAAAATTTCTTAGACAGTTTGGGAAAGCAATTAATGGGGATTTCATCCAGGCCGATCGCAAGATCGTCCGGGATGATTAGACATCGTCCAGCCATTGTAGCTTCGTTCTTGTGGGGGAAACTTGGAGAGAGAGCTTGAAAGGGTGAGAGGAAAGGGTGGAGTTTGAGAGGGAGAAGATCCTGTGAGGGGGAGGAACACAAGGGAGTGTGGTGGGGGATCCACACGGTTGCTCCGACGAACTCGCACCTTAGTACCATCAGATTCAAGGCTTGTCTCGAGGTAAGTTCACCAAAGAAGAAGATCTCCTTGGTGTCAAAGGACCCAACGACTCCGCCGCACCGGGAAAGGTGGAAATAATTTTGTAAGGGCTTCTCCGCCTAGCTGTAAGAGCTAAAGGAGAGACACTTGTTTTAGTGCAATACTTGGAGGGTGCCTCCAAGGAGTGGACGTAGGTTAAGGTTTGACCGAACCACTATAAATCCGGTGTGTTCTTTTCTTTTTATCGCTTCCGCATTTAATTTCCGCACTTTGGTTTTCTTTGTGGTGATTTGGTTTGTGATTTTATTTCTTTGTTTAAAGAATCTTTTTTATTATCCAATTCACCTCTCTTTTTGTTAGCCTTGGTTTAGTTCTATAGGGCTTAAAATCCCTAACGAACTTTCTAGTGCCATCAGCAAACTTTTAGCGTGCCCCTCTAACCTTGTTGCTACACCAAGTGAACCGAGGCCCAATGAATCTTACCTCATGGTAGTCATTATTGGCAAAAAAGCCTCCATTTCCTCAGGCCCTTGAGAGAACTGAAACCTTTTCCCTCCTCTCTTGTCTTGCCTTGAAGTGAGACAATTGAAATCTCCACCGACCACTATGGGGAGCTCTTCTAAAGAATGCAATCCCAAAATCTTCCAAAGTTCTCTCCTTTTATACAAGTCCATATTTCCATATACTAAATCCACCCTCCATTTACTATTGTTGTTAACCGAGAGATCTCCAATGATACATTGGGAAGAAGTATCAACCAAAGAAAAATCAGCCAAATTAGTGTTCCATAAAGTAATTATACCACCCTTATAGCACATTCGAAGACACCATAACATAGTCCCAACCATCTCCAATAAGTATATTGACTTCTTTCATATCAAAAGAAGATAACTTAGTCTCTAGCAACCCCAAAAAAATAACCTTATGCAATTTAATAAATTATTTAAGGAATAGAGAAGCACCCCTCTTTCTTTCTCCTCTACAATTCCAAAATGCTAATGAATACATTAATGAATGATAGGGGAATAACTCCCCAAAGTACCTTTCACTTCCATTTCCATCCTTCTGCTCCTCAGGTTGGTGCTGATTGGACCAAGGTCCTTTAGTTGCTTTGATTTCTTCTTCTTCACCATGTTGGAATCATCTCTTTTATAGAGTGACCCATTAAATCATTAATACAGATTGAATTTTAAACTATGATCACTTCAGGTGGTTCTTCCGTAGCTGGAATTTCTTCTGCTTTATCCTGAACTATTTCCCCCTCTTCAACTTGATACTTAGTGCACTGTATTTATTTTCAGTTGTTGGAATGGAGATACTCTCCCTTGTACCTAGTTTATTTTGTTTAATAGCAGCATTGCTATTTGTCCAAGATGCTGTATCATCATTTGCTTCATGTTCCAGAATGCTTGAATCTGGAATAACAACAGCTTCACTTCCAGTCTTCTTAACATGAACAGCCTCTATATCTTCAAATGAATATTTTTTATTAGTCCTTCTAAGCTCTTTTCTTTTCAATAAAACTTTATTCAAAGGTTGCCAAGAAAAATTTTGGACTTTGTTTTTAATCATCTTTCTTCCTCGGTTAACAATTAATGATGGCCCATAGCCTGATCCTTCATTGCTTCTGTCATCTCCAGCTTAAGATTAGATCTCTTTTATTGCATTAGGAATTTCAGAACAAGTCATCTTCTCTTTGATCTTGGGTATTTTTTCACCTTCTCTACAAACCTCTTTATTGTGACCAATTAGCCCACATTTGAAATAGAAGTTTGGGACCTGCTCATATTCTATCTTCTAATAGAACCTCCAAGATTTTCCTTCTACCCAAACACCTAATGGTAGCTTAGCATCCAACTTGATCCAGACACATACCCTTCAAAATTCTCTTCTTCCCCATTGGAACATGTTCCCATCAAGAAAATATGGTTTTCCAACCATTGATGCAATTCTACAAATGTCTATATTATCCCAACACTACAGAGGAAGATTTGGTAACCTGGTCCAAGTCAGAGCTGTCAATCCCTTAAGAGATATTGAGAAAAAGGTTGGGACCATTTATCCATCCCAATTATTTTTCCATTGACAAACCATGGTCCATTATCCATAACAGCTTCCATTTTCTCTACTTCGGGAAAAGAACAAAGCACCCACCCCATACCTAGCATGGTGAGGTTAAACTTCCCAAATTGCATCCATTGTCTCCTGAGTTTTGAGCTGATTATCCATAATGGGGGTTCTCCTCCAAAAACTTTGATAGCAACTGAATTAATAAGCTTGTCTACATTTTCCTTTTCATTTTGCTCATGCAATCACAGTCACTCCATCTTCAACTAAGTCATTGCCCAGTTGCAAATCCGACACTTTAATATTCTCTTTTTTACTCCACGCATTCGTTTGCTCAGCAACATTTTCTCGATTTGGGATTTCAACATCCTCTCCATAATCTCCCTTCTCAGTTGTTTCAACATTTCTAACCTTCACCAAATCAGAGAAAAGGATTTTTGTATGCTCAGCAGTATTCTGTTGTTTCACCGCAGATTTTACCTTCTCTCCCAGATCCTCTGATTTTATAGGACTGGAGACTCAAAATGAGCTCAAGGATAGCGAAATCCTTCTTAATGCTATCATTACTCCCATTCCCTATGACTACTCTCTCAATAGTTGTCCTCGAGGAAGGGGATGCATCAAAACCTTCATTTGGTGTCAATGTCACACCGCCTTTGAACATCTTCGTGAACTTCTCCTTAACAATTACACTTCTCACTTTGATAATCACTTCTGGTTCCTTCCTTTCCATATATCCACCTTCATTAATGACAATTCCATTTTTACATTTAGGTTTATCCATCTGATTGAATCCAACCTTCTCATCCCCGAACATTGGCGGTGAGAGTAATGGACGAAGATGAAGCAACTAGAGGCTTAGGAATACTGCGACGATCTTCCAAAGTTCCGCCAATCAATTGTTGTCGTTTAACTTCCACTGTCATGGATTCTCCACAACTCCCGCGAAGAATCAAATTTGAATTTTCATGCAAATTCAAGATGTTTTCTCATAGTTTCTCTCACTAGTTTCTCTCGATTAATTTAACTGCATAGAATAACCATATAGAGTGTCTAGACCTTTTGGTTTTTGAAATGTAATACATTTGATTGAGTTGTTAGTAATTGTAGTGAAAGTGAGTCTGAATTCAAATACAAGTATCCAACTTTGAGCCCAAAGAGGAGGAAACTTTTCTTAGGGGAGAATTTTCCTTCATTTAAACATCCAAAGTTAGGATGATTTCCAATATCTAATGAAGAAAAAATCCCTTTTAGGAAGATTTTCTTTTAATTTGGATATCTAGATTTAAAAATTCTAAGGTCCTCATAGAAGGTAGAACATGTGAAGACTTGAAGAGTATCTCACTCAAATCTGGTTGCATTTGTCCTAGGATTAGAATCACGATTATTGTCAATGGTACCCAGCCATTTTAATTTTATAGACCATATCTTATATGATTAAGTGGCACTTTCCACGTGGACATTCATTTAATTTAATTTAATTTTTTTGTTGGTTTAGTAATTTACTTTGTATATGCATAGGATTACCTATTTTTTCTAGCTTCTTTTCTTACATGCCAACTTTGTTTTAGTATGGATATGATCACAGGCTCTTGAGGGCACATTAAAATATTTTCTACATAAAATTAAAATTAAAATTTTAGGCTAATAAAAGAAACTCTAACGATCTAAGAAGCAAGCATGAGACCACTAAGAGTTCTCATTAAAGCATATTATTACCTTGTCTTTCTTGTTTGGAACCTCCTCATCTGTAGGTTTTGGTAGACCACCTATCCTATTAAAGTGCAGTTCTATCAAGTGATTATTGTACAATATTTAGTATAAAATTATTTTTAAGCCTGATTTTAAAATTGCTTCATATAAATTCATACATTTATCAAGTCAATTAGCATGGAATGCATTAGAAATTAATTAAAGAGTTAATAAATTTTTTATTTCATTTTCTTAAGCATATTTACCCTGAATTTTAATATATTTAAGTGACTAGCTAGCTACATAATCCAGGCCAGGTAAGTCTAGATTTTGCACTAAACTAGCTAGGTTTGTGTCATTATGGCATAGTGTCCTATTTAGATTCATGATCTAGGGCTGATTATAAGTCATAAGACCCCAAACTTTAGGAATATAATTTCAATTTTCAAATAAAATGATCAATTCAAACTAAAGTTTTTCTTGAACTAAAACATAAAGCCTAACACAAGGAATAGATTAGGGCACTTCTAAAATGGTTTAGAATCTCAAAGTGCTTCCTACTCATCATTTGATCTCCAGAAATAAGTGTTCAAACATAGAACCAATCCTAATAAAGAATCCAAACTTCACATTCTTTGATATCACTACTCAAAGATCTCTAAAAATATTATTTTATCCATTATTCAAATCGAGAGTATTCGGAGGAAATTCAACCTCCCTATGATATAACAAACTACGAGGGCTTATGCCTGTAGAAAATTTAGAAACCACATCCACTTTTCAAAATTTGATTTTCAAAACACAGTTAGTCTTCTTTTGGAAGACATCAAAATCAAAGAAGATCATTTTAGTCATGTTTGAATGATCGATGGTAGGTGATATCTTCTTCCCTTGAAATATATATCATTTATCATAATTATTTTGAATATGAAATTAATGATTATTCATACACACTATCATAGTCAAATACTTTGTAAAACATCATTTTGACCCTTCGAGGTCATATGTAATTCTTCCTTGAATTTGGTAAAGATATTATGAATGTAATATGTAGTTCTAAATTCAAACCCCATTAAGAAACCTTATTTCTACTTTTCTAGGTGGTTTATCATTTCTGATGGTAAGCTCGATTTCATAATTAAAATTTAAAAGTTAATTTTAAAATTCATAAAGAAAATAAACATTTAAAAAACATATTTTTCAAATACTTTCAACCCAAACAAAAAATGGCATGCTCTGTGGGACATAGTTTATCTTTTCATATTTAATAATAGTATAAATTTTATTGTATCGATAATTTCTACTACCTAACCTTCTTTTAATCTCTCTATTCATTTCTTTCTTTGGTGATTTAGAATCTTGTAGGAAACTCCTATCAAATCTAAGCTTTGAGGGGAAACCTTTATCAAATTCAAACTTTAATAATTTTTCTCTTAAGTCAATTAGTGTAGCAAAGGAGTCACCCAAACCTTTAGGATCTTTATATCAATTTTATAAACCTACATGATTGAGACTAACTCAATATTTTGAGTTTTAAAATTTGAAAGATGTCTGTTCAATTCCAAACTTAAGTTCAAGTTTATTCTCAAATCTCAAGTTCAAATCAAGCTTTGACATTTCACCCTTAGGTTACTCAAGGGATTGAAAGACTCAAACCAAATTTTTGTAATTTATCATATCAATTTTATAAAACTTATGTTGAGTAAATTTCTACATTCTGAGTTTCAAAGTTTGAAGAAAATTCTTGAATTTTAAAATTCCAATTCTTTTTTAAAATACTTCAAATCAATTTTGAACATCATTATTATATGTTATGCTATAAAATTATGTTATATTCTAACATATACAGTGGAAGTTTAAGTCCCTCTAATTCATTGGACATCTTTGTGACTTATCATCTTATGTTGGGCTATATATTCCTCTACCCTAACATATGTGATAAGATACAAGATCCTCAATAATGTTTCATTTTTTAACTTCAAGATCCTGGTTCAAATTCCATTTTAAAATTTCAAAAAATAAAAAAGAAATTGATTATGTTAAAATGGCCGACAAACTGATCTTCTCAATTGGCAAAGTCTGGTACATCCAAGAGCTAATTTGCAACAACCTTTTAGTTTGCCATGGGTTTCAAGTCAATTAAGTTATTCTGTCAATATGAATGTTATGGCTGACTTGATTACTAAAGGGGAAAAGGATACCCCTTTGGTAGAGATTAATTTTACGGTAGTGACTAACTCTGTCAATCCTAAAAAGGAGGTTTTCATCGCTTCTGTACCTGATGTATCCTCTTTAGTGGAGGAAGAGAAGTCGAAGTCCACTATCGAGGATACTCAAATTAAGTCTTTCTTTGAAAAGGGATGAAGCTCCGGGATCCCAATTACTAGCAAGTATAAGTGCAAGAACTACTTGTTAAGGGTTAGGAAGAAGATAACCAAGGCTAAAAAAGTTGTTGAACTCAAAACCCTGGGCCAGATTGAACCAAAGGCTATTAAAGAACTTCTTATCCCTACTTCCTCTCCAGTACTTAAGTGGAATTTCTTTCACCTCCTTGCTACTGCACAGGGGAACAGAGGATAGCTAGGATAGCTAGTTTCTTAACATGATCAGTGGATTACTCTACCAATAAAACTTCAAAGGAGAAATAATTACAAAGAACTAGGATGTTTACAAAAATAATCCATGCATGCACTACCTAGGTAGGGGAAATTTAAGAAAAATATGTGAGGCACCTAAAAGGGTGATCCCACACTACATCAAGAAAGAGATTCTTAAAGAAGAGTAGTCTGAAGCAAGAATGTAACTCCCCTACTGATCCAAAAGAATAAGAAGTCTTCTACACAAATAGTGACATTTGTGTTAGTGGATGGATACCACTAGGTGCCACTACACCCATCCTCTTACGGAGGAAATTATACTGACCAAATATGGCAGGCCAAGAAGGAGCACAAAGATTAACAAGCTATGGAAATCAAGGGAAAGAGGCCCATATTCCCTTAGAAGCAATATAGTCTGAAGAAATTTAGTAGGATTCATATTTGAAAAATTCCAGCTATTACCCATAAGGTCCCCACCCATGAATCTGGGAATATACTCTACCTGATGTAGGAGTTGTTACCCTCCAAGCCCCTTTATCGCCTCTTAAGGTATTTATCCCTCACTCGATAGAGGATATCACCCCTCTGACTACCCACCTTGGGACAATCAAAGGGGAATGAGAAATTAAAGGTGTAGACCAAGAGATGACTAATCAGATGACAAAAGAATCTTTAGTGAAAGATCTTAAACTCCAAGAAATTATTTCCAAGTTTAATCATAAGGATCTTGAGGAAATGTTAAATTAAAAGGGGTACTTACAAATCAACTCTAAGATAATTAATGATAGCACAATTGATGAGGTAGTTCATGAAATTAGGGATATCTTTAAAAGGAAAGAAGAAGCAAAAGCTTAATGATCTATATATATAAGAAGATATGACTACTAGTAACATCTATATTATTGAAATAAAGGGATCAGTTAAAGAAAATGACCCAAGTAAATTTCATTATAGCAACAAAAAAGGATTAGTGGCTATTGATTTAGATTATGATGGATCTATAAGGGCTAGAGATGATGATAAACATATTATGAACCTAGAGGCAAAACTTGTGTACATGTTACTATAGGTCAAAGAAATGTTAGAGTGGTTGGATAATTCACAATAACCTCTATTTAAGAAATAACAACATGTCATTCAAGCTAAGACTGATCAAGGAAAAAAACCATAATCCAGCTCAAACGTTCCTTGGTCAATGTCGACAGTCTCACCAGTCCAGCAACCAGTTATTTTATTTCCCCAGTCCAACTAGAAGTCCCTTCAATCCCTTAAGTTCCTCTACCTCCAGCTCAAAATGTCCTTAAGCAGTTAATCTAGGATCAGGTCAGGTAGGCCATAGGCCATTTCCAAGGGATTACATCTACTTCCAAAGGATATGCCCTACCCTGAGGAATATGATGTTGTCCCTTATCTGAAGGGCTTTGTGGCACTATCCTTCAAAATCTTCACCAGCATTAAAAACCTAACGGTGATATCTAGCTCATTTTTTAGTGAGATGTTGCAATATAGGAGGGTCGAATGGTCCATTACTTCGTTAGTTTGTTAACAATCTCTGGCATTTCATTTAAATTGTGTGTCGATATACCTAATGGTTTAGTGAGAACCTTTAACAAACTAGAAAAATATATTCTTTAGGAGATTTTATGGGTACAGTAGCACACAATAGTGGGTGATCTGGTCATTGAAAAATTAAATCCATAAGTGTCTTTATTTGAGTACATCTTAATGTGGAAAAATCTCTCAATAAAGTGAACCCCAAGTTCAAGAGAAATATATAGTGGATATTTTTTTGAAGAATATCCACAAGACTATTTGTTTTTTCTTGTAAGGGTTCACAATTAAAACATTTGAAAAGCTACATAACAAGGCTAGAAATATGTATGAAGAGGCTCTTGGATGACATTTTTAAATGATCTACCAGATGAAAAGAAAGTTTATAAGCCCATCAAGTCTTTTGAGAAGAGAGTGCCTACAAATTCAATAGAACAAAAGGGAAAATAGCGTACCACTAGTCAGTCCAGTACTCCCCTACCACAACAATCTCAAAAAAAAAACCATTTCAAATGGTCCCTTAGTCACTACAGATCACTACTTCATCCCTTTTAATGAGAGATTGAAAAATATCCATTTAAAAGGAAGTCAGTGAAGAAGATTTTTAAAAGTCTTTTGAAGAAATCAAACTTCAAGTTATTGGAGGCGAGGAAATTGGAAGATATGACTAAAAAGGATGATCCCAACTACTTTCCCAACCACTCCATATGGAGCCACCTAATTAAAAATTGTATTATTTTTAAAGATTGGATAGAGAAAAACTTCAAATAAGGTAATATTGTGATTCTTATAGAGTATCTGGTAGACCAGGTATAGGGATCAATCAAGACTATATTATGTAATAATTCTAACATTTCTCTATCAATTGAATATGGTTGCGATATAGCTCTATCCCAGACATTTAAAAATTTAATTAACAAATTATTTCATCTTTCTCTACAGCTGTCGATGAGAGCCTATGGCCCAATCTAGTCATAAGAGGATGTTAATTTGCTTCCCTCTCTAGTAGTTATAGAAACTGTTGCATTAAATGAAAAGAAAAAGTGTGATAATTTTTGAGATGAAAAATGTTGATGAGAGATGTATTGGAGCAGTGGATATTATTATAAAAACCTTGTCCCTACTCCTATTATTTGACTTTTACTTTACCCCACCAAAGGAAAAGGGTCATAATTTTAATAAAAAGCATCCTTCTACATCAATTTTAATGATTAACCATGAGAATGAAATCTAAGTAGATTATTCTTCTAATAAAAATAAAAATTAAATTGAGGTCAATTAAGAAGTCAAAAAACTCGACCATCTTGATTTGACTCCTCAAAAAGAAGTTTAATACGAGGATTTATAAGATAGTGACTTCCCCCAAATCAATTTTAAGGGGAATCTTATGAAAGTCTGAATTGGTTGATAGACCTATGACAAATGTCCCATGCAAACTAAGACCGGGTGATTTAAAAAACTCTTGGTAAATTATAGAAAATTGATTTATAATTTTAACAAAAATAAATTTTTTTTCTAAATAAACTACTCAACTACAAAATTAAAAATGCATTAAAATTAAAAAAGTGATAAAAAATAAAGGAACACAAAAAATTATAGTGGTTCGATCTAACTAGACCTACATCCACTCCTTAAAGACTCCCTCTTCAGGTACTGCACTATACCAAAGTGAATCTCCTTTTGCTTCCACGATAAGGCAAATAATCCCATAAAATTAATCTCTCTTCCAGCAATCCTCAGTGTGGCAGAGTACCATAATCCTTTTACACCCTCTAAGTATTGACAGAGAACCATCATCCTTTAATACCCTTCGAGTGTCAGTAGATAACCGTCATCCTTTCACACTCTCTTGGTGTTGGCAGAGAACCAGCATCTTTTCACACCCACCTGGTGTCAGCAGAGAATCAACATCCTTTCACACCAACCTGATGTCGGCAGAGAATTGATCTTCTCTAAAGATCTTCTCTCGAGCCTCTACAAATAAGTAAGGAGGGTATTTGAAAATGTTATAAATATATCCTCACCTTTAGTCAACCTTGTAAACCCTTCACAAATTCCACTTGCAAGATCTCTCTATCCACACTCTTAAATACTCTCCCAAAGAACTCTCACACTTGCTCTCAAAGAAAATATAAAGAAGAAATTCAAGATAGTAAGGTATTAGGACCACATATATGAAAGACATAAAAATTCATCCAGAAAAATGAAAATTTAAATTTGACAGTCCAAGATCGTAAAGTATGATCATACATCATACATACAATAAGTTCAAAAATTACTCGTATGATCTTGTACGAACTAGTTTCATACTCTGGCAGTCATTCGTATGAAGTGCCATCATACAATATGATTAGTTCAAAATTTTACCAGATCGTCCGGTGCAATTTTGTACGAACTGATTTCATACTGTGGATAACCTATTGTACAAACCCCATATCATACATTATAATCTAATGTAACCAAATCATGATTCATTCAGTATGAAAATGGACCAGTCCCTTTTATACTCTAGAAGTCATCTGTAAGACCTTAAGATCGTATAGTACAATAAGTTCAAAAAAATTACCCATTCATATGGACGAATTGAAACGCACTAATTTCATCTCTAGAAGTCATTTGTACAAACATATGATTATACAGTATGATCAGTTTAAAAAACTTTTGTGTTTGTTTGGAAGAAACTCGTGCGTGTCGATCTTTGTACTTTGGACATCATCTATATGAATATAACTTTGTATAGTGCAAATAAGTCTTAAAAATTTTCTATCCAAAATTTGATTAACTCTGTTCTAGAGGAACACTAAAGACAATTCATCTCGTACGAACCTAAGATCGTACAGTATGATTAGTTTAAAAAATTTGAAATTTTTACATTGCCCTAGTGTATGTGCGTATGATTACCCAATTAAAATTATAGTCTCTCATACTCAATAAAAATATAAAAATTATAGAATCCAATTAAAATGAACCCTCTTCAAATTTATCTTAAATTCTTCAGCAAACTAGAGTATAATTTCCTCAAAATGTCAGTACAAAAATAATAAAAGTAATATTTCCAATATATGTTAGGAGAAATAGTAATCAATACAATAATATTTTGGAATCATCAAAAATACACATTATATCAAAATAGAATTATGAAAACTAATTTGTAATAATCTCCCCTTTTTTATTATGGCAAATCCATTATTATTTGAGTTAACATTTAAAGAAAATTTTCTCCTTAGCTCCCCCTAAATGAATGGCAAATTTAAATCAAAGGGATCCCATTAAAATAACAAAACTAAAAAGAAGCAATAAACAACAGCTATTAAAATAAAAAATAACTCGAACAAAAACATGAACACAAACATTAAAACATTCAAAACTTTCACAACACGCATACAATAATCATCAAAAAATATTATGACTCCCCCTTTTGAAAATATCAAATTAAAAAGGGAAATACACCTTGAAATGAAAGATTTCTATAGAAAAATCAAAAGTGTTAAAGAAGAAAAGATTTTAAAACCAATTACAAATATAATATTAATTTCATAATACTAAAAAGAAATTTTTAAAATTTTAAATCAAATAACAAGTAAGATAAGAAAAGTCAACCAGGTTCATTATTCATGCTAGACAAAATTAAATAAAAAATAATTGTAACAAAATTGATGAAATAAAGATTAATTAATTTTGAATTCATAGTGAATATGATTGTTAATTAAATGCATTTTTTCAAAAACTTATGGCACACTTTGTGCATTTTTTCTATTTGGATTAATTTTGTGTCTCTTTTCACTTTGCGAACCATTGCACATCTTTTTAATTTTTCCATGCTTTATGCATTTTTTTTTTTTTTTTTACTTTTTGGGTCTTTCTAATATCAGTAATCTAAATTTAAAGTTCACTAATAAGAAAAATAAGCATATTGAAAAAGAAATAAAAAAATAAGACATCAATCTTATAATAATTATATCTTAGATATGTTTATCTATAAGAACATGAAATTAATCTCCTTGGTTACATCCAGTAATAATTTAATTTAAATTTTGTAAGGAAATTAATTTATAGAGCAAAGTAGATGAGAATCCATTCCAATGATCAACTACAAAAGATTTTTCTATTAAAAACATAAATATTTCAAGAAATGAAATTCGATGCAAGTGAATAAAATATTTCATCATTTTATTGATATCAGGGAGCACATATAAACATATTTCTCAAAATATAACATCTCAATTCAAAACAACACATGAAAACACTAAACTCGTAGAAGCAACATCATAACAGCAAAATACAAAAACTTATAAGTAATAATAGAATAAAAGTACATCTAGAAATTAGAGGGGCCCTAGTTTGGAGGAGGTAGTGTATTGAACATTGAAAAATAACTACTAATTATAGCTAAATTCATGTTCAACTAGTAAAATTACACTTGGATCCACCCCATATCTTTATTGTATCAAGCATCCTGCTGGTGAAGGTGATTCTTGATTTGATCAAAGTATTAATTAAAATGAGTTTTCAATCGATTGAAGTGTTAAACCATTTCCTGATAGTAGTTTTGGTTAGGTTCAGGTGTAGTTGCAGGTGCTGGAGCAGCAGCTCCCCATTCTTCATCAAAATTATCTTCTCTCAAAGCTTTGATCCCTCCCAAAGAGTGCCTAAAAAGATGCATTAGTAAAGTAAATAGGAAGTTCAATGGGAGGTTCATGATGAATCAGACTATACTTCTTATCTAGGATATAGGAAACTAGATGTCCTAAAGCCACATTTTTCTTTTTTTTATGATGAGGAAGTCTAATTTTAGAAAGATTATAGTCCATGATCAGTTTGGCTTCATCAAATGGTTTTTTAATCATTATTAATTAGGTAACTGTAGATAAAAGAGTAGTCATGTTAATTTGATTACCAACTTCTGGAATAATAGAAATTCTCAAAACATGCTGGATGATCTGGGCACTTTGACTAAAAGTTTAAACCCTAACAAAATGACTCACTTGGGCGACACCTCTAAAAATTTGATTAATTTAGGACCAATCAAAATTGGCTCTAGAGGTTAAAGTAAGTACCCTAATCCCTTAGGTTCTAAAATGGAGAATGTTGCCTATATCATCCTTTCTATTTTTGACACCCTGCTTAAAGACATATGAAGTAATTCTGGTGTGATCCTAATTAACTTTCATGTTGGCCAAAAATAATTGAAATGTCTCTTTATAATAAGGATATATAAGAGTAAGGTTAAATAAAAGTTGAGTTGAAGAAAATAAGGGCATAATAGAGAAATGAATGTCTCCCTTAATAAGAAGTTAGAAAGGGTTGATTTTGAAAAATTTTTAGGGATGCTAGGCCCTTATGAACTAGCTCAAGGCTAACCAAGATAGGGATGAATTGATTTCTTAAAATTTCACAAACAAAAATTAAAGTGAAGGAATTAAATGCGAAAAAAAAGAGCACACCAAATTTTATAGTGGTTCGGTCAACTTGACCTACGTCCACTCCCTAGAGCCTCTCCTCTGGGAATCACACTAAGCTCAATGAATCTCCTTTTTCTCCCACAGCAAGGTGAAGAAGCCTATATAGAAACCCCTTTCCACTGACCCCGGTGAGGTAGAGAACTCAACTCCTTTTTCTTCCTCCTGAAGAAGGCAGAGAACCTCGATCAATTGTTTGGAGTAACCTTCATGAAACCCTCATAAAGTCCCCCTCACACGATCCTCTCTCTCTCTTTCCCAAGCTCTCCCTCTCCTCTTGGCTCTCTTTGATCAAGACAACATCAAAAGATTCCCTCTTGAGTAAATAAGAGATCTTATAAAGAAGGGCTTTAAATTTGCACTAATTTGCAATTAATTGACAAAGATCATCCTGGATGATCAACAGATCATCCTGTATGATCATTATAAATTAAACTCAATTAGCTAAGATAATCATGAGGAGGCTGAATGACTAGAAGGTTTGGTTATTATGATCATCCAAAATGATGGGACATCATCCTTTACAATTAGTTCAAGACATCGAATATTGTCTAGATAATCGCTCTGTTCGACCAGACTTTACCTGTCTGGACGGTGGAAAAAATAACTAATTATCCAAAATTATTTCATGATCATTCTATACGATTAGTTCAAGTTGTCAAATATCATCAAAATAATCACTTTATTTGGCAAGACTTTATATGTTTGGATGATATAAAAAATAATTGATAGTCCAGGACAATTTGGGATCTTCCTGAATGATTAGTTCAAATTAACTAAGGTATGTTTAACTGATTGTCTGGGATGATCCTGCGATTGTCCCATACTATATTATCGATCAATCAAAATCATGTAACTAATTTAGACATAATTTAAAGTATCATCTAGGTTGATGTCTTAGATGATGTCAAAAAATAATAACATGCCTATAAGAGTTGGTAGCTGAATATCTCTAATTTGAGCCTATCGTCCATGATGATGCTAATATCATCCATAATAATTTGCTTAATTTTGGCTACCTTAACTAGGATGCCCTAATTAAGATTTCTATTTTTAACTGATCATCCATGACAATTTGGGGTCATCCTAGATGACATGATCAAAAATAGAAAACTCTAAACATACAAAAATTTTCCCCCTGAGTGTATGTGTATAAGGTTACTTAGCATCTTGACCCACTTTGACTCAAGAAAAGATAAAGACACTTGACATACACTTATAGACTGAATAAGCTCTAATCTACCCAATCTTAAGCTGGCTAGATTTGTAATTTGATCTTGTGGACCTGAAACATTAGTAGGCAAGGCAATATTAAAAAAACATAAATGTCTGAAATATTTGCTATCATAAAAATTATAATCCTTGAATCCATATTCGGAATAATCTCCCCCTTTTTAATGATGGCAAATATTTGATAGAAAGTTCATCTTATGTAGTTAATATAACGTGAAGGAAAATACTAAACAAAATGTGAAGCAATTAAAATTTATTAAACTTAAATAGATGGTACAAACATCAAATAAAAGTAGTAAAAAAATACAATGAACATACTACCAGTACTCCCCATTTGGCATCACAAAAAGGAGAAGGAAATCATAAAAAAGAACATAAAATACTAAAAACAAACAAACAACTTCACAAAAAAAATGACATAAAGAAAACAAACTATAAGTATGATAGGACTTGATCATCAGAAGGAGATGGGGGTGGCTAAAAAAAAACTAGAAATAGTTGTGAACTACTCCCCAAACCAAGCCATATCCTGGTCATACTATTGTTGCTATTGAGTCATATACAAATCAAATCTAATGACATCCTCCACATGCTGCTGCTCTAGTGTAGCAACGTAAGAGTTAAACTTGGCCTCCTACTAGTCTAATCGCTCCACCAATAGATCTAGCTATGAGTGCTAGTGAATCTGAGTAGGTGCATGAGCAGCTTCCTCTTCATCTTTTTATGCTCCATGTGGAGATGAGTACGGTGAAGAATGTGGAAGGAGCTGTTGGTGTAGAAGGCAGGATGAAAGTTAGGTGGGAAAGGATATTGAAGGTTGTACTTGGATTATAGGATATAGGCTATAATGCGTCCTAAGGCAATGTTAGACTTCCTTCTATAACCTGGATTTCTAATGCTAGTGAGATACTTAATGTAATGGAAAAGAAGATCAGCAGTATTGAATTTCCTATGGGCCATGATATAGAAGGTGGTGATCGAAAAGAGAGGAGTGATGTAAATATGACCAATGGCCTTGAGAATAACTGAGGTACGAAGTACATGTTGGATTATTCTAGCATCCTTGACTAAGGTGCTAGATGCCTCATAATCATAGGAGACAAGAGTGTTTCTTAGAAGGTGATTGGCAGGAACTAATCAAAATCAGGATCTCAACATAAGAGTGAAGCTTGTCTCCAGTGGTGGACAATAGGAGGCACTCGTGGTAGTACTGATAGGTAATTTCAACATGATGTTTTTTTATGTATGATTCAAGTGCAGTATAAGAAGAGTTGATCCTAAGTCTTGCAAAAAAATTCAAAGAGCTTTTTGAAATGGATGGGGAAAGCAAGGGTAAGGATGAAGGTGAGGGAGGTGTATTTAAAAAGGTTAAGGGTAGGGTAAGTAAGCGTATGTGGATTGATAGTCCTGGATAAGATGATCCAGACTATCTTGTATTAAAGGTAGGTAGCTTGGTTAGCCGCCTCAGTGAAACTAGGGTCAACAATGGCCCTTTAAGAACTTCCAGTCGACACATTCTAGATTGCTTGCCACCCACTATAAATAAGAAAATTTGAGAATGAGTGAGAGCAAAGAGGAATAGAGGGATTTGGGGTGAGAAAACTATTTTAAAGCGATTATTTATAAAGAAATAGCCCGATCATCCAAGATCATTACAAAATCATCCAAGACGATCATGCAAAAATTATTGTGTCTAAGACGATTGGTTAAAAAGGAAGGTATATTATCCAGGATGATTACACATTATCCGGAATGATTAGATATAGGAGATCATTCTCAATCAAGCCATACGATCGTTGAAAAAGCATATCATCAAGTATGATTAGGAGGATCATCCAGGATGATCGATAATAATGAATCATACCGACCTAATTAAAAAAATTTAACATTTTTGTCACTTGGATCATCTAGGTTGAATAGGTGGATCATCCAGGATAATCACTAATAATTGAGCAGAATTTTAGAAGATCATTCTGGATGAAGAGGGTCGTCCAGGGCAATCATAAATAATTGAAGCAGAATAAACAATCAGATCATCAAGGATGATATTGGAACATCCAGGATGATCTTAATCAAAAAGGTCATATCAATCGTTAGATGGAAGATGAAGGGAGGTATGAAGATATGATCTAGAATAATATAAATATCATCTAGGATGATATAAATATCATCCAAGATGATGTGATCAAAAATTAAAGATTTTGAGGATGGATAGAGATGATCAAAGAAGGCCCAAAAATAAGAAAAAAATAATGAAAAAAAAAAATAAAATAATGAAAAATATAAGAAAAATGACAAAATGAATGAAAACAAAGTTATTTTTTTAACAAGGCATGAATATGATAAATTTTCTAAGTAATTAAATTAAAAATTTATAAAAATCAATGAATTAATATCATCAAAATTTGAAAAATGGTATAATAATTGATCTTATTAGCCCTAGCTCAGCCTTCTTACAGCGTAAACCATCTTTTGAAAACAAAGATCTAACTCAAAAAAATCAATTGGATAAGAAACAGATATCCATTCAAAACCTGGTTCTAGAGAAATATCTAATAGAATAATACACTAAAGAAATTATTCATAATTATGAATTTCAAATACAAGCCCTTAAAAATATCAAGTGACATATGAATTCTTCTAAGATTTAAAGGTTTGAAAGAAAATGAAGCTTTGAAAGAAAATGAAGCTTGCTTTCTTGTGGGCTCATTTTATACATCTTGTCAATTGGTTGGTGCACTTTATGCTTCATTTAATTTTTTGAAACAATTTCTATATCTTTCAATTTTTTTTTGGCGGTCATTGCGTATCCTTTCAATTTTTCTTCTTTTTAGGTTCATTTTATTCCCTTGTCAATTTGATAAGCTAGATCCCTTTCAAAACTTTTTAGATACTCTTAGTTGTGAGAATAACTTCCATATATTAGAGAAGAAAAATTCACTCTCTAATAGAAGAAAGAGTAAACCACAAAGTAGAATCAAATTCTTATGATAAATGCAATGATAAGATTACGAAAGCTTGAAAGTGATTTAAAGACTTTGAACATTATTTATATAAGATATATTACTATAGCAAGATAGAAATGATCTCAATTGCAAAGTCTATTTGTTAATTTTAGATAGACTATTATTTGGAAAAGAAAATTACATTGTTAAATGAAGTTGGAGGAAGGGAAACAATCAACGGTGTTTCTCCCTTTAACTGATTTAGGGATATCAAAAAATAACTAAAAAGTTTTAAAAAAAAAATAAGACATAACATATAATTTCAATAGTGACCAAAAGAAAAATGAAAAAAGAACAAGAAAAAAAACTAAAATAACAGAAATGAAAATATAAATGAAGAAAAAAAAATAAAGATCAACAATTAAAACTAAAGACAAAAGAAAAGTCATAAACAAATGAAAGAAAAGAAAAAAGCAAACAAAATATTAGAAAATATAAAAATTAGAATTCAGTAAGAATCAAGCTCATGCATTTATGTCAATCACATCCAATTTTGGTCCTTAAGATGTTGAATGTATCGAAGGTCAATGGTTTAGTAAAGATGTCAGCCACTTGATTCTCAGTTGCCACATTGTGTAACTCAATGTCTCTTTTGGTCACATGGTCTCTAATAAAGTGATGCCTTATATTAATGTGTTTGGTCCTTGAATGTTGGATAGGATTCTTTGAGATATAGATGTCATTAGTATTGTCATAAAGAATTAAAATTATGCCTACATGTAATCCTAATTCTAGAATTTGTTGCTTCAACCAAAGGACTTGGGCCACATAATTTCCTAAGGCAATATACTTAGCTTTAACAATAGAAAGTACAACAAATTTTTGTTTTGTACTGGACTAGGAGACTAAAGATTGTCCTATAAATTAATAAGTCTAGATATGCATTTTCTATTCACCCTACATCCTGCAAAATCAAAATCAAAATATCTAACAATCTCAAAAGAAGTATTATTCCTTGGATACCATATTCCTATGTTTTGGGTCTCTAAGAGATATCAAAGGACTCTCTTAATTGCAATTAGGTGGGAATCTTTAGGATTAGCCTAAAATCTAGCATAGAGACAAACACTAAACACTATATTAGGTCATCTAGCAGTCAAGTAAAGTAGTGATCTAATCATTCCTTTGTACTTATTTTAATCAACAGATTTTCCATTTGAGTTCTTATCAAACTAAACACTAGAGGTCATGGGAGTATTTATTGGCTTGGTTTTATCCATTCCATATTTCTTTAAGATGTCCTTAATATACTTTGATTAATTTAGAAAGTTTCCATCATCTAATTATCTTATGCTAAACCACAAAAAGTAGAACAACTCTCCCATCATACTCATCTTAAATTCTTTACTCATTAGTTTAGAAAAATCATCACATAGTTTTTTTATTAGAAGATTCCAAAAGTATATCATTAACATAGATCTGGACAATGAGTCACTCATCTCCTACTTTTCTCAGAAAAAGGGTGGTGTCTATGCTCCCCTTAACAAACTTTCTCTCTAGTAAAAATGCGTTAAGCCTCTCATGTCAAGCTATGGGTGCCTATTTTAATCTATATAAGGCCTTTTTTAAGTTATAAACATGATTTAAAAATTGGGAACTCTCAAAACTTGGGGTTTGCTCTACAAACACATCCTCTTTTATCATCCTATTTAAAAAGACACTCCTGACATTCATTTGGAAAAAATTAAATCCCTTATAATAGACAAAGTCTAGTAACACTCTAATAACTTCCAATCTAGTTATAAGGGAAAAGGTCTCCTCAAAATAAATCTCTTATATTTAGTTGTACCCTCTAGCCACCAATCTCACCTTATTCCTAACCACCACATATGAATCATTCATTTTAATCTTAAAGACCCAATTAGTTCCCACTATACTTTAATTCTTAGGTCTTTCTACAAATTATCAAACATCATTCCTAACAAATTAGTTTAATTCCTCTTGCATGGCTATGATCCAAAACTCATCAGATAGGGCTTAATTGATTTGGTGAGTTTAGTCATTGAGATAAAGATAGAGTGGTTCACTTTCTTCCTAAGTCCTGGCCTAGTTCTAACACCTTTAGAAGGGTCTCATAAGATTGGTTGAGGACGACTCAAATAATATCTCCAATCTTTAGGCAAAGTGTGTATAAGTTCTAACTTTTCCTCTATATTTATATTTTCTACTCCTTGGATAATCTCACCAACTCCTTCAATATTTTGGGGCACTACCTTCTTCTTCAAATTTTTGAACTCCTTAGGTAATCTATCCAATGTTTTTTGAACAAACTTACGTCAGGTGCTCTAGAATTTTAGGGAATTCTAGAGAGAGAACATCTTGAATTCTAGATAGAGAAAGTTCGTGCTGAAGGTTCAAATTTTATTTTGCGCGGGCTTCTCGTGATCGATAGAATTGGCACCGGAGGATCGCTGACAGTTCTTTGTCGGGTTCATGAATGTTCTGCGTTATTCTGGCTCCTTACGTGCTACTAGTAAGGCTTCGAATAGAATTGTGATTAGAGATGGGTCAAGACCTTCGAGCCGTCAAACTTTTGTTGAGGATAAGGGGAAGGAATGTTGTGATGGTGGATTTGGCTGCTAAGAAGTTTATGGGGGAGAAGATAAATCCAGATTTGGCTGTTCTTGAACCTGCAGCTTCGGATGATTTAATTTTACGGGTAAATAATTTTTCTGGAGTTCTTAATATGCAAAAGGATCGGAATGTTGTTAAGGTTCTGTCGGTGATTGTTGATCAGAAGGTTGATGTAAATTTGATTGATGATGAGGGCCTTGTTAAGGTTCTAGAGAATTTTGAAATCTTGAAGGTGAATCTGATTGTTAATTCATTTCAGAAAAGTAATGGCGAGATTGCTGATGCATGGTCGAAGCCAAAGCATATCAAGATTTCGTTTAACAGGGATCAAGCTGAATTTTCTGAAGATGGGATTGCAGTGAGATTAAATTTTGAAATGGAGGAAAAGAACTCAGAGATTTTGAAGAATAAAGTTGTAATTAAAGTATTGGGCAGCAACGTACCTTTTTTTGTGTGTAGTATTGAATTGAGGAGGCAATGGAGCAAGTATGGTGGTTTTCATATGACTTCAATTGGCATGAATTAGATATTATGTTCGTTTAAAATGAATAAGGTTGTATAAGAAATTTTGAATGGTGGTCCATGGTATGTAAGTGGATTCATTGTCGGTATGGACAGATGGTCCCCTGCTTTTGATCCAAATTCATTTAAGGGTATTTTTGCTCCAGTTTGGATCAGACTCCCGTGCTTGCCACTGTATTGTTGGGATGAGGATAATTTGGCGAGAATTGCATCTTGTTTTGGAACCCCAATGTACTTAGATGGCAATACTTTCTGCTGGGGAAAGCGTGAGTTTGCTCGGGTTTGTGTTAGGATTGATTTGGAGAAAAAGCTATTGAATGGTGTTTGGGTAGATGGATCAGCTGGGAGGTTCTTCCAATGGGTGGAGTATGAGAAGATTGATCTTCTATGCTACCAATGTGGCAAAGTGGGTCATGAAGCTAGTGCTTGTCCGGAGAATGTATCATTTGGGATTCAAGATCATAAGTTAAGGAAGACAAATGCAGTTAATAAGAAAGATAATAAGGCTGTGATTGACGGAATGAAATCAGTAATCAGTTCAGAATTTGGCCCTTGGATTCATGTTCATTTTAAAAACAGACGGGTGTTCATAATAGGAAAATAATTGGTGATAAGGCTATTGATGAGAAAAAGAGAGGTAACAGCCAGATTGTTGCTGTCTAGAAGGAAAATTAGTTGAAGAAAGAGGCAGAGGTTGTTGTTGAAAAGTCTGTCCGGGCCCCAAATATTTGCCCAAATTTTGGGAGATTTGAGGGTGTTAAACCTCCATGAAGTTTAGTTAATCAATAGATTTGCTGTGTTAACTGATTTCAGTGAAGAAGAAGATAGTGGTAAGATTGAAGAAATTGATAAATCAAAGGAGAAGGATATGGATGTTGCTGATACATAACTCATTCATACGGGTGTGGGGTCTCAAAGTGGTGCTGCTAAAGTAAAGTTAGCCAAGGAGTTGAGATCTTTAGGGCCAATTGAACCAGATTATAAGAAGAAAAAGAGGGATGGAAGGATGAATTCCATCAATGGGGATAAATCCCCTTTAATTGTTTAAATGACCTCTTTATTGTTTTGGAATTGTAAGGGGGAAGGAAGAAGGAGGCCTCATTATATTTGAAGGTAGTTGTGAGAGAACAAGTTGTTTTTTTTAATGGTCTAATGGTGACCAAGCTTTCTAGCATTGATAGAAGGGAGATTGATTGTCTTATTGGGAAGGATTAGGATTATTGGCATCATCCTGCAGAAGGTACCTCTGGAGGGAATATGGTGTTATGGAACAGGATGTTGGTTTCTTTTGATGTGAAGGAATCTTCTTCTCAGTTTATTGTTGGTAAACTTTTGATTCCTAACTTGGGAATGTGCAAAGTTGCTACGATCTATGGGAGTAGGTGTTGTGGGGAGAGGGGTAGTTTATGGAAGCAACTTGAGAAATGTATGGAGGATTCTTATCCTGCCATCATTGGAGGGGACTTTAATTGTATCTTGAATAAGGAGGAAAAGAGAGGATGTAAGAGGTTCTTGTTCTCTAAAGGACCTAAGGATATGAAAGGTTTTATGATGAATTCAGATTTTCATGACAGTGGATACATTGGGCCAAGGTTTACTTGGTGTAACAATAAGGAGGGGGCCTCTCGGATTTGGGAGAGGTTGGATAGGTGCTTATTAAATTCACTTACTATTCAGAAGCTTCCATTAGCTGCTATTATACATTTGGCCAGAGTGGCTTCTGACCATAGTCTTATTGTTCTTAAATTGGATGTTAGTGTGTGGTACAAGTCGTAGGTTATCAGGTTTGAGGATACATGGAGGTCTTACCCAACAAGTAAGAGTGTTGTTTATCACTCTTGGAAAAAGAAGGATTATGGAGATGAAAATATGATCTTACAAAGGAAGACTAGCAAAACTGTAAGAGCATTATTGTTTTGGAATAGGAATAAATGTAAAGACTTGAACAGTTTAAAGGAAAAGCTGAAAGGGGAGATCCTTGAACTTCAAAACAAGGAGGCTTTAGGGGACAATTGGGTAGATGAGGATCTCCTGTTACTTCTAACTAAAGTACATGAGCTTAATGTTACTTTAAGAAGATTATCTACATGGTGGAATCAAAGGGCAAAAGCTAGATGGCATGAAGAAGGACATACAAATTCCAAGCTTTTCTACAACTTTGACACAGCTAGAAGGAATGGAAATTGGATTAACCAAATTAAAGATGAGTTTAATAAGTTATATGATGAAGATGATCAAATTGAGAAGATTTTGTATCAGTTTTTTGAAAAACAAATGGCAGCATAGGAACTGTGATTTAACAGGTTGGCCGTTAGCTACAGATAAGCAGAGGATTTCAGCTGAGGAAATTGCCTTGCTTAACGAGAATTTTTTCGTGAATGAGTTGCAGTGTTCGGTCTTCCGCTAGGTAGCAATAAGTCTCCAGGTATGGATGGGGTCACTTCTTCTTTTAACAAAAGTTATTGGAGTATTGTATGGGAGACTTTATGGAATGTTGTCAACATTTTTTTTAAGTCCAGCCGTATGTGCAAGGAGTGGAAAGATACCTTGATAGTCTTGATTTCTAAAGTCAAGAATTTTGTTGTTCCGGCTAACTACAGACCTATCAGCCTTTGCCAAACTAACTATAAGATTGTTGCTTCCATGCTAGTTAATAGATTGAAGAAGGGAATTTCTATGTTGATTTCTGAAGAGCATGTGGCTTTCATTCCTGGGAGATCTATTTTAGAGCATTGTCTTTTGACTCAAGAGATTTTTCATAAGTTCAAGATATTCCAAAAATAAGAAGGGGTTGATGGCTATAAAATTGGATATGGAGCAAGCTTATGATAGCATGGGATGGGCAACTCCTCATCAAATTCTTAAGTGGTATGGATTTCCTTATAATTTTTCTAACCTTCTATTGGAATTCGTGTTGTAGATGTGAGGTTTTCCATTATCATCAATGGAAAGAATTCCAATTGGATTAATGCTCATAGTGGGTTCCGTCAAGGATGCCCACTATCTCCATACCTTTTCATTTTGTGTTCTCAACAGTTGTCCAATTCTGTGGAGCAAAGGGGGCAATCTCTAGGCATTCGTATCTCTTCTAGAGGTCCAAATATTACACATCTTCTTTATGTTGATGATGTGCTTATCTTCTCTCTTACATCTATTGCTTTAGCCAAGGCAATGAAGATTATTGTGGAAGACTTTTACAAGTGGACTGGAATAAGAGTTAACTTTAGAAAATCCCAAATTATGTTTGGCAAGGTGGTTAGGCACCCTTTCAAGAAGAAGATTACTAAAGTTTTTGGCTTCAATATGGTCAAGGAAATGAAATACCTGGGTGTGAATATCTCTCTTAGGAGACCCAAGGTGGCAGATTTTCAAGAGCTTCTTAGTAATGTTATGGATAGGCTAATGCTTGGTGTAAGAAATCCCTTTCTTTGTGAGGTAAGCTCATCCTTATTGAAAGTTGTCTGCTTTCTATGCCAAACTTTTTGATTACTCATTCGTTAGTCCCCAAGAGGGTTCTTCATGAATTGGAAAAATTATGTAGAAATTTTATTTGGCATAAAAATGATGGAACTAATGGAATGCATTATGTTGCTTGGGAAGAGATTTGCAAACCAAGGTGTTTGGGAGGATTGGGTTTGCATTCTCCTTTGCTTAGACTTGGATCTCTTAGATCTAAATTTGCCTGGAATTTCTTACAAAAGCATGATTCATTGTTTCATAGAACAATGAATTGTAAGTATCGTGGTGATATTATGTATGAAGCTCAAAAGAATGGTAATTCTAGTGCTTGGCACATTTTGTTGGATGGAGGTAGACTCTTGAAGAATGCTGTCAGATGGAGAATAGGCAAGGGAGATAGGATCAGTGTTTTGAATGATACATGGTTGCTTGATAAATGCATCAACCGGTGGCCAACATATGTGAATTTTGAATTCCTTGAGGGTGTCTATGTACAGCAGTTATTAATGAGTAATGCTGAATGGAACTTTGTAGTTTTACAATTGGCTTTTCATCCTGATTTAATCATACTTGATTGGTCAAATTAGTATTGAAAATGAGGAGGATAGGGCATAGCTGCTGAATTGGTGTTCGGGGAAGACCGTTTCTGCTTTGGTATATGAGCATTCTATTTTTTATAGTTGTGCTGATGAGGAGAACGGGTTCTTCAATTCGATACTGAAGCTGAAATTTAACAAGAAGGTTGAAACATTCTGGTGGAGGCTTGGTAAAAAAGCTATTCCAACTAATTTGTTCTTAAAGAACCGCAGATTATCTGATAATGCTTTAGTGTTAGAGGCTGCCAATCTAATGAATCATATAAGCATATTATGGTTCATTGCAAATGTATGGTGGAAGTTATTATGAAAATGCTTGAATGGGGTATTCAATATACCGGTTTTTCATTCACTGTATAGTTGTTTACAGGAATTTGAAGAATTTAACTACTCATTATTCTGGGATTGTCAGAATTTACTGCACGGTTGTGTATCTGTTCTTGGAGGAATTGGAATGAAGTCAAGCATGGTCAGGCTGCTTTGCCATGCTCTTTGGTTGCTTCTAATGCTTTATTCTTAGCTACTTCAACATTTAATCCACTTCTTACAAGCTGGGGCACTAATCTCCTTAGGGAGTCTCAAAATTCTTGGTGCCCTCCACCAAAATATTGGATTAAGATTAATGTGGATGCTTCTTTGCTTAGCTCCAATCATGCTGGAATTGGTGGCATTTTTAGAGATTGTAAAGGCTGGTTCATTAGTGCTTTTGGGAAGAGTAAGATGCATTGGGATATAGCTCAACTTGAGCTAGCAGCTGTTCTTACCGTGAGGGAATTTCTTAGTAAATGGATGTTGGATTGCAAAGGGGTGATTGTTGAAAGTGATAATATCAACATTATCAAGTTTATTCAAGATTCATTGAAGAAGAATAATTGGCATGTGGATAGGTGGCCGGCAAAGGATTTATGCTTTTTAAATGATTTTAATAAAGTTGTCTTCCATCATGCCTTTAAAAGTTATAATATGGTAGCTAATTGTTGTGCTACTATGGCATTGGAAGCTAGTTTTTACTTTGATAGCTCTTCTTTGGAGAACATTCCATCCTTGTTGTTAAAATTAATCAAGGAGGAATGTGATCCTTTTATTACTTGTAATTAGTTATTTGTTCTTAATGCATTTCATTGCAATTCTTCAAAAAAAAAAAAAAAAAGGTAATCTCTCCAATATCATCTTCATCCTCAACTCTAGACTTCTTAGGATTAGATTCATAAAACACTATATGAGTAGTCTACTCCACTACCAAAGTTCTCTTGTTAAACACTCTAAAAGATTACCTCATATTTGAGTATGCTAAGAACACTTCTTCATCAGATTTTTGATTAAATTTTCCTAAGGGTGACTTTCCATTATTAAAGAATGAAAACCTTATAGTCAAAGATATGGAGGTGGGAAAAGTTGGGTGCCCTACCATTCATGATCTCATAGGGTGTCATATCTAGTTTTGCTCTAACATTCACCCTATTTAACACATAACAAGTTGTATTTATCGCTTCTGCCCAAAAATATTTTGAAAGTGAATACCCAGCATGCATGGCTCTAGTGGCATCAACTAAGATTCTATTCTTCTTTTTAGCTACCCCATTCTGCTGAGGGGTCCTAAGAGTTGAGAAGTTATGACTAATTCCTTTATCCTCACCAAAGTCTCTAAATTTCTCAATTAAAAACTCTCCATCATGGTCATTGTGGATGGTCAAGATCTCACAACCTAGCTTTCTCTGAATCCAAGTGGAGAAGGATCTAAACTCATCACAAGACTCACTCTTATGTGACATCGATAATCACAAATCTATAGACTTTTCCCCTAAGCTAGCAGTGCTAACAGGTCAAAACAAATTCATATGAAGGACTTCTAAAGGTTTAGATGTGCTAATGTCCTTAATGGAATGGAAAGAAGATTGTACTTGCTTCCTTAGTTGACAGGCATCACACAGGTGGTCTTTAGTGAACTTAAGTTTGGGGAAACCTCTAACTAGGTCTTTTTAGGTTACTCCCCTAAAGGTTTTTATACTGGCATGACATAACCTCTTGTATCACAACCAAGATTTATCAGAGATAATTTTTAAGCAAAATGATGCAGCACATTCAATATTATTTAAATCAAGCATGTAAATATTGTTAATTCACTTTCCCTATAAAATAGTATTATTTTTCAAGCTAATAATGTATGTATTTGCCAAAAAATTTATGATAAAGCTATTATCATAAAGCTGACTAATGTTGAGCAAGTTTTGCTTCAGTCCTTCTACAAGCAAAATATTTTCATTCAAAATATTTTTAGAGTTTTTGATTATACATGCGCCCACCACTTTCCTGGTGGTGTTGTCTCCAAGAGTGACCTTGCCTCCATTCCTAGCTTTTAGATAAATGAATTGATTGGTGTTTACAGTCATGTGTCATAAGCATCCACTCTCCATGTACTATATGCTTTCATGAGATCGTTTGTGAGAAAAATGCTACAAAATCTTCAAACATCAGTTTTAGGAACTCAAATAAGTTTAGGTCCCTTCTTATAGAAAGAAGAATGCAATGCATGTGTGTTATGATGTGAATCATATAATTTGAGTATCCATATCCAATATGTACTATGGTGAACAATGCAAGTGTGTGAAATGTGTCCTAGCATGCTACATGAAAAACATTAATACTAGAAAAAGGGTTTACTAATCTACTCAAGTGGTGATGCTTCTTTTTAAAGTTATGTGATGCATGCAATAATGTTTACATTTTCAAATGCTATGAGTTTTACTTTTAATGATTTATTTTCATATTCATAAGCTATCATTTCCACTTTTGGCTGATGTTCATTATTATCTATCTCCCATGTAAGTTCCTTTAATTTTTAAACTTTATTTCTAACTTAGTATGTGATTACTTAAAGGAATCATGTACATCAAATAATTTAAGATTCTTTTTATTTAATGTATCTAACTCATAAAGTAATGACATGTGATTGCTATCAAGTGTAGAGTGATCTTCAAATATAACTTCATACTCTTTTTATAAATTTTAAAACTCCAGTTTCAGGCTAGTATGTGATTTCTCAAGTTTCCTATAAGATGCATGAATGTTCATAGAAACTTTAAGTAATTAACTGTAGGTTAGTTTGCATACCTTTTCTTTGGCTAGACTGACCAAGATAATCGACTACCATCAAGCACAAGTTTATAGTTTCCTCTTTAGCTTTAGTCTTAGAGGAGTTAGATGAATAATCTTCCCCCGAATGCTTTTTGAAACTGCTTCTTTTCCTTCCTAAATTTGGGTTTCTCCTCACCCTTCTCCTTTCTTGAGTTAGCCTTAAGTATAGGAAAATCAGCTTTAACATGTCCTGACTTCCTACATTCAAAATAACTCACATCAATATAACTTTTAAAATTCTTGTTGCCCTTATCTTTATTCTACTTCAGATGGTACTTCTACTTCTTCCTTAGAAAGCTTTTGAACTGTCTACTGACTAAGACAACATCATCATTTTTAGACTCGGAAGAATCCGCATCCGTATCGTTAGCCTTTAGCACCACAGTCATCTACTTATTTTTCTCACCTACATCAAGTTATCTTTGGTTCACTCTTTACTCATAAGAAATGAGTGATCTAAGTAAGTTATTAATATAATAATTATTCAAATCCTTAGATTCAATTATTGTAGTAATCTTTACATCAAAGGAAGAAGGCAAACATTTCAAAATCTTATTAACTTTTTCATAACTAGTTAGCTCTCTTCCTAAGGCATGTAGTGAGGTGACTACTTGAGTAAACCTAGGGTAAACTTCAGAAATCAATTTATTAGGTTTCATGTAAAAAAGCTTGTAGTCATGAAGTAAGATATTTAACCTAGATTTCTTAACTTCTTCTATTCCTTCGTTAGTAATACACAATATATCTCATATTTCTTAACCAGTAGCACAAGTTGAGACACGTATGTAATCTTCTAATTTTAAAGCACAGAAAAAATAGTTTAAATATTTTACATTATGTTGTGCTAAATTCCTATCATCAAAAGTCCATTCAGTAAATAGAATTTCAATTTTTATGCCATTAATTTCACGGGTTTGTAGTGAATAACCATCTTTAATATGCATCCACATACGATAGTCAATTGATTGTTAAAATGTGGATATACGAGTTTTCAAAAACTCAAAAGGTATATTATCAAACAATGGTGGTCGGGTAATAGAATATCCTTCTACATTATTATGATTACTGAAGTTAGCCATGGATCAAAATTCAAAAAGTTTTTAAAAACTTAATTTTATGAATCCCGCTCTGATACCACTTAAAAGTTTGTTAGGGATGCTAGGCCTTTATGAACTAGCCTGAGGATAACAAAGAGAGAGGGTGAATTGGTGTTTTAAAAATTTTCAAACTGAAATAATGATTTAAAACTAAAAATAATCACTCACAAAAATACGGTGTGGAAATTAAATATGAAAAGCAATAAGAAAGAGCACACCAAATTTTATAGTGGTTCGGTCAACTTGACATATGTCCAGTCCCCAGAGCCTCTTCTATGGGTATTGCACTAAGCTCAGTGACTCTCCTACAGGAAGGTAGAGAAGCATATATAAAAACTCCATTCCACCGACCTGGTGAGATAGAGAACCTAACTCATTTTGCTTCCTCTTAA
Source organism: Dendrobium huoshanense (assembly GCA_016618105.1). Classification (NCBI taxonomy): domain Eukaryota; kingdom Viridiplantae; phylum Streptophyta; class Magnoliopsida; order Asparagales; family Orchidaceae; genus Dendrobium; species Dendrobium huoshanense. The sequence continues at coordinate 77,061,500 of CM028345.1, forward strand.
AGTAGGCAGAGAACCTTGATTAATTATTTAACTAGACCTCTATAGAACCTCCATGGAACCAGGGATGATTACTAGAGAAGATGACTTGGATCCTTGCTTGAAGAAACCTTTATGAAACCCTCAAAAACTCCCCCTCATAAGATCCTCTCTCTCTCTCCCAAGTTCTCCCTCTCCTCTTAGCTCTCTTAGGATAGGATAGCAGCAAAAGATTCCCACTTGAGTAAATAAGAAATATTATAAAGAAGGAATTCAAATTTACCCTAAAATTATAATTAATCGATAAAGATCATTTAGGATGATCGACAAATCGTCATGTATGATCATTACAAATTCAGCTCAATCAGCCAGGACTATCTAGGGGAGGCTGGATGATTAGAAGGTTTATTTGTTCTAATCGTTTAGGATAATGGGAAATCGTCCTATATGATTAGTTCAATATGTCGAAAATCATCCATACAATCACTCTGTTTGACTAGACTTTATCTGTCTGGGTGTTGAAAAAAATAACTGATCATCTAGGATGATTTCATGATCATTCTGTATAATTAGTTCATGATGTCGAATATTGTCCAGACAATCGCTCTATTTGACCAGACTTTACATGTTTGAATGAAAAAAAAAAAATTACTAATTATCCATGATGATTTGGGATATTCTCGAATTATTAGTTTAAATCAACACATATTATCCAGAATATCATTCTTGTCGCCCAACAAAAACTAAGGTTGGTTTAACTGATCATCCTAGACAATCTTGCAATCATCCAAAATGATATAATAGATCAATCAAAACTTAATTTCTTTCATTAATCATCCAATTAATTTAGGCATAATGTTAATGCATTGTCCAGACGATAACTTGGATAATGTCAAAAAATAATAGCGTGCTTAAAAGAGTTGGCAGCTAAATCTTTCTGATTTGAGCCTATCATCCAGGATGATGCTAATATCATCTAGGACGATTTGCTTTAATTCAGCTGTCTTAACCAGGATGCCCTAATTATGGCTTTTGTTTCTAATTGATCGTCTAGGACAATTTGGGATCATCCTAGATGATATGATCAAAAATAGAAAACTCTAAATAGATAAAAATTTTCCCCTTGAGTGTATGTATGCAAGGTTACTTAGAATCACGACCCACTTTGACTCAAAAATTGTAAAGACACTTGATGTACACTTACAGACAAACTCAGACCTAATCTATCCAATCTTGATCTAGCTTGATTTACAACTTGATCTTGTGGATCTAAATGTTAGTAGGCAAGGAAATAGTAGAAATATAGAAATGTCTGAAATGTTTACTATCATAAAAGTTATAATCCCTGAATCCATATTCACAATAGATATTAGTAGTAGAATATCTAAAGAAAGCATCTTTACAATTTTAAAAAGAAAATTTTTATCCCTACTAGTTCAAGAAGAAGATCCCTTAGAGAGACGGAGTTGTTTTTTACTACTTACCATTCCTAAGATGTGGGCTCTAGATGGTTTTGGAATAGATAAGAAAGTGATGAAAAACATTTCTAAAGACCCTTTTATTTAAAGAAGAATGACCTATCATACATTATGAAATTAAGATCATACGTATGATTTTAAAATTGTATGGGACGAAAACATATTCATACGAACAAACAGATACTACCAAAAAGGAAATAGCTTTTTATAAAATGCCATTTCTGAGGCATCCTTTCATACAAGATTTTTGACCTTATAATACGATCGTACAGACAAACAGGTGTTCGTCCAGGATGATCAGAATATTAAAAATCATTTTAAAGATGGTTAGGTTCATTCCCCATAAAAACTGAAATATAGATCATACAGACAAATTTGAATTTCATACGTATGATTTGTATTTAATAACTTACTTAACTAATAAATCGTCCCCACTCATGCCGATAAAATTGTACATATCATTTAGTAAGATAATGTCATTGTACAGTATGAACCCTATGAAAAACTAATTTCTGCATGCTCAACTTGGAAACCTATCATGTACAAGCTACATATTTCATATAGGATGAAAAACCTTTGTATTGTACGAAAAGAATAGTTAGAAAATAAGACATGCCAATAAAAAAATCTTTTCAAAATTAATCACCTTACATTAAATGACATGCTTCCAATAAAATCAAAAATAAAACCAAAAAATACAAAACTAAACACACACAAAAATAAACAAAACAAATAAACAGAGACAAACTACACAAACACATATTCATAACAAATCAAGTTTACATAGTTTTCTATTTAAGCATTAAGATATATCACACCTAACCTAATTCTTAGGGTGCTAAATGTGTCAAAAGTCAGTGGTGTTGTGAAAATGTCTGCATGTTGATTTTTCATATCAACATGATACAGTTCAATTTCTCCCTCAGCTATATGATCTATAAGAAAGTGATAACTTATGTCGATATGCTTGGTTATAGAATATTAAATAGGATTCTTTGAAATACAAATGACACTAGTATTATAACAAAAAATTAAAGTTGTGCCAATAGAAAATCCTAAGTATATCAATTGTTATTTTAACCAAAGTACTTATGCCACATAACTAACTAAGGCAATGTATTATATTTCAGCAGTAGATAGGGCTACTGAATTCTATTTCATACTGGACCAAGAAACTAAAGAGTTTCATACGAATTGACCAGTTCCATATGTACTTTTTTTATCAACCCTCTTCCTGTAAAATCTGAATTAGAATATATAATTATTTTAAAAGAATAGCTATGCTTAGGATACCAAATCCCTAAGCTTTGAATTCCCAAAAGATATCTCAAACTCCTTTTTATTACTATCAAATTTGATTCCTTTGGATCAAATTCAAATCTAGCACACAAACAAACACAAAACATAATATCTGGTCTGTTAGTAGTCAAGCAAAGTAATGATCCAATTATTCCTCTAAATTTCTTTTGATTAATAGATTTTCCTGTAAGGTCCTTGTTGATCTAATTGGTTGTTAAGCCTCTACCAAGAGGAACTCATTAAAGGTGTAGTTTGTAGAAAATTGTTTTTCACTGTTAAAACTGTTTAGCACTAAAAGCAATCCATCTCATATACATCCACTCTTGAGTATTGATATCCACAAAGTTCTCCTTTAATACAACACACTACCACTACCCGGTGCGGCAGAGAACCATGAACAATAAATGCTGGCAAGAAACACTCTCCTATTGGGCTACGACTTCCTCTCCAATTTTGCTTTATCTCCTAGTGTGGGCTAGCTAGTCCAAGAAATCTCCTTGATAACTCAAATCTAGAAGGAAGAAGGAAAAGAGTGAAGAAATTCAATTTCCATAGAGACACCTTAATCCAAGTCCTTCTCGTCTCCTCCTTTGAAATTTCCTTGGCTACTAAGAGGCATGAAGATATTTTGGCAGTGAAAAAAAGACAAGAAAAACCGCCCAAAAACTGCAAGTATTCTGTACAGTGGAAGATTTTTATTTATAGATTGAAACAAATAAGAAGTCACAGCTCTACATATTCGTTCATACGAACGGTTATTACAAAAATGCTGAATGTTCTATGTTATTTCCTCTGGATCCTCTTCAATTTATTTCGTCTGGAAAAATTTTCCAGAGACCAATCGCCACGGACGATAATTTGTTTTTGTACGAAAATCCAGAGACACTTGGACGATAATTAATTTCTTTTAAAATTTTCAACTGGTCGCCTCGTAATAATAAAATTCGTCTGGATGAAAATTTTACAGAGAACTTCCGAAATCTCCTGGAATAGGAAAAAAAATTTTTCGAGCAAGTTCCTATTCGCTTGCTCTAAGGAGATAACCTCTCATGATAAATATCTCCTGTAAGTATAAAATTTTATGATCCTTAGGTGTTTATTTCAGTCCATAAAAAAATATCTCATGTATTTTTTGAAGTTATCAATTTAAATGTTAAAACACACAAGAGCAAGTGATTAAAATTGGAAATTTAACAATAATGAACTTTCAAAACCTGCAACTATTCAAACAGATCTAATTGGTTGCTCAATATAAAGGATATCCTCTTATATCTCCTAATTTTGCTTTATGCATCCAAGAAAATTAAAAAAATTTACTAATTATTTTTGGAACAAATAAGAAGTTCAACATCCATTTGATTTCTATAAAAGTTTAAAAAGCTTAGGTGTATTTCAGTCCAATAGATTAGGAAATTTAAAGGATAACAAAACTTTCAACATCCATTTGATTGTTTTAAGTCTGGCTAAAAGGGCAAAAGTCTCTTCAAAATTGATCCCTTATATTTGATTATATACCTTAACCACCAAGCTTCCCTTATTTGTAATCATAACTCCTGAATCATTCATTTTATTTTTTAACACTCACTTAGTTTCAACAACATTTTGATCCTTAGGCCTTATAATCAATTCCCAAATATCATTTCTTACAAATTGATTTAATTTTTCCTGCATGGCCAAAATCTAAAATTCTTTTGAAAGTGCTTGATTTATATTAATGGATTCAATCATCGATATTAAGGCAGAATGGTTCTCTTCTTTTTTAAGTCCATGCCGAGTCCTAACACACTCACTAAGCTCACTTAAAATCAATTCCTTAGGGTGATACTTAAAAAATTGTTATTCTATGGGCGAATGATTTTCTTTTTCAACTACATTTTCTTCGAAATTTATCTTTTTAGTTCCTCGGTAGATATTTTCAAAATGATCCTCTTCCAATTTTAGCTCTTCCAAATTGCCAAATTCATCAAACACAATATGTATAGTCTCCACAACTATCAAAGATTTCTTGTTAAAAACTCTATAAGATTTTCCAATACTATAGTATCCAAGAAAATTCCTTCATCAAATTTTGGATCATTTTTTCCTAAAGGAGTTTTTTCATTATTATGAATGAACACCTTACATCCAAAAATTGGGATTTGTGTTCTCCCGTAGGTGTGGGAGCAACAGCTCAGTCCAAAATATTTTCTATCAACATTAAGTTTAATTATTGTTTTGTTCTTTCTTTCTAATTTAACTTTTTTCTCTTTAAAAATTTAATTATTTTCAAATTCTCTTTTATGTAGTTTGAATTGACTTTCTAAAATAAAAACTTCTAAATTTCTTAAATGTATTGTCAAATAAAAAAATTCAAATAAACACTTTTCCTCCTAGTGATCTGGTCTATATGAATGATTTCTATGGTTTGTTAGTTCAGATTTAATGGAAATAAAGGAGGACATGTTTTCCATAAATACTTTAAACTTATTTTAATAAGTTCTTTTTGGGTAATTTTTCTAAGATCAGTGTGACAATTCCTCTTGTATCATAACCATGATGATTTCAATAGTTAATACATTCAAACTAAGTTATTTTTACCCTAATACCATACAAAATATCAATTCCATTTTGTTATTATGTAGCAAGAAAAACATTCATCAAATAGATGACTCATCAAGCCTTCTTCCATAGTTTCATGTGGTTTCCATTATTGTGCCTACCATCAGTATTATCTCCCAGTTATCTTTCCTGGCTTCCAACAATATAAATTTGGATGTTATGATATCAAATCCACTCACGCTTTTTTTCTATAATTCTAAAATTTCTCCTCTTTTGCATGTTTAACTTATTTTATGCATGTATCTTTTTATTTACTATGAATAATGTTTATTTGTCCTATAGAAAACATTTTACTCAAGGAAAAGGATTTATTAATTTATGTGTATTAAATTATCAATATTTTTTTGCTTCTGAATTTTTTTGTGGGAGCAATCCTATTTTCCTTAAGTGCTTTCAAACATTGAATTAGTACAAATAATTGTGAAATATTCAAATAGTGCATCATAATAAATACTTTAAAATTATTTTCAAGTTAAGTCATATATGTTATTTGTTCAATTCTCTTCAAATTGATCTAACTTATTAAGCTTTTTATTTCTAAAATTTATATGTTTAACTTAGGTCATCGAATATAATTTTTTTTTTCAGCATTAAATAACATGTAGTCATATACCTCTTCTTGATCTGACTTATTAAATTTGTTGGTCATCGAGCACAGGTAGGTGACTTCTTCCTCAATTTTGATTTAAAAAGAATCTGAAGCTGAGTCCACCCAAAATACTCTTTGTAATCTCTTCGTGCCCTTCCTTACGTTGCTTTTATCTTATACCTCCTCCTTGGTACAATTGGCTTTAAGATTAGGGCAATCAAATTTTATTTATACAGACTTCCAACATTCATAATAAATTATATCATTATAAGCCTTAATATTTTATAGAACTTACCCTTATTCCACTACTGGCATCTCCTTTGCTTCCTCTTTAGAAAACTTTTGAATTACTTTTTCATCAAGGAAATGTCATCTTCATCCTCAGATTGAGACTGATCACTTCCCGAGCCTCCACTTTTAATGCTATATTTTTCTCCTTCTGCTTATCACCTACATCAATCTATCTTTGAGTCACTCCTTACTTGTAAGCATTTAGTGATCCAAAAATATTGGCAATTGAATAAATATTTATGCCTTTTGATGTCATTATAGCTATTATATTTGCATCATATGTAGTAGGCAAACAATGAATAATTTTTTTACTTTGACAACTTTTGATAGTTCCCTACCTAAAGCATGCAATGAGATGGCTATTTGTGTGAAACGTGTATACATGTTAGTTATTGATTCATTTGGTTTCATGTGAAATAGTTCATAATCATGTAGACAAATATTCAATCTAGATTGTTTAACCTTATTAGTCCCTTTATATATAATACAAAGTCTATCACAAATTTCTTTTCTAGTTCTACACCTAGAGACATGTATGTAGTCTTCAAATTTAAGTGCATAAAAAAATGCTCACATATTTAGCATTTAATGGAGCTAATTCTTTTTCTTCTACATTATAGTCAGTAAATAGTATTTCAATTCCAATGTCATCTACAAGTCTAGTTGGCCTAATGTAATATTTATGTATTAAAATCCACATGTGATAGTCAAGCGATTGAAGAAAAGTAGACATACGTGTTTTCTAAAAATTGAACCGTATGTTATTAAATAATTCTGATCTAATGATCAAATACTCTTCAGATGTGTTACAGTTTCCAAAGTAGCCATGATCATTTTCAAAAAATTATCTAAACCTTAATTTTTGAAAGTCGACTCTGATACAACTTAAAAGTTTGAATAGGTTGTTAAACCTATAACATATGTCCCAATGCTAACCAAGAGGGGGGTGAATTAGTAATTTAAAAAGCTCTTAGTAAACTATAGAAAATAGATTTATAATGTTAACACGATTTGTTTCTTTTCCTTATAAATTACACAACCATAAATTTAAAAATGCAGTAAAAACAAAATAAAGGAATACAAAATTTTATAGTCGTATTTAGTCCAACTATACCTACATTCACTCTCTGAAGACTCCCTCTTTAGGTATTGCACTATACAAAAGTGACTCCCTTTTTCTCCCACAGCAAGGAGAAGAAGCCCTTACAATTAACCTCTCTTTCACCTATCCCCGGTATGACAGAGTATTGTCATCATTTCACACCCTCCAAGTGTCAGTACATAACCATCATCCTTTCATACCCTCCAAGTGTCCATAGATAACCATCATCCTTTCACACCCTCCTGGTATCGGTAGAGAATTGGCATCCTTTAACACCACCTCGTGTCTGCATAGAACTAAATCTTCTCCAAAGATCTTCTCTCGAGCGTCTATAATAGAAGTGAGGAAGAGATTTGATAAACTTATAAAGAGATCCTCACCTTTGGGCAACCTTGTAAACCCTTAAAAAATTCCACTTATAAGATCTCTCCTATGCACACTCTCAAACACTCACTCAAAGCACTCTCATACTTGCTCTCAAAGAAAATATGAATAAGAATTTCTAGACAATCTTTTTTTAGGACCATATATATGAAAGACACAAAAAATCATCCTGAAAACTAAAAATTTCAATTTGACCATCCATGATCGTATAGTATAATCGCACATCATATATACAATCAATTTAAAAATCACTCATATGATCCTATACGAACTGGTTTCATACTCTGGTAGTCATTCCGTACAAACAGTCATCGTATAGTTTTATCAGTTTAAAATTGAACCACATTATTTGATATGATTTTATATGAACTACGTATAACGTATTATACAAACCCCATATCATAATGTAGGATATGTTTTAACAAAATCATGCTTACTTCGGTACAAAAACAAACGAAGTCCATTTCATACTCTTGAAATCGTTTGTATGAACCTAAGATCGTACAATACGACCGGTTCAAAATTTTTACCCATCCATATGGATGAACTGGAATGCACCAATTTTGTACTCTGGAAGTCGTCTGTACAAACATATGATCGAATAGTATAATCAATTTAGAAAAGTTTTGTGTTCGTTTGGGCGAAACTTGTGCATTACCATTTCGTACTATATATATCATCTATACTAATATAACTTCGTACAATACAAACAGGACTTAAAAAAGTTTACAGCCATGATTTGATTAACTCCATTTTGGAGGAACAATAAAGATAAATTATCCCGTACGAACCTAGGATCATATAGTATGATTAGTTTAAAAAATTTGTAATTTTTTACATTCCCCAGTGTGTGTGTGCACGGTTACTCGAATTACAATCACAACTCTCTCAAACTCAAGAAAAATATAAAGTACATACTCTAATTACAATAAACTCTAATCTAATATATCATGAAGTCGTCAATAATTTAGAGTATAATTTACATGAAACATCAGTAACCATAAACAACAACATCAATTTTTCTAATATATGTTAGGAGAAATAGTAAACAATGCAATAATATTTTGTAACCATCAAAAACACACATGATATGAAATTATAGTTATGAAAATTAAATTGCAACATTTTATTATGCATGACACGGTTTTTTAGATTCATAATCATTTTTCAAAAATGACAATGTAATGCTTATGGAAACTATAGACCTTTCCTGAGTTTATCCTCCCGACAGATCATGATTGTACAACTTTATTGTGGTAAGTCTTACCCCCTATGCTTCCTCCCAAGGAAAAGGGCAAGCAAGTTTTCTTCGATGATCAAATTACAAATCCTACTCAATAATCTAATATTCCTCCAAATTTGGCGGCTCCTTTTTTTTATGTTCATAAGGTTGACTATAATGTCCTAACTCATCTTAGGACTTTACCGGCCAAGTTAGCATCTATGATGCCCTTATCTTCTCAAAGGAAATGAGGGTATCTTTAATCAAAGTACTTCTCGGACAAGAGTTTTTGCTTAGCTCGTCTAGCTTCGACCTCTTAAGATGAAGCCCTATGCTTCAAGGAAATCCTAGGAGTAACTTTCTCTAATGAGGATTCACTTTTGGTTATTGATAAACATAATCATCCACTTTACGTCACTGTAAATATGGGAAACTTCAAGTTATCAAGATTTTTTATTTATCTAGGTGTATTGATCTACGTGACGAACATAAAGACTCTTGCATACCTTAAAGTCGACATAACTAAGCTTAACATCGATAAGTTGATGTTACATGGGTTCAAAGAAAAGGGAGAGAAGGCTTTAGGTTCAATCATCCTACTTTTAGAGATTACATGACAAAAATAGAAGTGAATTTTTTTATAATTGAATTGGTGATTGTCCTTCAATGCACTCCTAGATAGGCCATAGATCCTTGAATATAGGATGGTTCCTTGTACCATTCACCAATGTGTCTAGTACCAACGAGACAATATTAAATATGTGATTATTGATAGTTTCAACCATTCTCTATTCAAATGATTGGAAATTATGAGGATGTTATATACTACACACCAAAAGGACCCTCTACCAATTCTAAAGTTTAGATCAAGATTGAGGAGAAAATAATTGATCAAAGCTCCAATAAAAATTGAGAATAAAAAATATATAGAAAAAGAAAATAGATCAAAAAGTATAAGAATCAAATAGTGAAGATGAGCTTGAGATTGTGGTCCTTAGGCCTCCAACCATGTTACCTCAGAGAGGTGGGAGGTTGGCCCAAAAGGCACATTGTCGAGGTTGTGCTTCATTTGAAAGAAGAACAACCTTGGTATATATTGATCCATAATCAAGTTCTGATGAAGAATAAGAAAAATTAGGTGCTGTGATTCATTTTTATTACCATAAAATCAATCCTCCTCCAAAATGTTTTTACACTTTAAAATAGGATAGTGACCCTAAGGTTAATACTCCAAAATTTTAAAGTGATAAGCCTGAATTAACTATATATAAAAGCTCAGTAGGGGAATTGAAGCCTTAACCCTATTGTCTTCTAACAGGATTGCAAGGTTAGTGAATAAGGAAGCTTATAACCTAGATGGTGAAGTTAGAAAAGTTCAGAGTTCTATCCTGGCTCCTCCTCCTTAGGGAAAGAATACTATGCAACCCTTTAGGAAGCAAACTTTAATGAGTTAATCGAATTACCTTTTTTCTACTTTCCTATTGGTGTTAGAAGTGTTGTCTATAAGAATCTCATGCCATGTTGAGGGACTAAGTGTAAAGTTCGATACTATGAGAGTCCTTAGTATTCAAAAAAATAAAAGAAATTTGATGAGTGGTATCGGCTTTAGTACCGTTAGTTCATTTAATGATGATGAATATTTTCTTATGATAACTGATCATCTTGAATCTAAGAATATCCCTATACAAGTTGTCATTTTCCTTAACAGGCATTATTTGGAGACTTAAGATGACTCTGATAAACTTTAAGTTTTGGATGCACCCCCTAAATTTGAAGAATATATTAAATCGACAGTCAATAAATTGAAAGAGGTTAACCTTGGAACATAAGATTTCCCTCACCACACCCTCATAAGTTTGTTGTCATGTGAGGATGAGTCTAGGGATCTAATTCAACTTCTTTTTGAGTTTAAGGATTGGTTCTCTTGAACTTATGATGAAATATTAAGCTTGTCCACTGATGTAGCATTTAATAAACTTAGAATCTGATATGATGTCATTCTTGTCAAACAAGTTCCTCGATGCATGCACTTAGAGATTGAATGGCATGTCATTTCTAAAATCAAGAAATTTGTCACGAGAATGGATTTATTTGAGAGGAATAATATCCCTCTTGGGTAGCCCACAACATGCCGATTCAAAATAAGAATGATCAAATCTAGATTTGTGTCAACTATAGGGATCTGAATAATTTGTGTCCCAAGGATGAATTTTCTTTACCCATAACTTTACTTATGGTGGACATTGCCTTTTTGTATGTTATTTTCTCCTTTATGAATGGATCATCTAGTTATAATTAAATCAATATGGCCCTAGAAGATGAGAGAAATACTATATTCAAAACTCCTATAAAATCTTCTTTAATAAAGTAATGTCATTTAGCCTTAAGAATACTGGCACAACTTCCCAACGGGCCATGATTCACATCTTAATGACTTAATCAATAATAAAGTATAGTGTTATATTGATGATTTGTTTATCAAGAGAAAAATAAAATAGGCTCACTTATATTACTTAAGAGTTATTTCAAGCGGTTGCACTGCTATGACATCAAAATGAATCCCAAAAAGTGCGCTTTTGGCTTCGTCTCAGGAAAATATCTAGGTTTCGTAGTGAGGCACCATTGAATCAAAATTGATCCTTCCATAATTGAGCCCTTCTTAAATATTTTTCCTCCTAAGAGCCTTATTAAACTAAGGCCACTCCAAGGTAAACTATCGTATATAAGGAGGTTCATATCCAATCATTTGAGAAGAAGTCAACCCTTCTCTGTCCTTACAAAAAAAAAGTAAAATGGTTTATATGGGATGAGAAATGTCTGAATGCTTTTAAAAATATCAAAGAATATCTTACCAATCCACTGATCTTGGCAGCTCATGACATGGGGAAACCTATTATTCTTTATTCTGCTGCCTTAATGAGTCGCTTGGTGCCCTTTAGCTCAAGTCAATGACAAGGGAAGAGGGAATGATCTCTATTACCTGAGTTGGAAACTTTAATCCACAAAAATTTGATAACCTTCAATTGAGAAGTGTTTCCTTACTTTAATTATTACAGTCTAAAACTAAGACATTACATGTTTTCTCATCAAGTAAATTTAATTTCTAGAGTCAACCAATTATAATATCTTATGACCCATCCCACATAATTTGGATATCTGGAATAGTGGTCTAAGTTATTACTTTAATTTGAGATCACTTTCATTACCTTACATGTTGTAAAGGACAGGCCATTGCTGACTTCCTTATAGCGCATAAATTTCTTATGGATTATCCTTTAAATAATGATTTACTTGACAGGTGAATCATGAGTTTAAAAGAACCTGATGATTGCATCTGGGAACTAAATTTTGATTAGGTGGCATCCTCTTATCAGGACAAAACTCAAAAATCTATAATTCTTGGAATGCTAGAATTGGCCTAATTTTCATAACACCAGAGAAGGGTTTGATGCATTTTTTCTACTATCTATCATAGCCTTTTAGAAATAATGAGGCGGGGCATGAAGCTCTAATAATTAGATTGGAACTTTTGATTTTGATGGAAATTAAAAAGATTAATATTTTTGATGATTTTCAATTGGTGATCAACTATATTATAGGAACCTTTAAGGTTTTAAATCCTAATCTCCTCAAATACTAGCAGTATATTAGTCACCTACTTGAGCAGATCCCCATCATAACTTTATACAGAAATCCCAATAGAAGAAGTTCTGTGGTGGATGCCTTAGCAAAGCTTGAAAAGGAATTCGCATGCCCATAAGAAAACACTTTTCCTGAAGAGATTTATGGTCCTTAGGTCCTATCTCCAATAGATTTGAAGCACATCAACAAGCAGTCTTCCCAGGTTTATCTGCCTCTTCAGTAACTAATGAAGGAGGTGACTTAAGGCAACCTTTACTCGATTACTTTCAAGAGGGAAAACTTCGGAAGGATTAATCTCTCACAAACTAGATCAAAAAGCATGACCACTTTTACGCACTTATGAATAACATGTTATACACTTATTAATCAATCAGAGAGGCCTTGAAGATCATTAACGAGGTCCATAATGGACTATAATAAAAAAGAAGATGAAAATCAAGAGACTTGGATACTACTAGCCCATGATGTTTGATGAATTCATGAATATTATAAAATGTTTTCATCAATGCCAAGTATATAGTGTGGTTTTACATTAGCCGCCTAATATGTTGCATCCCTTGATAACTTTGTGCCCTTTTAAAAGTTGGGTCATGGACATTGTCTAATTGACCAACCCTCCTTCTTCAAAGGTTCATCACTTCTTTTTAATAATAATTGATTACATCTCAAAGTGGCGGAAGTAATCCTCAATAAGAAATATAACATCACACCATGTTATGAAGTTCTTTCATGACCATATCATATATCAATTCAGCATTGCCCACATAATCATATCGGATAATGAATCCACTTTCAAGTCCATGAAAATCAATAATTTTGAAAGGCATCAAAGAATTAATTGGAGATACTAGACGATCTATTACCCTTGGACTAATGGGTTAGCTGAGGCATTCAAAAAGACTAGTGTAGATCATCAAAAAGATCATTGATGATAATAAATGTTAGTGGGATGAGAGGTTAGTGGAAGCCTTTTGGCCTTATCGGACCACTTATAGGACCATGAACCAATCCACTATGTTCTCACAAGTGTATGAGTCTGATGCAGTACTCCCCCTAGAAGTATAAATTCCATTACTCAAAGTAGTGATCCTAAATCAAATCACAACTAAATAAAATGCACAACTTTGACTAAAAGAGCTCAAAGGCCATGAAGAGCAATGTCTCCAAGCTTAGTAGAGTCTAGAGTTTTATAGTCATTATGATTTAATCTCATAATAAGTTAGTGAGACCTATAATCTTTGAAGTAGGAGACTTGGTGTTGGTTCTCGGTGGAAAATTTGAACCAATGTGAAAAAGACCCTTCATTATAGAGATAGTCTACGACGCGGGCTTATATCAGCTAGTTGATTGTAGAGGAAATCACCCAATGCTACCTGTCAATAAATGTTTCCTTAACAAATACTATGCTTGATGTAGCTTGACCTTAAAGCCAATAAAAAATTTCCAAATAGTTTTAAATTAATTTGAATTTTTCTCATTTAACTCTTAAATCTCAAAGTTAGTTTTCTTCTCCTTATGGATAGGTTTTCCCTTTCCATGGGCTTAGAATCTACTAGTTATAGAGAATGACTTTTGAGACACGGTCCTAGTATCAACTTTAATATATCTACTTGGTGTAAGTCCTTTATTAGTATCATATAAACCCAAGGTTAGGTGATACCTACCTTGGAATTCAACTTTAATTTGTCTATTATGTGTAAGTCCTCTATCAGCATATGGTAGACCCGAGGTTAGGTGATCCCTACCTTGGAATTCAACTTTAATGTGTCTATTAGATGTAAGTCCGCTATTAAAACCCTATAAGTTCTCTATCGACATCTGTTGCCCTATGATTCATGAACATGATCCTTAATCCATAAATTATCCATTTCTATCTTCCTCCAATATCTTTTGAATATGTGTTGTACATAGAGTACTTTGTTGATCATGATAATAATCTCTCACCAGTAGGCAGCAGACCCTCCCAAAGTCATATAAAATTATCCTGTGAGAATTAATCTTTATAAATATATTTCTATTTATTTTCTATTATTACTCAAAAGTTATACTTATGTGAGTTTTTCACAACTTCTCATCAACCTACAGATGATAAATTTGATGTTGGTGAGTCCATACATGCGGATATAATGGTGTCAACTCCCAATTAAGATACTATTTCTGTAAATAGAGAGCATAGTTAAAATAATGTTTATATATTTGAAAAAAAATAAAATAATCTTTTACTGGTTATCATTTATGCTTAGTATGAGACACTGAACCACTCGTATGATGGAAACCTCCTAAACCCCATTAGTTAGATGTTGTATTTTTCTTGTTATGCTTTCTCAATTGGGTGAACTCGGAGCTCACCAAAGCTATTGTCAAATTATTCTAAACTGCCTTGCCAATCCACAATGGGTGTTGCCCAGACTTTCTAATGTCTTTGATCATTTCCCTAATATGAGTAGAGACTCCTTTCTAAAAATTAATTATGACCTTTAAACCATGCTCAAGAAAACACCTAAAATCTTTCTGCAAAATATTGGCATAATAAATAATATTTATACAAATATAATCACAAATGTTAAGTAACATCTAATAAATATACCTAAAATTCTTTGAACCACATATCCCTAACTTCTTTTATGATTTTCTTCAATAATAGATAAGGAGCATCAAATTTGCTCTATATTATGTCATGAATCTTTTGTGTGGTCTTCCTTGGGGCGATAAACCTGCATGTAAAATTTTTTATCAGTTTCATAATAGATCAAGTTATAATAACTTTACAAAAGAAATTGACCTTACATAGCACTCTAAGGCTATATAAAAATAAGCTTATCCTTTATTATTATAGGCTTCCTAGCCCCAACCTCTACTTCTTATGATGGTCCACCCTATTTTGGTTGCATAAGAAGTGTGTAATAATAGAGGTGATGGTAAGGAGGATAGAAATATGTTGATGGAACTATTTATGATGATGGTGGGGGATAATATGTGTAAATAGGACCTGAGTATGTCTGATTTAGAGATGGACATCGAGGACTAGTGGAAGTAGGAGTTAGGAAGTACCCAGTATAGGATGGTACTCCAATTAAAGGTGGATCTATTTGTCTCTTAACCTGATGATCACTCGGGGATTGATGTTGACTCCCCAGTGGTGGTGATGGCACTCTTATCAGTGGTGGAAAAATCTGCCCCTAACCTTGATCACTATGTCTAAACCTAATTGGTCTAGTGCTTAACTTCTTCCTATTATGGCCAAACATTTCTATAATCGATCTAAGAGGAGACTTGTCACCTAAAGCCTTCTGTAACAAAAAAAAGTAATTAGTTTACATTTCATGAAATTATAGGAACACTACAATTGTAACAATTATGAACAATTATAAATAAATTTGTAACAAATAAGATGATATACTTAATTAGAAATAAAAAATATTGTTACATCCAAAAAAATAAAAGTAAAATTTTTATTTGATTAATTAAAATGGGCAATCATATATATGTATATGTCTTTTTATCTCCACTTGAATGCACATAAAACATTCACTACCAGCCTCTTGCATTTTCCACCTCCCCCATGGAGAAATTATTTAGTGTGGAGACCAAGTAGAATATGCCACATTAGCAGTACCAAGCTGTGATACCGAGCGGTACCAAACAGTATCGAGACATAGTACCTAGCAGTACTGAGCCATAGTGCCGAGCACTGGGGTGATGTTTCACATTCTAGTAGTTCTCTAAATGATGTTCTATGTCATCGCATAATAAAGCATAAGGAACATTAACTTCAACAGCCCTATAATATGACATCTCATCGTTTAGATGTGTAGTAGCTATGATATATCATTGGTTAACAATCCCTCATAATTTAGTTTTTATGACAACTAGCCAATCTTAGCCATTACAATTTTAATTTCTAAATCATTTAGAAATCTTGCAACATATTTCCCACTAGCTCTTCCATGACTTATAAAGACAGACAATATATATTGTGATTCTTCATTAATATCGAAGTCTATGTTATAAATAATTTTGATAATTGTACTTCTCGTATGAGGCTCAAAGTAGTAGAGGAATAATTAGGTGATTTCTTGGGTCAAATATGCTTTATATATGGATCCTTCAAGTTGTGTTTTATTCTTATCATTTTTTTAAACTTGCTTAAATATTTGTTTGACCATTAGAATTATTAGTTAGGATTTGAAATATTAAGAAAATAGTATTAAATACATGACTTATCTAGAAAAAAGTACATCCAACGATATTGTATAGGTCCTCCTACTATATAAGATAGATGGGCATGAAGATGTTTTATAGAATCTAAGAATCTAGGGAGAAAAGTTTTTTTCTAGCTTGTATAGGATGATTGGTATGTTTTTCTTGCTCCCCCGTAAAGCCTCTTCACTCTGTTTGGATGAACATGGGTCTTTGAATAAAAGACTAAGCTCTAATAATGAATTAGATATGTAATCTAGTAATAGACATAATATAATTAGAGGTATTACTTCCATAATTATATGACAATCATAATTTCTTTAGCCCAAATAATCTCACAGATTTAAGGTATACACATTAGCTAAAGTTTGATCCATAGTCATCCGAAATTTTTAAACCATGAAGTAACTAACTTATTAATCTTTTTTTTTCTAAAATAAATGGGAATGGTGCTTTGGCATCATTATTTTGTTGACATTTTTTGTTGCTAGCTCTAGATTTCTTCTCTTGTAGTACTTTTTAATGTCCTTTCTAACTTTAACATTAAACTTGCTCTTACTTTTAACATCCATGATTGTATTAAAAATGTTATCGAGAATGTCCTTCTCAATGTGCATAATATCAATATTATGTCTTATCAAATTTATACTCCAATATGGTAATATCCAAAAAATAAATTTTTAATCCAATTATGTTGAATGCCATATCCAAGAAATTTTTACTCTAATAATGTTGGAAGATCAATAATTAATGAAATGCAAGAATGGCTTTTTAGTATGTCATGACCATTTAATATGAGTGGAGGAGGTGACTTCTCGACTCAATTTCTAAATAATGCATCCTTATTTTTTTTTCTAAATAGATGATCAAAAAGTAGGAACAAATGATTACAATCAAATCAAATATGTTTTCCTTCATGTTTAAGTGTGAAATATTTGGTATTCTCCATGTAGTAAGGACAAGCTAACTTTCCTGTTGTGCTCTAACCTGATAAAATATTGTAAGCTAGAAAATCACCAATGGTTCGAAACAATACAGCTTTAAGTAAAAATTATGTTTGGTTCAAATCTCGTATATGAAGACACCTTCTTCCCATAAAAATTTGAGGACTTCAAATAATGGTTGCAACAAATTATAATTTTTATGTTTAGATTATATGGTCCTGATATTACAAGTGTTAAAAACATGTACGGTATAGTCATGCACATATCTAGTGGAAGTTTAAATAGTGTGAGTATGATTGGCCAACAGGAATATGGTGAAGCTTTCTGACTATATTGAGTGAAACCATTAGCATATATTCCCAATCTTATGTTACATTGCTCAGTAGTAAATGAAGAATGTGTCTGATTAAAATGTTTCTTTTCTTTAGCATCTAATGGATGAGAAAGAATACCATTTGAGCTAATTTCTTCTTATGCCATCGTATATAATCTGTTGAACTCATTGATGCGTAGAGATGTTGAAGTCTTGGAATAATTGATAAATAAAACAAACGAGTACATGAAATATATTTATTTTAATAGCATTATTTTTATGAGTTAGGTTTGAACCAAGGCACATTACAGGTATAACAAATAACATCTGTCACATCATTCTTGTAGCATAATATATAATCATTTATACAACAATGCATTTTTTTGGTGTGTTGAGACCAAACTTAGACACAAATTTCTTAATTCCATATAAATCTTTGGGGATTAAATTATCTATTGGATCTATTTTCATAAGAAGACAAATGAAGTCTTTGATGCACTCCCGAGAAAATTATTTTCAATTTTGAAGTTGAGCATCCTAACAATAATAGATGGTTCTAAATAAATTGTGCAACCATCCCACATTACTTTTTTGAGTAGTATGATGTAATAAAAAAATTATATTTAAGTTTGGTGGCTCTTCTATGTTTGCTTATAAATTTGGATATGATGAATTAAAAATAAGTTTTTTATATGGTCTATTCAATTCATATGGTACATCTATGTTTCTCGTACTCACTATGTGAGGTCCAAAACCAATATCCTGGAACAAATCACCTATGATATAAATCAACCTTAACATCATTGAGCTTAAGAAAAGCTTGATTTTTATTCTTCAAGCATGGATATTTAAACATTCCATTAGACTTAAATGAATGCAGTTCACATGCGACTTAAATGAAAGTCTTAACTCCCTCAACAAATTCATTTATCAATCATTTTCGTCACGGTAACAATCTATTATGCATTTAAATCTCTCTTCTTGGATAGTCATGTGAATGTTTAATTAATATTTCCAAAATTACAAGGGGCTTCACTCTGGCGTTCTTCTTTCTCTCTTCCGGGGGACTATGGCTTCACCCTAGCCGCCATCTTCTAGCTCTCCGGCTGCTTTCTTCTCCTCGTTTCACTAGGAAGTTCATCTTCTTCTCCTTTTTTTTTTCGATTTTGTTTTTTTGGCTTTATGGTGCTGCCTTCTTGCTTTCATGATCCTGATTTTCTAGTGGGATCATTTGTCTCTATCTTTTAAGGATGCTCTCTTTAGTTCTTCACCTTCATCTGCTTTTCCTGATTTGAGGGTGTCTTCGCATAAAGGATTACCTTCTCTTTGAATTTTTGAGGAGGAAATCCAATCTTTGGCTACCGTTTTCAAATTTTCTCTGGTAAATAAATTCCCTGGTAGGAGGCCCTCTCTTGATGCTATTAGGAGCTTCTTTTTTAAGATCAAACTTAATGGTGAAGTTTCAGTTATGATTTTGAATCAAATGAATGTTTTGATTAAGTTATTTAATGACTTAGATTACTATAGGATTTTTGCTCATATATCGTATTTCGTGAGTAACTGTTTTATGAAATTTGTAAAATGGACTCGTAGCTTAGATATTGAGACCGAATCCCCAGTTATCCCTATCTGGATTTCCTTCCCTAACCTCCAGCCTCACCTGTTTGCCCCATGTATTTTGTATGGCCTAAGTTTAATTTTTGGCAAACTACTAAAAATAAATAATGCTACTAACACTGGATCATGACCTTCAAATGCGTGTGTTTTGGTTGAGCTGGATGTGTCCAAGCAGTATCAAGACAAAATTTGGGTTAGTTCGGATAGATCTAGTTATGTCCAATCTATGATTTTTAAGGATTGTCTGGAATATTGTTCTCATTGTCTTGCTTTGGGTCATTCCAAGGCTAGGCTTAGGATTCTTCATCCTAATCTTGATTCTTCTATTTTTTCAAATCCTTCTATTGTTGTTGAGCGGGTGGTTCCGACTGTTGGTGTTGATTCTGCTGTGATTGAGTCTATCGATCCACCTATTGTTTCTTCTATTTTCGCTCCGTCTGCTCATAATGTGAATGAGGTGGTCGAGGTTAATCCTGTTAATTTGCCTACGGTTGCTGAATTTGTGGTTAATGCTGATGTTACTGTTCCTATTGCTATTGAAGATGTGCCTAATTCATTTCCTATTCCTGATGCCCTTTTGCATGGTGGTTTGTTGCCTTTAGATGAGGCTTGTGTTGTTGTTTCTTCTTTGCAAGTTTCTGAGGAAGCTCGGGATGGGGCTTTAATTTTGAATTTGTCCCCTCAGGGTCGTTATAGTATTGGATGTCTTTAAATTCTAGTTCTCTATTGGTTGTAGTGGGTACCAAGTCTGCCCCATGTGTCCTACCTGGTAATCCTTTACCTCCTATGGTTATTGAATGCTTGGATGGGTCGGCTCCTGCAGCTGTTAGTTTGGGTGGGATTGTGTGTGGTGATTCTTGTGATGCCCCTACTTTGTCTTCCCCTAATAGTAAAGTTGATTTAGTTCATAATGCTTTTGTTGATTTGCCAGTGAACTTAATTAACCCTTAAGCCTTCGTTTATCATGTGGGGGACAATTCGGGTATGGATGTGATAAAGCATCTCGATTGGCTTCAAGGTTTGTCTGATTCCGAGTCCGTTTCATCTTCTGAGTCTATTGAGGCTGATGATCCTGTGAATTCTTTTTCTTTGCTGTGTGATAAACCAGTTGTTTCTGCTGCTTCTCGTGGTAAGGCTCGTGGAAGGGGCAGACGTGGTCGGTAATGGCTGTGGTTTATTTGTTGGTTGCCTTCTGGTTACCCTTTTCTGGGTTTGTGTTGTGGCTGGACTGGATGGTTCTTTGGTGCGGGTGGTTGCCTTTATTTGTTGTTGCTTGATGTTGTTGCATTATTTTGGAGTTCTCTGATTGAATTTCGTTTGGTCTGGCAATGATGTGGCTGGTGCTCGCTTCTCCTTTGGCTGGCTCAAGGAAACCTTTGATGATGGCTTGGTTTTGCTGCTTCGCGTGCCTCTTCATCAAATTGGACGGTCACAGTTCTGCTTAAGGGAAGCTTGAAGTCTCGGCCTTTAACTGAGCCCTCATTCCTTGTATTTTATTTTGTTTTCTTGGCGTGTTGTTTCTTTGATTACTGTATCCTATATTATTTTTTGCTTTAATAAAATTTTAGGTTTAAAAAATAAAATATTTCCAAAATTATATATATATATATATATATATATATATATATATATATATATATATATATATATATATATATATATATATATATATATATATATATATATATATATTATAAAACAAGTTAATTTATAAAATTTTAATAAATTTGACCTCCTAAGTCCTATAACTCTATTGTATGGTAGAAATGAGGCATGATTGTAATGCATTCACAAATATTTTATCATTCATCATATCCTAATAAAGTTTTTAAGATTGAAGACACACAGTTAGAAATTGAGATTAAAGGATTTCACGTACAGTAACACAATAACAACAACAAGACTTTATCCCACTATGTAGGGTCGGCTACATGAATACTTTTTCTCCATTGTGTAAGGTTAAGAGTCAAATTCTCTACTAAATCGAGTAAAGCTACTAATCCTTCTTAGCATCCTTATCTCTACAACTCCTAACTTAAAATTATGCTTCTCTTTTAATGGCCAACATTCTGCACCATAACATATTGCAGGTGTCACTACCATCTTATAGAATTTTCCCTTAAGTTTGAGAAGGACTTTTCTATCACATAACAAGCCCGATGCGAAATAATGTCATCCTCTCTCCTTTGTCAAGTTCCAACATCTTATATAGGTCACACAAATCTTTGAAAGATCAAATTTGACTTCAAATATCTACATCATTAACTACATCCAACAAAACTTTCTCATAGAATTATATTAGTATCCTTCTTAGTAGAAAATAATCTACATATGACGTAATGCATCCACCATTAAAAGCAATTTGATGTCAATTTTATTTCTTAAATCATATTCACAAGTAAATAATACACAAGTATAAAATTAAGAATAATTTTAATTTTTAATAGAATATTTATAATCTTCCCATAACTTTGTATAATAGCTTTTACAACATGTTTATTTTAATCATCACTATTATGATTTCCTTATCAAACGTATTAGCCCATTAGTCTCTCCCCGAGATTATTTCTTCAAGCATTCTCAAAATCAACTTGTGAAGCAAAAGGAAAAATATAATCATAATATTTTCACTAAAAATTAGTTTAATAGCTATCAATCCATCAATAACATTAACAAAATAAAGTTGTACGTAAATAAGGATTATCATATCGACTAAAATACTATTTATATATTCAATTCATATTGTAAAAATAAGGTAAATAGTTAATTCACTGACTACTTAGTTATGATAATTAATTTCTAGAAATTCACAATTTAAAAAAAAATAAATTCTTGCACTATACTCCCACCTCTCCTGATGAAATCAATAATTATTATTCAATAAAGGCATAAGAAATTTTTTTAATTTATCATAGAAAAAGATATAAGGATTTCTTCCTCTATCAAACTCAAGCCCTAAGTAAGAAAACATATAAGCACAATGATGAGATCACCTACGGAGGGAAAGGAAGAAGGGCAAGAAAGGAATGGAGATCAACTGCGACTTAGAAGATGAGGTTCACGGCCCGCATAGGCTAGTGCAAAAGGTCGGTTGGAGCAACAAGCAATGAATAATGATCTCGGCTTTCTATGGGATGGGAGGAAGGAGACACGTTAAAATGAGGAAGAAAAAAATGGGCAGGGCAAAATAGAGCTAATATTGGCAGTATTTGGCTTCCATAAACAATTTACTTGTAACCGGCGGTCAATCTGTCAGTAACGATGTCCAACTTATGTAGAAATGGTAGATTTTTTGGCGGCTCTAGGACCGACTGCTCTAGTGCGAAACACAGTATGGATGATCTTTGTAGTATTATACTTTTAATGTTTCTTTATGTTGTCTTTCTTACAGTCGTCATAGCACTATAAATAAGGGATAATAATTGATACATCTTCAAAAAAATTATCTTGATCAAGCACGAATCTTGAGGCAAAATCAAGTTGGAAACTTTCAACTTTAAATCTAGGACAATCTGAACTCCAATTCCAGCAAACTTATAGTTGAACTGAGCATCTCAAAAATACGAACCCAACTACACCAAATTCAACTCAATCCGAGCCCAAAATAGTTCAAATCAAAGACCCGAAGCACATTTGAAAGGTTCAATCCATAATTTAGATTATCAAACAATACTAAATAATACTTGCTTGTAGTCGAATTGAGGGGCTCGACGAGAAGAATCCAATAACCCCAAGATTGTCAAATTCTAATATCATTAGAGCCTTCAAATGGCTAATAAACTATCCACAATCAAGGGATTCATCATCGACCATCCATTCAAACCACTCACAATTTACCCCCAATCTTCCTCCTATTTACTTTTCATGCCATCCTCAAAAAATTATAAATAGCCCCTCATTTTTCTTAAGTGGGGATCCAAGCAAGAAGAGAAGAAGAGAAGAGAAGGAAGAGAAGAAAGAAGCTCCACTCAACCACCGCCGGACATTCATCTGGCAGCTGACCGACGTCGGAATCAAGCGAAAAGATAAGAAGGGAATGAAGAAGAGAAGGAAGAAAAGAAGGAAGATACTCTTCCTCGACCACTGTTAGAGTTCCTCCCAAACAACAAGTGACGCCGGAGTTTTGCCCGACTCCAAGTGATGCCAGAGTTCAGCCGAACTTCAAGTGGTGTCGGAATTCCCCCCAACCTTCAAGTGACGTCGGAGTTCCTCCCGAACTCCAAGTGATGCCAGAGTTCCGCCCGACCTTCAAGTGACGCAGAAATTCTGTATGATCACCCATCATCGCCGGAATTCTTATATTTGTTTGTAACTGAATTTCAACTCGAGAGTTGTAATCTGATTGTCCTCGACTTCAAGGACGAGTCAGCCGTTTGTAACTTAAGAAAATACTTGTCAAATCTTATCAACTGGGAGTGACACTGTGGTTTTCCACTTTATAGGGCTTTCCACATAAAAATTCTGGTGTTCCTTTTTCATTCTATTTGTGTGCTGGATATCCATGCAACGCTGAGACGAAAAAATTTCTAAACTCTATCACCATGAATATTGTAGCCCTCAATAATAATGAACAATTTAAGATCTTATATTTTGATTTTTTATTGATATAGTGAATATTCTACTATTTTTTAGGCTCTTAAACTTCTCAAGCATTCTATATACTTTTCTCTGCTCTGGACACCTTTAGTCTTTTAAAGAAAAAACCTGAATCCAACATATTGTAATTGATTATTTATAAGATTAATCTTAAGTACTTAGGATTAATTTAATGACATGATATGATGAAATTTTCATTATTCTCACACTGATTAAATATGTTACTTTTATAACAAATAATTTAAATTATTTCTATGGTATAAGATTTGAGAGAGTCGCCTTAGATGCTTTGGTCATATAAAACATCGGCGTTCCGATGACCGGTTAGGAAAATAGACGTAGTAGATTTGACTTATATTGAGAAAAGTAGATGTATAACTAAAAAGATTTGATAAGAAAATATTAGAAATAACATTTATTTATTAAATTTAGATAAGAATTTGTTCTTTAACATGACACAATGAAGAAAAATGTTTTATATAGCCCACCCCACATAATAGAACCAAGGCTTCATATTATTGTTATTTAAAATTAACAAAGAATTATATTAAACAATGACAGTCAATTTATCTCATATAAAAAGTGCGCAAATATTATAATGTCAATGGGCCAAAATTGTAATTGTAAAGGCTCGTACGAAGCTTCCTTTTTTTTTTTATTCCATCCCCAAAACGGTGGGAAGCTGCAATGAAAACAGCCTAAATGCGGTCACCTTCCAATATTTTTTAAAAGATTAAAGAATAGGTGTAATGCCGTAATGGGTCGATGTATAAACTTTTTACACGCATCTGCCTTTCCTTTTCGGGTATTATCATCACGGGTAAAGCATTGGATTCGTTCGGTACTGGCACCGCGAGTTATCATAACAAATACAATGACGGTGGAAAGGACGGGATTTTTTCCGAGTAAATAAAAGATAACTATGTTTCAAAAGTAAATAAAAAAAAAACTTTTTCTAATCAAAATATTTGTAAGAATAAATTTTAAAGCTATTTAATATATATTTAAAATAAAAAAACTAGAAATAATTAAAATTTATATACTTTAAAATCGATTTTTAAAAGTGTAGACTTAAAAATATTTTGTTACAAATAAAATTATTCAAAAAACTTTAATCATATATATATATATATATTGTTATTTTAATAAATTTATTATCTTTATCATGTATATCTATTTTAGAGAACCTTTAAAAGATTAAAATTTTAAAATTTATTTATATTAATTGAAATTTGGAAATTAATCAAGTATTTATAAATCATAAAATATACTATTAATATTATATTTTAAAAATAATTTATATTTTTCTGTTATAAATTTTGATATTATTAAAATAACTAAATATAAAACATGTAAATATCGAATTTTAAGTACTAATTCTTATGTAATATATAATTAATAAATTAAATTAAAATTAATAATATTTTTCTGATTTAAAATTAAAATTTAAATATCAGATGATATCTAAATGTATAAACATTTATTGAACCTCTTTATCCGGCGAAAAGCAAAGCTTGTCCTACTGTGGGCCCCTTGGTTCCATCAATAATTTCCTCTGTGATGTCCGTGCATGGGACCACTTCTATGAATGACCCCGCAGCAGCCACGTGAACTGGCAGCTGACCGGCGCGTGCCGGTCGCAGCGATTCAAAACCCGTGACGGCGTCATGAGGCTAACTGATGATGTTTGTTAGGTTCGGCGCACGTAGGCCAGTATTAAAAACGTGGCGTCATCTAATTGATCCATATTGAGCTACAGCCACAAAAAAATAAATAAATAAATAAATATATATATATATATATTGAGCTACTGCCATACGAAAATATCAGCTTGCTTAATCTTGTCACCGTCAATAGCGGCAGTTTTCTCTCGGTGACGGGTCAGAATCCTATGGCGGGAAGAAAAGTATCTGATCAAAACCTACTACGTGAATCTGGCGTGGCGATAGGATCCTTGGCAAAGGACTGAAGAACAGCGTACAGCAGTTTGATTTGAGAGTTCCAAGTGTCACTTTTGTAATACATGACTGCTTCGTTTGGTGGGTTTTAATCATATGCATATCTTTTGTGACCTGGCATAAGGTAATTTGCGTACCAATTTTTAAAACGATGTTCCTTGCTAATTATTTTTACTAAAATAAATCAAAAAATAAAAATTTATAAATGATGTAAGTCTTTTGGTAACCAATCAACTATTAATTTTCTATGTGGATGCAATGTTGTATAGAGATTAATTAGAATACGCCACATCACCTCTTATTTGGTATCACGGCTCGATACCGCTCACTACAGCGTCTTAGTACTACTGATGTGGAATATTTTGATTGGTCTCTGGACAACATTCTGTATCTGATCTGCACACAAAATAGTTTCTCTGGATCAACCGTCTCTGTTGGGCTAAATTAGCGTGACAGATAGTCATAAGGCAAGTCGTTGCCTTTCTCGATTGATGCAGACAAGCTCTTTTAAAAAGAAACCACTTGCCCAAAATTAGTAAATAGTATTCTAGTAAAATTAATAAATTATATTTGTAAATTATATTTTAGCAAAATTAATAAATTATATTTTAGGCCAATTATTAAATTATGTCAAGGATCAACCTTAAATTCATATCTTTTTGCTTTAGTCATGGATGTTCTCACCAAACATTTGTAGAAGGATGTACCTTGGTCTATGTCTTTTGATCACTGGCGGAGCCAGGAATTTTTATCTGCGGGGACACAAAATTTTGACTTTAAAAATACTCTCAAACATTTTCATTTTAGCTTCAAATTGAAATTATGGTTTTATTTTTTTTAATTATAAGAAGATAAATTCTATGATAATGAAAAAAAAAACTTATTGTCATGCTCAACTAAATTAATTTCAACATAAATTTATTTAAATTATATATTATTGTACTAATATATTTCGACCACTTTTCTACCATATATTTTCATATCTAATTTAAATAAAAATATAACTAAAAAATATTTTACGACCAATAAATATATAAAAAAACTATATCTTATTATCATAAAAGTATATTAAAAATATATAATAATTTATAATAAACATATTTTACGCTACTTGATTTAAATTTAAATATTATAATTCTCCTCTAATGTAATTTATTGGCTTTAATTACATATTTTTTACTAGAATTTGAGTTTTTTTTTAAAAAAAAAAAAATTGATGAAATTTTTAATTAAAAAAATACTATTGATGTGAAGATGAAGAAAAAAAAAATAATCTCATCCTCATGTAGAGAGAGAGAGAGAGAGAGAGAGAGAGAGAGAGAGAGAGAGAGAGAGAGAGGCTAGTGGAAGAGGTTGAATCTATAAAAATAAAATGGTAAAGAGAGAGAGAGAGAGAGAGAGGAGAGATGGCAAAAAGTTATGAGAACCAATGAGCTCCCTTAAAGCAAAAAAAAAAAAATGGGGGGGCACGTGCCCCCCTAGGCCCCCCCCCCCCCCCCCCCCCCCCCTAAATCCGCCTATGCTTTTGATGATGATATTCTTCTTATTAATAAGACTAGAGAGAGAGAGTTAAAAGTAAACTTAAATTATGGAAGTCATCTTTAGAGTCCAAAGGTTTTCGCTTGAGTAGATCTAAAATTGAATATATGAAATTTAATTTTAGTAACAATAGACCTTGAGAGAGGATTGTGACTTTGGGCGATCAAGTCATTAATAAGAGTACATGTTTTATATATCATGGATCTTTTGTGCAAAGCAATGGTGAAATAGATAGGGACATTATCAGTAGAATTCAAGTTGGATGTTTGAAGTGGAGGAATGTATCTGACTTGTTGTGTGATTGAAAAGTCCCCCTCAAGCTTCAGGGAAAATTCTATAAGATGGTGGTGAGAACTACAATGCTTTTATGGTGTTGAATGTTAGCCATTCTTAAGTGGATTATTGGCTTTAGCCATAGAGATAGGATATGAAATGAGCATATTTGTGAAAAGGTTTGAGTAGCTCCAGTGGAAGATAAGATTAGAGAGAGTCGTCTTAGATATTGGTTTGGTCACATTAAACGGATGCCTTCCGATGACCCTATTAGGAAAGTTAAGGTATTAAATTTGGCTTATGTTAAGAGAGATAGAGGTAGACCTAAAAAGAATTGGTTAGAAAATATTAGAAATAATCTATTTTTATTATATTTAAATGAGAATTTGACTTTTAACTTGACACAATGACGAAAAAAGGTTTCATATAGCCAACCCACTAGTAGGACAAAGGCTTGATGATGTTGTTGTTATTAAATTAGATTTTAGTAAAAATAATAAATTAAACAAACATATTAAATTAGTATATTATATTTTAGTGAAATTACCATTTGATTAATAAATTAAATTAATATATTATATTTTAAGTAGAAGTAATAAATTAAAGTAGTAAATTATTTTTTAGTAAATGAAAGTTAAATTAGAAAATTATAGTAATATATTATATTTTATTATAAAAAAAATTAAAGTAATAAATTAAATTAGTTCATATAATGTACTATTTTAATTTATTATCTTTACTATTATGAACTGAACTAATTTATTTTATTAAATTCACTAAGATATTATTTACTAATTTAATAAATTAGTTTAATTTATTTATTTTTACTATAATATTATTTATTAATTGTACTAAAATATAATATACTAAATTAATTTATTAATTTTGCTAAACAATAATTTAATAATTAACTTATTAAATTTAATAATTAATTTTACTATAATATAATTTACTAATTTTGGACAAGTCATTTCCTTTCTAAACGACCTTCTTATACCAGTTGTTAAGAAAGGCAACAACTTGCCATGGTGAATGCAAACCTGACCCATCCCTCCTATGCTCGAACGCAAATTCCCGATTAGTTAGACTTTGTCTGTCATGTGGATTTTCCTAGTCAGAGCCAATCATTGTGTTACAAAATGACTGCAATCATTTCTCAATTTTTATTATTATTTTTTTAGCCAAAATAATTAGTAAGGGGAATCATTTTAAAATTTTGTCCATACTTCATATCTATAAATAAATTAAATTATACTTTTTGAGCTTAAAAAATTAATAATATTTTTTTTCTAAAAAAATGCCTCACAATTAAAAAAATGATAAACTTATGCAATTTAATTATTTTGCAAGATGACCTCATGACTTTTTCAATTACGATAAATGTTTGTCAAGCCAGTTTGTGTGTTAGTTCAAGTTTGTTTCAATAAATGGTTCATGAGTTGATATCACGTTACTTTGACACTTTAGCCGATGATGTTAGAATAATTAAATATAATAATTATGTGAGATGTTGCAATAATTATTTAAATATGTATATTTAATTGTATAAACAATTGAGTGACCCATATATTTGAATTATTAAAATTTAATTATTTTAATTAAATCATATTAGTTAAGAAGAGATAATTTGATCAATCATTTATGGACAGTTTGATTAAATAACTTCTATGAAGGATTATTAAAACTAATCCCTAGAAAATAACTATCGCCCTCTCTATCTCTCATGCATTATGGGGGTTAGTTTGTTATATAGAGAATTAACTGATGAAAGAAGAAAGTGAATGGGAGAAGGTAGAGAAACTATAGTTTGGAATTCAACTAATTCAACATGAATCAATATATGTTTTCTTCCGACTGAAATATTAAGAAAATAATCTTATTTAAGATCTTATGGATTTAAGATTTATATAAATTTATGTTTTCATTTCAATTTCTTTTACATAATTAATGATACGAGTTCATGTAAGAGTTAGAGAACTTAATCTTAAAGAAAATTCGTATAAGAATATGAGATCTTAATCTTATATGTGTTATCAGAGTATAGTTGAAAACTTGTGATTTTTAATTAAAGTTTTTCTTTATTTTTTTCTACGTTTCTTTGTAAGGAAATCGAATTCATATGATTTGTTAGCGATTTCAATTAATGCATTAATTATCAAATCATGTCACGGTTTATTCATGGAAAATTAATAATGTTTATACTTTGATTTTTGAAATCCTTTGTCTTTTTTTTTTTTCATTATGAATGGATTTGTCATATGAAAGCTAATGATATAAATCCATTTTTGCTTTTAAAAGTATTTTGTCCTTATTTGCAATTAGATATATTAAGTAATTTCTTTTATGTATTTCATTTATTTGAAATATTTATCATAGTAATTATTTAATTTAATGTTTATATTAAGCATAGTTTATTAATCACTAAAGTAGTTGAACTATAAATTAAGTTATCATAAATGTAAATTTAATTAATTGTGAGTATACAATTCTACTAACAAAATGACATGATGATTTTAAAATTTTTTTTATCATTATGAGTAATTAAAATTCAATAGCTACAAAAGTCGATTAGTCATTTTCAACTATTACATATCAATCTAATAAATTATATATCATACTTAATTAAATATATTAAGTATATACAAAGATAATAAATATATTTTGCTGGAGTATATATAATTATCAATTTCGAGAATTTTAGTTTAAGCATCAATTAACATTATTGTTGTATATTATAGTATCACCCAAAGGAGAATTTTAATATTCATTCTATTGATTAACTAAATATAATTTAAATCTATTTTATACTTTTTGAATTTTACATTCAAATCATAGATATGTCAGAGTCTTGTATTTATTTTGCAGCATCTAATTTTGTAGTTCTTCATTCATAAGCTTCATCTATTATAAAGTTCAATGGGCTTAATTATTCTGAATGGAGTGAATAAATTCAATTTTATTTAGGAGTTTTGGATCTAGATTTTGCACTACTAATAATAAACCAACTGCTCTTATTGATACAAGTAGTGTTAAACAAATAACTTTCCATGAAGCTTACGAAAGATTAAATAGGCTAAGCTTAATATTTATGCGAATGATTGTAGCAGACATTACTAAACCATCCATTCCAATAACTGATAGTGCTAAATAACTTATGAAGTCTACAAAAAATGTATCTTAATCTGAGTCTGTTGAAAAGTCATATGCTAGGATATTAAGGGGTATGCTAACCACCATAAAATTTGATGATTCTCATACTATTTATGAGCACATTATTGAATTGACTAATATAACAACAAGATTAAATACCATATGAATGAAAGTGAGTAAAAACTTCATTATACATTTTATTATAAACTCATTGTCTACTGAATATGATTCATTCTAAATTAATTATAATACTATTAAGGATAAATGGAATGTGGCCAAATTAAAGAATATGCTTATTTAAGAAGAATTAAGGCTTAAAATAAGGAAACACTGCTGTTGCTAGGTCCCAAGTTCTGGATGAGAAAAGTGGAGGGTTGTGTTAGATAGTCGACAGCCAGCGTAAAACTTATTGAATAATAATGGCATGAATCTTTTAAGAAATTGTGTTAATGCTGGGGCGTCCCCTTGAAGCAACGCACTGTATGGTCTAAATACAATGACAAGTGTGTAAGGGCCGTTGCACCGGCTCCTAGGTACAGTGCAGTGTTAAATGGGCAAGGATTCCCACATTAAGGATGGATGTGAGCAAAAAAATTAGTCCTTAAAACTAAAATTCAGATAGGAACTTGGAATATAGGTTCTCATATAAAAAAATTAATATAATTAATAGATATTATGATTCATAGAAAGTTAAATATTTTGTGCATTCAGAAAACTAAATGGGTTGGAGAGAAGGATAAGGAAATTGATAATTTATGATTTAAACTTTGGTATTCGGGTAGCAGTCATACTAGAAATGATGTAGGTGTTATTATAGATAATAATTTAAAGGATAATGTTATATAAATTAATAGGATTAGAGATAGAATTATAGCTTTAAAGATTATTGTTGATGATAAGATTATTAATATTATAAGTGTTTATGCTTCTCAAGTAGGCTTGGATATGAGTTATAAATTAAATTTTTGGAATGACTTAGAAGAATTAATACAGAATATACCTCTTAAAAAAGGAATTTTTATTGGAGGAGATTTAAATGGACATGTTGGTAGAGAGGTAGATGATTTTAAAAGCATTCATGGTGGCCATGGATTTGGAACGACGAATGAAGGTGGCAAAATCATATTGGATTTTTATTTAGCTTATGATTTTTCAATTACTAAAACATTATTTAAGAAAACAAATGAGCATATTATCACTTATAAAAATGGATATAGTACAACCCAGATTGACTATTTTCTTATTAAAAAATTAATCTTTTAGATTGCAAAGATTGTAAAGTTATTCCGAGTGAAAATTTATGTACCAAATATCGATTATTAGTTTTGTACTTTAAGATAAAGGGACATAAAATAAAAAATAAAGTAAAATGATTTTTTAGGATTAGATTGGTCATTTAAAGAATATTAATAAAAATATTTTTAAGAATAAGATTTTAGATCTTAAGATTTTGTCTGTGTATGAGGATGCTAATGTTATGTGAAAAAAAATGACTAGTGATATTAAGAATATTGCAAAAAATGCCCTTGGAGTATCAAAGAGAAATGCTCCTAATAGTAAAAATAGTTGTGGTGGAATCCAAATGTGCAAGAAAAGATTAAAAAAAAAGTTCTGTTATAAAAATTGGTTTAATTTAAAAAATTCTTATAATTGGGAAATATATAAAGTGGCTCGTAAGGATGCTAAGAAAGTACTATACGATGCAAAGGCATTAGCTTTTAGTGATTTATATAATAGATTAGATACTAAGGAGGGAGAAAGATATATGTATAAGTTAGCCAAATAAAGAGATATGAGTAGTAAGGATTTAGTTTAAGTGATGTGTATTAGGGATGAAGATCAAAAAATACTTTTCTAAGAAGATGATATTCAACAAAGTTGGATGAAATATTTTGCTAAACATTTTAATAAAGATTGAGAAAATAAGATTGACTATAGTGACCTTAGCACCCTAAATGAAAATAAATATTTATGTTTTTATCGGCGTATTAGTAAAACTGAAGTTAGAGAGGCTTTAAAGAAAATGAAGGGTGGAAAAGCTGTTGGACCTGATGATATTCCAAAAGAGGTGTGGAAATGCTTAAGAAATGATGGAATTTCTTGGCTTACTAAACTTTTTAATACTATTTTGAAGACTAAAAAGATGCCAGATGAGTGGAGAATGAGTGTGTTAATTCTTATTTTTAATAATATAGGTGATGCACAAGATTGTGTGAATTATATAGGTATTAAGTTAATGTGTCATACTTTAAAACTTTGGGAGCGAGTTATGGAGCATAGGTTACGGCGTGATACTAATGTTTCTCAAAATTAATTTGGATTCATGCCAGGTAGGTCGACTATGGAAGCCATATATTTATTAAGAGGTTTGATGGAGAAATATAGAGAAAATAAGGAGGATCTACATATGATATTTATTGATTTAGAAAAAGAATATAATAAAGTTCCAAGAGAAGTGCTATGGAGAGTTCTTGAAAAGAAAGGAGTTAATAATGCTTATATTCAAATCATTAAAGATATGTATGCAGGAGCTATTACTTGTGTTCAAACACAAGGTGGATTGACCAAGTATTTCCCTATTTCGGTTGGGTTACATCAAGGCTCAGCCTTAAGCTCATATCTTTTTGCTTTAATTATGGATGTTGTCACTAGACATTTGCAAGAGGATGTACCTTGGTGTATGCTTTTTGTTGATGATATTCTTCTTGTTGATAAGACTAGAGAGGGAGTTGAAGGTAAACTTGAATTATGGAGGTCAACCTTAGAGTCTAAAGGTTTTCTCTTGAGTAGATCTAAAATGAAATATATGGAGTATAATTTTAGTAGTAATACACCTAGTGAGGGGATTGTGGCTTTGGGTGATCAAATCATTAATAAGAGTACACGTTTTAGATATCTTGGATCTATTGTTCAGAGTGATGGTGAAATAGATGGGGATATTATCAGCAGAATTCAAGTTGGATGGTTGAAGTGGAGGAATGAATCGGGCTTGTTATGTGATAGAAGTATACCCCTCAAACTTAAGGGAAAATTCTATAAGATGGTAGTGGGGCCTGTAATGCTTTATGGCCGAATATTGGCCATTAAAAAAGAAGCATAATACTAAATTAAGTGTGGTAGAGATGAGGATGCTCAGGTGGATGAGTGGCTTTACCCTTAGAGATAGGATATGAAATGAGCATATATGTGAAAAGGTTGGAGTAGCTCTAGTAGAAGATAGGATTAGAGAGAGTCGCCTTAGATGGTTTGGTCACATAAAATGGCGGCCTTCCGATGACCCGGTTAGGAGAGTAGATGTATTAGATTTGACTTATGTTAATAAAGGTAGGGGTAGAACTAAAAAGACTTGGTTAGAAAATATTAGGAATGACCTTTCTTTATTAGATTTAAATGAGAATTTAACTTTTAATAGGACACAATGGAGAAAAAGGATTCATGAAGCCGACCCCACGTAATGGGATAAAGGCTTGATGATGTTGTTGTTGTTGTATGGCTTAAAATAAGAAATTCACTAAATTATTCTCATAAATCAACCAGATTTTAAAAGTAGATGTTTCAGTTTATTTAAGTGTAATCAACTTATTATTTTTGGTGTACTTTATAATAATTTATATAAATTAAGATTTGATAATTTATTTACTAAGACTTTATTAACCATGCATCATAATGTTAGAACAAAATATAGTTTAATGAATAAAAATTATGCTTACTTGTAGCATAAACGTTTGAGTTACATATCTAAAGAAAAAAATATAAAAAATTAGTGAGGAATGAAATCCTTCTTGATTTGCATTTCATTGATCTTGGTATTTGTGTGGATTGTATTAAAGGAATATATATAAAATACATAATTAAAAAGATAGCCATAGGAAGTACACAATTTTTAGAAATCATACACACTGATATATGTGACCCTTTTGATGTGTCTTCTTTTAGTGGAGAAAAATATTTTATTAACTTTATGATGATTTTTCACATTATGATTATGTCTATTTGTTACATAAAAAATCTCAATTAGAAGACATCCTTGAGATATTTATTAATGAGGTTGAAAGACAATTAGATAAAAAAGTAAAAATTATAAGGTATGATAGAAGTGATGATTTTTATGGAAGATATGATGAATTTGGACAGTACTTTGGTTCATTTGCTAAATTTTTTTGAAAGACATGGCATTTTCGCTCAATGCACAATGCCTGGCACACCACAAAAAAATGATGTTACAGAACGACGCAATTGTACTTTAATGGATTAAGTTATTATTCTTTACTCTTATAATTGTGGTTGCATGCTTAAAAAATTGATATATATTTATTAAAAAGGATTCTTAGTAAGGCAGATTCAAAGACTTTTTTTGAATTTTGGACAGGAAGAAAATCCAATTTAAGGTACCTGCATGTTTTGGGTTACCCAAAAGAAATAAAAATTTATAATTCACATAAAAAGAAATTGGATTCTAGAACAACCAAAGGTTTTTTTATTAGTTATTTATCTAAAGGGTATAGATTTTATTGTCCTAATCATAGTACGAAAATTATTGAAATTGAAAATGCTATGTTTATTGAGAATGGTGAAATAAGTGAGAGTCCAAAACCTCGTGGTGTATAGATTAAAGAAGTTATGATGAAAATTCCTTTAGCCATCACTTCTATTAAAGTTGTTATTCTTATTGTTTTTGAAAATTTTGACAATATCTAAGATGAGCAAATAAATGGTAATACATCTCAAATTGAAGTTGTCAAAAATGAACCTACAATTGATGAACCACAAGAAGTAGCATTCCAAAGATCTACTAGAGTTAAAAGATCTTCTATTTCAAATAATTATATAATTTAGCTACAAGAGTTATATTTTGACTTAGGAATTGATGATGATGAAGTTTCATTTTCACAAGCCATAGAAAGTGTGAATTCTAATAAGTGGTTAGATGCCATAAAAGAAGAGTTAAAATCAATGGATCACAATAAAGTCTGGAACATCGTTGAATTGCCTGAAGGTTCCAAAAGAGTTGGGTGTAAGTGGATCTTATCGATCAAGCATAACTCTAAAGGTAATATTGAATGATATAAGGATAGACTTGTTGCCAAAGGTTTTACTCATAAAGATGGTGTTGACTACAAAAAGGACCTTCTCTCCAGATTATAAGAAGGATTTATTAAGAATTATTATGGATATAGTAGCTTATTATGATTTAGAGTTATATCAAATAGATATGAAAATAAGCTTTATAAATGGGAATTTAGAGGATGAAGTTTATATAGATCAGCCTAAGAATTGTTTAGTTGAAAGAAATGAGAAAAAGGTGTATAAATTTAAGAAGTCAATATATAAGCTTAAACAAGCTTCCCAAAAATGGTATCTCAAATTAAATAATATTATATCTTTTTTTGAATATAAAGAAATCACTGTTGATCGGTGTATATATCTTAAAGTTAGTGAGAGCAAGTTTATATTTTTTATTTTATATATTGATGACATTTTACTTATTACTAATTATCTTGATTCATTATATGAAACAATGTTTCTCTCAAAAACATTGAAATGAAAGATATATGTTTTTTTTTTTTTTTTGAAATGAAAGATATATATGTGGCATCATATATGATAGGAATTAAAATATTCCATGATAGATCACAAGTGATATTAGGATTATCTTAGAAAGTATATATTAAAAAATTCTTGAGAGATTTAAGATGTAAAAATACTCAACAATCATTGTTCCAATTCAAAAAAGAGATAAATTGAGTCTAACATTACTAAAAATTCATAAATTACAGGTAATAACGATGATTTACCCGGCGGTTTGGCCGCCGGGAAATACCTATAGTTTTTTAAACATTTGCCACCAGAATTAGCGATGGTCAAATAACCACTGGTTATTTTGCCGGCAGTAGTTATTACCGTCACGTTACCGGCAGTTTAAACTACCGGTATTAAGTTATTTTGTTCTGACAGCCCTAACCGCTGGAACGTTGCTGGAAAAAGCCCTAAAATAATACATCACCAGCCATCCATTTCATTTGCTCGCAACTTCTTCTCTCTCCCTTTCGACAGTTACTCTGTCTTCGCAGCCCTATTGCACGATCGAGATGCTCCGCCAGCCGCCGATAAGCCCCCTCCGGCAGAAGATCTCAACCCTGCTCCGGCATCAAAGCAAGGCCGAGGATCTCGCCAACTCCTCCGTGAATTCATCATCGTTCACATTTTTAGGTTTGCATTTTTTTAATTTTTTTTGTTTTCAAATACATATTATCTTCATGGACTGAATGTGGTATATGTGTTAAGAATGAGGGGTTTAAGATGTGGCTCAATTTGGAGGTTGGTTTTAGTTAGGGTATGTACTGAAATAACATTCATAGCACTCATCTCATACATAATGAACCTACACCTCTTGTCATTACACATAATATACATAATAAAGATATAATATCTTCTTTGTATTTTTATTGCTCTCTTGGCTATGGTAAGGCATTCATCACACTATGCAAAGGGCCATCTATAAACTCTAATTCTTAATTTAATAGTGAGGTATACGAAAAAAATTCTTCTAGAATATCCTCTAATAGATCCTTAGTTTCTTTTAAAAATAGGATGTGACTATGCGTTGATTCTATATATGATATTTTTTGTGAAATTTGAAAAGGATATTTTGAAACTCCCTTCAAAAGAAGCTTTATACATGTAGGTTGTACTAGTAGAAAATGTTTATTTAACAATAGACCTTTAGGATGAAGGGCTAGGGACTTGACTCTTAGATCGAGAAGCGGTAAATTTCTCTTTTTGTTTAATTAGCAAAGCATGATGAAACATTTTCTCTAAGATTTTGGGGATCAAATAATTTAACCTCGTTCTTGAAGTTCGTCCAAGTTTAATGAAAAATTTGTTCACCAATTGCTAATTATTATTAACAAGTTAATTATAGAAACTAAGTCTTTAAAGATGTTTAGATATTAAATAACCATGAAACTACCCTACATTAAGTTTGATAATTTCCCATGCAATTTTTTATCATGTGTTTAGGATAATAGTTGGTTCTTAATCTTTCTTTTATTTTACTGTAGTTGAGGACAATTCTTCCTAGAAGTATGTATGAAGATAAATGAGAAGGAAAGGATATAGAGATTATAGAAAAAATAAATGCATTTTCAAAGTAAATTTAAGACTAAGATAATTTTCAATTGAGAAGGGATTTATTAAACCCTTATGTTCCAAGCTCTCATTAAACAATTTTAATCATTTTAACAAAATTATATTTAACATAAGAGTATAAAAAAATTTCATGCAATTTTAAATAGAAAAAACCTAAAATAATCACGCCTCAAGTTTTTAACCAAGTTGCTACAAATTTTTAAAAATAAAATTCTAATGCTTATTATAATTAGTTAACAAAGAAACAAATGAAAATGATTGAATATTTTACACGAGTTAGGATAAGACTTATTGATCCTACCTTAGTGAGACTCCTTTTTTTTTTTTTTTAAATCTTTTCTTGAGGAATCTCTTATGATAAAATTTTGATTTGTCTCATAATAACCACCTGATGGCTATGAATGTGCTTATCCGATCAAGGTAGATAATTCAATCATATTAGAAATCAAATGAACCTTCATATGTTTATGTATATATGATTTGTTCTTAGTTTTTGTAGATTAGTGTGTGGTTGAAGGTAGTCAAACACTCTCTCTTCTAAGTTGAAATCTATAATGTTTATTATTTCATGTTCCTAATCATATTAGAAATCAACCCTTAACCACTCTCTCTCGCTACTGTCAGTGGTTCTTATTACTAATTTAACACCCTCAGGATCTTATAAATCCATATTATAATATCATGTCCACGCCATACCATACCATACCATATGGGTGTATCCGTATCCTATTTTTTTAAAAATTGACATGTCCCATATCTGTATTGTATAGTATCTATGTTGCCGTATCCTTATCGGTGCAACATAGCCAAAATCTTTCTTGACATTTTTAATAGGTTGTAGTCTTTCTTGACATTGTAGATTTACGAACAAAATTTTTTATTTCCTCTGTCGAGTCTCAGTAGAATGAAGAATAAGTTTAAGTCCTTATGGCTATTCATGATGGTTAAACATGAAGTAGTCTCGAAAGTATAGCATGTACACTTATTCAGGGTGCATATCTTCTAATAATTAATTTCATAACTATGTAGAGAGATGTTTGCTTCAATGTCCAAATGATTATCCAAGAAGAGAGATATTAGATGTAATAGAGATTGTTATTATGTCGAAGAGA
Source organism: Dendrobium huoshanense (assembly GCA_016618105.1). NCBI lineage: Eukaryota > Viridiplantae > Streptophyta > Magnoliopsida > Asparagales > Orchidaceae > Dendrobium > Dendrobium huoshanense. Next base: position 77,100,932 of record CM028345.1, read on the forward strand.
ATTGACAGATAAATTTATATAGTGAGTTGAGACTTTTATTCAATTTGCATCTCAACTGCCTTCCTTTAAGTTTGATAAAATGTTTAGATGTCCATGTTCGAAGTATAAAAATCAAGGATTCCTCAAGTTCGATGATGTGAAGCTTGATTTATATCATAGAGAAATTCTTCCAAACTACTAGATTTAGACATCACATGACGAGTATGAGTCACACAGAGATACTCATGTCGGTCCATCTACAAATTATAAAACATTTGATGAAGATCTAATGAGCAGATTGTATGAAGAACTTATTTTTGATGTAGCAGGTCCTAATGTAAGGGCTAGTGTGGAAGAGTAACCAAATATAGAAATAAAAAAATTCTTTGAGTTACTACATCCAACTCAAAAACCAATTTGGGATGATTGCAAAACTCATTCAGAATTGTCGATTGTATTGATGATGTTAAGTATTAAAATTGAGTATAATATTCCTCATGATTGTTTTAATGACTTCATTGGTATTCTTAAGGAAATTAATCCAAAGGACAATTTAATTCCCTCATATTTATACTGAATAAATAAATTAATATCCAAGTTGGGTCTCACTGTTTCAAAAATTGATTATTGTATCAATGAATGTATGTTATACTACAAGGATGAAGTAACGGAAGTTTATTATCGCACTTGTAATGCTCCTCGATTTAAGCCAAACTCGGGAAAATAACATTATCAAAAGAAAGATGTTTCATATTCTCATTTATTTTATTTACCAATCATTCCAAGACTTCAGTGACTCTATGCATCAATGAGTTTAGCAGGCCATATGAGATGGCATAAGGAGAAATTAACAAATAGTGGTGTTCTTTCTCATTCATCAGATGCAGAAGCATGAAAATATTTTGATCGAGTGCAGGCTTCATTTACTGCTGAACCCCGCAACATAAGATTGGAATTATGTGTCGATGGTTTTTACCACATATAGTCAAGAAGCTACACTATACTCTTGTTGATCAGTTATACAAACACCATACAACCTTCCACCAGAGATGTGTATGACTACTCCATACATGTTCTTAACACTTATAATACCTAGACCACTTAATCCAAAAGCAAAAATTGATATTTTTTTATAACCATTAATTGATAATCTCAAGTTATTATGGGAAGAAGGTGTTCTCATATATGACATATCAACAAAATAAAATTTTCTACTTTGAGCTGCATTGATGTGGACTATTGGCAATTTTTCAACTTATGGTATGTTGTCTAGTTAGAGCATAGCAGGAAATTAGCTTGTCCTTACTACATGGAGAATACTAAATCTTTCACACTAAAACATAGAGGAAAAAATATTTTGTTTGATTGTCATCATATGTTCTTACCTGCTGATCATCAGTTTCGGAGGAATAAGAAAACATTCATTAGATGTCACCTCCTCCACCTAGATTAAGTTGTAATGATGTAATATAGAGACTTTCTAACTATCCAATAATTATTGATTTTCTAATGTTATTAGACTCTAAATATTTGGGATATGGTATTCAATATAATTGGATTAAAAAAAAAATTTGTTTTTACATTATCATATTAGAGAACTAATTTGATAAGGTATAATATGGATGTTATACACATTGAGAAGAACTTCCTAGATAATATTTTAAATATAATTACGGATGTTAAAGGTAAAAGTAAAGATAATATCAAAGCAAGGATGGAAATTAAAGAGTATTGCTAGCAAAAAATTTAGGAGTTAATAACAACCATCGATGGAAAAATAATGAAGCCCAAAGTACCTTACTCTTTCATGTTAGAGGAAAAAAGATCAATATATCAACAGTTTAAAGGTTTAAAAATGCCTGAAGGCTATGGATCAAATATAATCCAATGTGTTGACTTCAAATTTGTAATGTTATTTGGACTACAAAATTAAGATTATTACATAATTATGGAAATTCTTCTTCTGATCATAGTATATATATGTTACCAGATTATATATAAAATCAGTTGACTGAGCTTAACATTTTCTTCAAAGTCATATGTTCATCTAAACTAAGCGAAGATGCTTTAAAGAGGAGCAAGGAGAACATACCAATCATCCTCTGCAAGTTAGAAAAAAAATTTCCCCCTGGATTTTTTGATTCTATGAAACATCTTCCAGTCCATCTACCTTACGAAGCTAGAGCTGGTAAACCTAGACAATATCGTTGGATGTATGCTTTCGAGAGATAAAGCATATTTTTATTAAGTCTTCAATATTTTTTAATAAGTTGAGAACATATATTTATTAACTTGATAATTATAATAATTTAATAAATATTTGAACAAGTTGAAAAAATATGTTAAGAATAAAATATGACCATAAGGATCAATATGTGAAGCATATTTATCTCAAAAAAATACTCTCTTTTGCTGCATCTACTTCGAGCCCCATATATGGAGTACAAGAATAAAGATTGGTCATAACATGGACTTTGATGTAGAAAAATAATCACAGGCTGCACTATCATTATTTAGAAGTCATATAAAGCCCAGTGGCGAATGTGTTGAAAGATTTCTCAACAATTTAGAAATCAAAATAGTTAATTTATATGTGCTACTGAACTTTGAAGAAGTTGAACCAATCTTATAGTATGTTCTTCCATAATATGTATAATGAGTAATATTTATTTAAAATATTAAAGTATTTTTTGGATGATTTATCACCAGGTATTCGTAAGCATTTTGCCTCTTACAGATTCTAGGGATATTGAGCAAGTTATTGCAAATGACTTCTCCGCTTGGTTTAGATCTTATGTGAGCTCATAAATTTTAAAATTTTTATTTGCATTATATTTATTTAATACCAAAAATTCTAATATTTAAAAAAACAAATTAGGTGCATAACCCTGGTAATAATTATTTTAATAAAAGTTTGCAAGCACTAACATGGGGTCCAATATAAAAAGTAAAGACCTAGCCAATACATATATTAAATGGGTTCAGATTTCATACCAAGTCTTGAAGTGAATAAAGAAAAATGAAAAATTGTGGAGTATGTGTTAGAGAAAATACTCATAAAGAAGATGAGTGTGATTATTATGGTATTCTGAATGAGGTTCTTGACCTAGAGTACCCAGGTAAAGATGAGAACTTTGTATGCTTATTTATCTGTCAATTGTATGATCCAGTGCAGAATAAAGGCATAAGAGTTCATTCTACGTATGGTTTAGTAGATAAAAAACATAGTAGAAGATATAAGAAAATTTGATCCATTTGTGTTAGTAAATCAAGTTATTCAATTTTATTTCAGCAAACATCCTAGTGATTATAGAGATAAATAAGATTGGTTAGTTGTCATAAAAATAAAATTACGGGAGATAATTGATCAATAATATATTGTAGTAACTACACATCAAGAGGATGAGATGTCAAGTTGTAGGTCTTTTAAAATTGAGGAGATGCCAACTACAACCCCTAGTATTAAAATGCAGTTATAAGATATGAATAGTTTAACTAGCTCATAAAGTGAGAATGAGAATGAAAGTGAAGATACCCAGGAGAGCAATGAAAATAATTTTTATTATGAGTACTTTTTTGTAATTTAGAATTATAGTTTTTATAATTTAGAATTATAGTTTTTATAATTTAGAATTATAGGATTATAGTTTTTTGTAATATTTATGAATAATTTTTATACTTATAGAATTATACTTTTATATTTTGAGTAATAAAAATGTTATTCATTATTTTTGTAATTATAATTTTATACTTATTTAATTCTGAATAGTTTTTATACTTATAATTTTTTTTTTGTAATTCATTAATATGTATTTTGTATTCTTTATTTTTTATATATTACAATGCTTTACTAATTACTTTTTTTTAATGTGTATGGCTTCAGGTGACGATCCTCCATATAGATCCTTTGCCTCAAAGTTTTTATAAAAAATGTTAAGTGTTAATCCTAACAGACCTAGACAGCCTGATGAAAGTAAGGAAGAGAGAGTTGTTCCACCAGTTATATCATCACCACCACCAGGAGTCAGCAGTTGTCCCCTAGTAAGCAGGGTCAGGGTTAGTTAGATCCACCTGCTGTTATACCACCACCCTTTCCTTGGTACTTCACTCCTCCGTTGATGAATCCTTATTTTTTCTCTCCAGATCAAGCACATGTAACTTCATTCTATCAATATTACTGTTGGTGGAATTTTAAAAAACATGTTTTTGAAAAATATTAGTTTTCTTTGGGAATTTTAAAATTGAGATTTAATTCTAATTCTAGAAGTCGAATCAACTCGTTCGGAAAAGTATATCACCCCGGAGGACGAAAACAAAATTCCATAACGGTGTTTAGACTTAAAATCATGAAATTCAACTTGAATATCATGACTAGATTCTAAAGAGAACTCCACACGGCCCCGAGGGGACAAGGTAGAGTTCAACTAAATAATCCAGTTATGGTATTTATGGAGTATGATTATCGAATTCATATCCAAAGCCTTATCAAAGAAGGATGTATCTCCCCAAAGGGAGATAACACCTTTCAATGATAATTCTTCTAATATGATAATGACAATCATTCTTTAACATTTCCCAAAGAAATCTAAGAAGATTTAAAAAAAATTAATTTTGAAATCAGGTGTGTGTGGTTCCAAATCTCCTACGAGCTCAAGCCCCCATAGTTAATTACATCGCACGGAGACAGAGTCCCCTACAAAAACTCTCGATTAAAATAATAATGAAATTTTACTAGATTTTCTAGGAGTGATATCAAAAAATTCGAATAGAATCTTTTGGAAAATCAGAAAGGAATGGATCAAGATTGAACATTTATTAACAGAATCGAATGAAGAGAAGTAGGGGACACCTTGAGATTCCAGAACCATCCAGAAGTGTCCCAACTTAATATAAGTGTTGGGCTTTACATTTTAGGACTGAAAGGAGATTTTAATTGAAATTGAATATCTTATTAGAAATTTGGGACTATATTCCCAAAATTTGGGGTCTTATAATAAAAGATCTGCGATGGATCCTAAATCTATTTTGGACACTGGACCACAGTCGTCCGATCCTAACCAATGCAGTGCAGAACCTAGACATACCCCGGCCTGGATTGGGGAGCCAGCTAACCACCTAATCGATTTAAAAGAGATGAGTCTGGTCTTTTATGAAAGAATGGTAGGAACGTTGTACTTAAGGTTTTGGAGAATTGGGACCGACATCTAAAAATTTCCATAATTGGCCCCTTCGACTTATGTTGGGTGCTAAAATGCTAAAACTGATGCAATTAAAATTTTGACTCTTTTAATTTGTATCTAATGCAATGCTTGCTGGTCGACAACTTCCAAATCAAATATGCTTGAAATTTTAAAAACAGGCTTATAAAATAATTTTTTAGAAAACTGGACTTCCCCAGGTCTGGTACCTCGTCCTCATAGGTCAGACTATCCGGACTCTACCCGCAGGCGGGGAAGGGTCTAAAATAAGGAAAGAGTAATGCAGAAATATGCATGCGACCTCGGGGTCGATCCCCGGCTAATTCCCTAGATTCGTTATCTTTCTATGTTATTTAGACTCACTAAAAATTAAGACTTTTAAAGTTATGAGTAGAAAACTTTCACACCCTCACGAGTCTCGCCTATCCAGGAGAAAACAAAAGCGGCACACAATCGCAAAAAAAAACTAAGAAAAGTAGGCAATCCTAAAGGCAATCAATTCATCACATCAAATATTAACTAATTAATAAATGTCCATAGGCAAAGTTTCCTTGCTTATTACAAACCAGAATTTTGCAGAAAGTAAAGTGGCCGGGCATCACTGAAAATAACCCGGATTCTAAACCTAGTAATGACGCAAGTAATTTTGAGTGAGATACTCTCGATCTTCAAGTCTTTAATCTTGTTCTTCTTTGGGCTCCTTTTATTCAAACTCAGATTCTTCGTGGTAAACTACCCAAATGGATAAGAGGGCACTTCCCTTTTGAGGGGAAGGCCACTCTTTCCTCTTTGGGTATGGAAAAGGTATGATCCAAATTTGGATTTTCAAATGGAAAAGGAATACTTCTCAAAAGGGCATCCTTTCCTCTTTGAAATCCAAGCTTTGGACTTATGTATCCCAACTCAAAATCAACTTTCACAACGCTTGACAATCATACAAATTACATTTATTTGAAAATAAAATCAAGACTCTCCTGCAAAATTATCCTAAGCAGTTAATAAATCAAAGAATATATATTCCCAAGCAGTTATATATGTGCAGAAAAGAAAGTAAAACACATTGGCCACGCTCTTCTTATTTGGGGGCTTTAGCAGCTAAAGCACCTGTGCAAGCATTTATAATAATTAATATATTTTTATTGATTTAGCCCCCTTTTTACTGCCCTGCATGAGCGTGGCCACCTGCAGAAAACTATGTGAACGTCCAGATCGTACCTAACCTAAGGGTAAACTAGTCGCCAAACACATCAATCCATTCACAGAGTGCAAAAAAGTAAGCAGACACAGCAAAGTAATTTCATTCACAACATGCAGTGAAAACTACGAAAAATCCGGCACACAGTACTAAAGTAAACACCGGCCTAACCTAGATCTAGAGTTGGTTGTCCTAGCACACCATCTAAAGTGTGTGTAAAAGGTCGTGTGGCTGGGATAAATTCTAAGTTGGGTGATTAGTCAAAGTTATCTAGAGTTCTGGGTTTGTTAAGGCTTAAAAGGGGGATTTAAGTCAAGCTTTAAATATTAATAAATTAGGAATTTTAATTAAATATATTTTAAAAGTTAATTGATTACTAACTTTGTTTCACACCGAGGCCGTGAAGTTTATTTCATCTTCCTTGGGGCTAAGTTAATAGCCTCGTAGGCCTGGGTTACCTAGTAGCAATCGGGGTTAATTAAGTTATTTTAAATTGGTTGAAATTAAAGGAGTGAGTTGATATTAAGGGTAGTTGATTACTGATTTTAATGAGTTGGTTGAGAATTTTAATAACCTATTAAGAAAATTTTAGGATTTAGAGAAATTAACATATTTTAAAGGATTACCCGGATACGTTAACTAAGGGGTCAAAATTTGACTTTCAAAATTAGAGTAAATCTTAAGGGTTTTAGATTTTATTAAATACTAGGCCTAATTATGAGTTGTTAAATAGGTGGAACACTTAATTTGGAGTTTTCTACTATAAGTTATGATTTTTAGAAGTTCTGGCCCGCTTTGACCTAAGGTCACCTAAGATGTTGAGTCCTTGACTTTGGCAAAATTATGGAGGTTTAATATTTTTAGGGAATGATAGATTCTAATTGAAATCATTAGCCATTGAGTTTGATTAGTTAAAATCTTTCTATAATTAATATTGAATTTTAGAAATTATACATATTCGTAGGAATTACCATATTATTGCAACTAAGGGGGCTGCTTAAGGATTTGAATCCAAATGAGTCCTAAACTCCTTGGGATCAATTCCTAAGGTCATAAATGACCTAAGGACAGATCAACAAGTGTTTAAAGCCCTTTTGGGATTTTTAAGATTTTTAGGTTTAATAAAGCTAGTTAACCTTTGATTTTATCTAAGGATTAAACTAAGACAAATCTAGATATCAATTTAAAAGGGTTTCAATTCCTATTAATTAGGGGATTAATTAGGAACAATTATAAACATTTTAATGGACTTTATAAATTAAGAATAGTTCATTATCAATTGATTAGGGTTAACAGGCCATTTCTAAGAAGGATTTTTTAGGCTCCTATTTGGGGAACCAAATGAACTCCAAATTTGATGAAATTTAGACCATAGGATCACCTGACTCTAAGGACTAAACCCACCAAATTTGAGCTCAAATGGAATACTCTAATATGGTTAACTAAACCACCCAAGGTGAGCTCTAAGTCACCTTCAAATCACTATAGGGGTCTATCCTAAGCTTGGATTGGGGCAAAATCAGTGGCTCTACACTCCTTATCCTACTCATCATCAGCACACCAAAAATCACACCCTAAATCCCATTGGATAGGTCTATACCCCATTTTGAATTTAAGGGTAAAACTATGACCCTTAAACTTAAAAACAAATTGGGGAAAATGCCCTTGAACAACTTAAAATGGGAAGATAAAATTTGGACATGTCAAAGACATGTCCAATTTCAATCTCCCAAAATTCCAGACCTGGTGGACTTGTATTTAAAAAGTAATTAAAGAAATTCATAAAATGCTTAAATTGAAATTATGCCTAATACTGACCTAACCAGGGTCTGGAACCATAGGGCTTTTGTAGATCTCCCTGAGACCTTTTCAATGAGCCTAAGAACACCTAATTTGGGAAGTGTGGAAGGAGTTATGAATTTTTCAAGTTCCCTTGAATTTTTGGATTTATTAATTCGGCAATTACATAGTCAGCGGCTCTTTACACGCGCCGCGTGCTGATTGGGCAAGCAATCATTGGCGCTAACCGTTAACGCCCGAATTAACCACAGCCATCGGATGGCGGATCGAACGACTGGGATCAAACGCGCTCTGATACCGTGGGATTTAATCCGAGCAATTGATCGAATTCAACGACTGAGATTTCGTCTTCAACCTCACGCGCGTATCCGAGACCACAGAGCTTCTCCGGCTTGATCCGGGCGATCCCACTGGCGAACTCTGATGAAATTTCACAGGGAGGATAAGGATAGTGGAAACCTTCAATCCAACGGTGGAGATCCGTTGGGGTGAAGGTTTCCTTCACACTTGATCGGACTACCTAGCTGGGGAGCTCAAGATGGAGGGATTACCGTAGAGAAGGTCTCAACGAATGAGCTTCTCTATCTGGAAGCTTCAGGGGATGATGGTGAACTGATCTCCTTCAGATGTCGGAACTGGAGGACGGCCGAAGGTGCGACTTCGAGCGGGACACCTACAGCTTTCAGGGGCACTTGCTCGAACGGACGAAGGGATCGATCTGGGAGCTCGAAGGGAGCGTCTGGGAGTTCGAAGAAACTTTGGGAAGTGATTTCGAACGAAGGTGGATGCTTCTGGCAGTCTGGGGAGCTCGAGGCTATTCAGCCACCTTTCGCGAGCTTGGACAGCCGAGATTGAGTTGGAGAGGGCTCGGATCGCTGCCAGGTGGATGATGGCGACGTCCTAGGGAGATCGTGGGGATTAAACTGGTGGACAGTAGCCTTGATCCAGGAGTTGTCTGGGGGGACCACCGGAACTCGTTTTCCATTGGTTCCGACCGCCGCCGGCCATGGTCTGGGTCGGGTTGACTAGGGGAGACCGATGGGGACATTTTGGAGCCAAGGGTGGAGTCAATTTGGCCTGGGAATGTTTGGATTGAACCGGTCGCTATGTTGGACCCAAACCTGCTCGGTTCGAGTCGAATTGAGCTCGATCCAGGTCAGATCAGACCCTGGGTTTTATTTGGGAGATAGGTCTGGGTCTGGTGCACCAAATGCAAGTGGAAATTGGATCCAATTTGGTCTGGGTTAAAAGATGACTCAGGTTGATCCAAATCTGCTCGGTTCAGGTCGATTTGGGCTCAACCCAGGTCAGGTCAGACCCTGGGCTTGAGGTGGGATGTGGGTCTAGGTCTGGTGGACCCAATGCAAGTTGCAATTGGGTCTAATTTGGTCTGGGTTAAAAGATGGCTCGGGTTGATCCAAATCTGCTCAGTTTGGGTCGATTTGGGCTCAACCCAGGTCAGGCCAGACCCTCGGCTTGAAGTGGGATGTGGGTCTGAGTCTGGTGGACCCAATGCAAGTTGAAATTGGGTCCAATTTGGTCTGAGTTGGAAGATGGCTCGGGTCCAAGTGTTTTTGGCTACTTTGGGTTAGCCTAAAACCTGACCCAAGTTAACTCAAGGCATGGGCTGGCTGGAGGAGATGTGTTTAACCAAGGGCCACCTGTGGGAGGTGTTGATCAAGTTCAATTGGGCTTAGGTTGAGAGTTGGCTCAATCCCAAGTGATCTTGGGCACTTTGGGTTAGCCTAACTCTTGACCCAAGTGAGCCCAAGTGTTGGGCTGGTCAAAGAAGGTGTATTGGGTCAATGGGAACCCAATAATACCTTTATTTGGATTCAATTTGCTTAAGGTTAAGCGATGGCTCAAGGGAGGCCTCTCTTTGGTCACTTGGGTCAAGCCATATGGCTAACCCAAGTGAGCCCAAGGCTTGGGTCTCCAAGAGAGGTCTCTTGGGTACCCAAGGGGTCATCCCTTGCATTCAAAAAGACTTGGAATGGACTTGATTCAAAGATTTGAAAGAGAAGAGGTGTATGGGTTAATGGGTCAAACTTGGTTGACTTGGTCAACCAGGTTGACCCAAGGTCTGGGTTTGGTCTCAACAAGTTGGGTTCAATGTTTGAAACTTGTTGAAAGTGGTTTCAAAGAATTTGGAATTGATCTGAGTTGAAATGGACATTTGAAATCCCATAGGGGTATTTTGGTCAATTTTGACCCATTGGTCAACTAGGGTAAAAAATGGATCTGAAAAATACAGTTTGCTGCTCAATGGATTACAATCAAGAGTCTGGCAGTGATTGGAGGCTTTGATAAGGACTACAAGATCAAGATCTTCAAGGTGTTAGGTCCAATGGCATAGGCAGTAAATATTTGAAGGTTTTACAGCCTTTGGATTTTAATTCAGATTATAGAGTTAGAGACCTCATAATGGGCTCCAAATTGGAGAGTAACCTCTAGGGACATGTCTTATCACTTTGTAGGTGATAGACCTTGAATCCGAGGCCATTTGACTGGGTTTTGAAATGTTTGAAAAATCTTTGAAAAAGGTCTCTAGGATAGGGCCTTAAGACTTTGGATTTGAGTCTAGATTTTTGGATTTGAAATGGATTTTAAGTTTGAATGATTAATGTTGGAGTATCCAAATCATTTACAATCATGTGGTGATTGTTAATGAATGGATAGGGTCAAAGCTAGATTAAAGGTGGGATCAAAGCCTAAGTTGAAGTTTGGATTGTCAAATTGATTAGATCAAAGTTTGGGTATGTTTGAAGCTTGAATTAATTTGGATTTGAACTGAATGAAGTTTAAGATTTGAATCAATCAAGGGTAGGGATTGATTTGAAGTTGGAGTTGATCAAAGGTAGAGATTGATTTGAGGTTGGAGTTGATCAAAGGTAGGGATATATTTGAGTCTAGATTGGTCCTAAGATCTAGAGGGGTTCTAAGATCTAGGATCTAGAGGGGCTCTAGAATTTGAGATATAAGAGAATCCTAAGCTCTAGAGTAGACCCTAAGGTCTAGCTCTAGGAAAGGATCTTAAGGTCTAGAGTGGATCCTAAGGTCTGGCTCTAGGAAGGGATCTTAAGGTCTAGAGTGGATCCTAGGATCTAGAATCAATCTGGAGTTTGGAAGGGCCTTAGTGACCTCATATCAAAAATGAGGTCAACAAATGGATCCCCAATGTGTGTGGTAGAAGAAACTTCTGCTACACATATTGGCGTTGACCGAATAGAAGTAGAATATTAAGAGTGTAAGGGAGGGGATCTCCCAACCTTAGGTCAACAGGATGCTAATAAAAGGCTTACTCCTATTAGACAAGGCAACTGGAGAAACCAAGGTAGGGAATACCTAGCCTTGGGTCTAAGGAAGGGCATCACCCAACCTTAGGCCTATAGGATGCTGATAGAAGACTTACTCCAGATAGGCAGATTAACTGTAAACCAAAGTAGGGAATACCTAGCTTTGGGTCTAAGGAAGGGCATCACCCAACCTTAGGTCCATAGGATGCTGATAGAAGACTTACTCATGATAGACAGATCAACTGGAAACCAAGGTAGGGAATACATAGCCTTGGGTCTAAGGAAGGGCATCACCCAACCTTAGGCCTATAGGATGCTGATAGAAGACTTACTCCAAATAGGCAAATTAACTGGAAACCAAAGTAGGGAATACCTAGCTTTAGGTCTAAGGAAGGGCATCACCCAACCTTAGGTCCATAGGATGCTGATAGAAGACTTACTCCTAATAGACAGATCAACTAGAAACTAAGGTAGGGAATACCTAGCCTTGGGTCTAAGGAAGGGCATCACCCAACCTTAGGCTTATAGGATGCTGATAGAAGACTTACTCCAAATAGGCAAATTAACTGGAAAACTAGGATGGTGCCACGAAGGGCGTACTCCATCACTAGCGAATGGTCATGTGGGGAAGAAACTTGCTCCACACAGAGGACCGAAACTGGAAAACTAGGATGGTGCCACGGAGGGCATACTCTACCACTAGCGAATTATCATGTGGGGAGGAAACTTGCTCTATACAGAGGACTGAAACTAGCAAACTAGGATGGTGCCATGGAGGGCGTACTCCACCACTAGCAAATGGTCATGTGGGGAGGAAACTTGCTCCACACAGAGGACCGAAACTGGCAAACTAGGATGGTGCCACGGAGGGCATACTCCACCACTAGCGAATGGTCATGTGGGGAGGAAACTTGCTCCGCACAGAGGACCAAAACTAGCAAACTAGGATGGTGCCACGGAGGGCGTACTCCACCACTAGCGAATGATCATGTGGGGAGGAACCTTACTCCACACAGAGGACCGAAACTGGCAAACTAGGATGGTGCCACGGAGGGCGTACTCCAACACTAGCGAATGGTCATGTGGGGAGGAAACTTGCTCCATATAGAGGACCGAAACTGGCAAACTAGGATGGTGCCATGGAGGGTGTACTCCACCACTAGCGAATGTGAATTAGGATGGTGCCACGAAGGGCGTACTCCACCACTAATCCCCAAGTCAAATGCTACGGTGGTGCCACAGAGGGCAACCTCCACCACTAGCAAGGCGCGATCCTAAGGGAGGGAACGATCCGACCCTAAGGAGAAGTCGAAAAGCGTTAAAAGTAAAAGAATTTAAAAAGGAAAGAACTGGGTTGCAAATCAAGAAGAAAATTTTATTAATTGATAAAATGAGATACATCAAGTATAGTATTTCTTAAGGAAACGCCTATTGACAGCTAGCATCGGGTTATTTCCTTTACAATCTACTAGATGATACGAGCCTCCTTCGTAGACAGTCTCTATAATGAAGGGTCCTTCCCAAGTGGGTTCAAATTTGCCTCCCAACTTTCGATGGGCTAAGATAGGCCTCCGAAGGACCAACACAAAGTCTCCTGCTTGGAAGGTCCTTGGTCGCACTAGCTTATCATGGGCTTGAACCATACAGGATTTATACAACTCTAAACTTTGTTGAGCTTGGAGAGGTCGCTCTTCAAGGCCTTCGAGTTCTTCCAAACGCTGTTTTATATTTTGTTCATTTGTGATATGATTCTGAACTGCAATTTTGTAGTGAAGGGATTTGTATTTCCAAGGGTAGAACGGCCTCAGATCCATACACTAGTGCAAACGGGGTGGATTGGGTCGAGGTTCTATAAGTGGTACGATAAGCCCACAAAGCTTCCACCAATTGTTCATCCTGTTGAGTCCAGTAATTAGGTTGTTAAGCCTAAGTAAATGTCCCACGGCTACCAAGAGGGGGGTGAATTGGTAGTTTTAAAAATTTTAAACCCTCTTAATGATAAAGTTGAACCGAAATAAAATATTCTTTTAAAGTTTGTAGAAAAATGTTTTTCAACCACAGAGTTGTTAAAACTAAAATTTAGTGCGGAAACGTAAAAGCAATAAAAGTAAATGACACCAGATTTATAGTGGTTCGGTCTATAACCAGACCTACATCCACTCATCAGAGGCACCCTCTGAGTATTGCACTAATACCACAAAGTGACTCTCTTTTAGCACCCACAGCAAGGCGGAGAAGCCTGTAAAAAACACTCTTTTCACCACTACCCGGTGCGGCAGAGAACCGTCGTCCTTTTACACAATCCACAGTGCTGGCAGAGAACCGTCGTCCTTTTACACTCTCCTAGTATGGGCAGAGAACCCTACGGCTGTTCACACTCTCCAAGTGTAGGCAGAGAACCTTCGTCCTTTTACACTCTCCTAGTGTGGGCAGAGAACCCTTCGTCCTTTTACACTCTCCTAGTGTGGGCAGAGAACCCTTCGGCTGTTCACACTCTCCAAGTGTCGGCAGAGAACCGGATCTCCTTGACTGATCTTCTCACAAGAATCTAGAAGGAAGAAGGAAAAGAGTGAAGAAATCCAATTTCACAAGTAGAGACTCTTACCTTAGTAATCCAAGTGAAGCCTTCTCGCTCCAGTGGTAGGAATCCTCCCTTGAATGCTCTCTTCCACTCTCTCCTTGGCTATTCTCTCAAGAGGCACGAAAATCAAATGACAAAAAGATTGGGTGGCAGTCTAATTTGGACTATTTATACAAAAGACATGAAAAACCGCCCAAAAACTGCATATTTTCAATTCTGTACGCAGTGGATCGTCCCGTACGATCCTGGATCGTCCTGGACGATTTTACTTAAACGATCTGAAACGACCCAATTTGTATATGTGTACGAAATGACTTCGTACAGCTGATCGTCCTGTACGAACTAGGTTCGTCCAGTACGAACGGTTATTACAAGGTCGGTTCTAGAAACTGCTGAAAACTGTTCTAAGTCGGTTAATCGTTTGGACGAAAATATGTTCGTCTGGACGAAAATTTCCAGAGAGCCGATCGTCCTGGACGATTATTTATTTCGTCTGGATGAAAATTTTCCAGAGGACCAATCGCCGCGGACGATAATTTGTTTTCGTCTGGACGAAAATTTTCCAGAGAGCTGATCGTCCGGTACGATATTTATTTTCGTCTGGACAAAATTTTCCAGAGGACTGGTCGCCTCGTACGATGATAAATTCGTCTGGACGAAAATTTTACAGAGAACCCATCGTCCGGGACGAAAATAAAATTCGTCCTGGACGAATAGGACTTAGAAAAATTTTTCAGAACAAGTTCCTATTCGTTCCAAGTGCTCTATAGGAGATAACTGACAGATCGTCCAGTATGATAAATATCGTCCTGTACGATCAGTATAGAATTTTAAGATCTCCTTATTTGTGTGTGTGAGATTTTATTCACTCAATTACAATCACTCCCTTTCAAAATTAATTCAAAGAAAAGGCAAACTTCAAATAAACAAAATATCTCATGTTGAATTTGATTTGAAGTTATCGTAGTCTGGAGTCTAATTTTCCTGAAATGTTAGTACACACAAGAGCAACTACAAATCTTCTGAAATTGTTAGGAGATAACTATACATTTGAACAATAATGTTTGGAATCATCAAAACTATATAAGTTGCACAAATATACATCATTCAAATAGCAACTATTCAAACAATCTCCCCCTTTTTGATGATGGCAAAACAATTATTATTAGTATGGTTTCAAGTTAAAACAAATCTCTTATCTCCTAAACTCCCCCTGAATTTATGAGTACATTAAAATAAGGAGGCATTAAAGAACAATATTTTTGTTTTTCAAAATTTTTAACACAAACAAAAAACTTGCAAACAAAAAACTTGCAAACAGAACAATCAAACAGAACAATCAAAAATAGAAAACACAAAACACAAACATAATAATTTCTCCCCCTTTTTGACAGCAACAAAAAGTGAAGAAGAAAAAGACAAGAAATATAAATAATTATATGAAATTCATTTTTAAAATTTAATCTAAATTGTGATTTGACATAGGGTATGCAATTTTAAACTAAGGATATTAGATCAATCATAGAAATTCATAAAATTTAAGAAGTGATATAACATTGTAAGTAAGAAGAATTTATCAAAGACATGATTCAATTTAGACATTTGACTATTGAAAATCATTACAAGAGAGATGTATAAAAATTCTATATTTCAAAGTTCAATAGAATATAAATAAACATAAGATTAATTTGAATTAAGAGATTGAACGAATTTGGAAAGAAGAGAATTACCTCATGTGGCGCTTTGCGCATCTTTTCAAAGTTTTGGAGCACATTTTTGTGCATTTTTCCTTTGTTGGGCTTATTTTGTGCTCTTTTTCACTTTGCAAATTTTTGCGAATTCCTTTTGATTTTTGTACATTTGTACAATGTTCAAGAGTAATTTGACCAATTCTTTCCAAAATCTATAATCTAAAATTTCAAATATTTCTAGGTACATAAATATCTTGAGCATAGAAATATAAAATAAGAAAACATCTAAATTGCAATAGTAATATTAACTTTTATGTAGTCTAAATGAATAGACATGAATTTAAAAATTCTAATTACAACAAGTTATAAACAAATTATAAATTAGAAAGTCTAGATTTTCTAATATAGATAATCTCAAATTACAATCGAATTTAAGCACTATGTAGATTAAATAATACTAATGAAATTCACAACCCTTAACCACATTTCAAAACAAATCTAATAAAAACAAACTTTCATTAAAATTAAAGGAACGGATTACAAAAAAAAATACATTCAACTTAAAAACAAAAAAACAAACACATTACAATAAAACAAATAAGATAAAAAAACAAAAAAACAAAAAAAAAAACAAAAAAAAAACAAAGACAGACATAAAAACAATTTCTACTGTTCTGGAGGAGGAGGAGGAATGCCGCCAAAGAGGTTGAAGTAGGAGGCCATCAACATTACATTGGTATTTATTTCATGAACTTCATCTTTAATATTACCAATGTCATGTTGCTGCTGCGTAAGTTGAGCATCAAATTGATCAAACCTTTGATCAATGTGAGTCTCTAGTCTATCAAATCTCTCAATCAGATTATGGTAATCTGATTGAGAAGCAAAAGCTTGCACTCCTTCTTCTTCTTCTTCTTCTGAAGCACTGCATGTGCTTTTCTTTCTTTTTCTTTTCCTCCTTGAAGAGCAATCTGAATGATGCATCGTTATAGTAAACTGGCTCTTCATATTCTTCATCAGGATGCACTATATTGTACTTCTTTCCAAAATATAAGTAATTAAGTGCCCTAAAGAAATGTTCTTCTTCCTCTTCTGATCAGCATGTCCTATTTCTGAAAGCCCATAGATATGATCTATGATGAGTTGGGCTTCATCAATAGGATGTCTTTGCATGATTAAAAAAGTTAGACAAGAAGGAGAGGAGTAATGTTAATCCTATCACCAGCTTTAGGAATAATTGAGGATCTAAGGATATGCTGGATGATTCGGGCATCTTGGGTCATACCGGAGACTCTAGCAACATGATTGTCAATCGCATTTTCTCTAATTACCCTATTGATTTGAAACCATTTGAAGGAGGTTTCTGACATTAGGGTGTGGGCTCTATATCCCTCAGTTCTTAAGTTTAAAAATGCACCAAGGTCGTGCTTGGTGATCTCAACTTTTTTCTTAAAAACAAAGAACTAATGGTGGAGTGGTCAGAATTGAAACTCATGTTTGCTAGAAAGTAATGGTAGGTTTGCTTATTGTAGAAGTGGACGAGAGAAAGAATGAACTGAAATTGGGTTGAGGCGAAGAGGTGCAATACCCGAAATTTCAACTCTGTTTGGATAAGAATGCGAGACGGAGTGATTTTTGCGGATGCAAAACGAGGAAAAGATTCCTCATTTGCCTTGGAAAGAAAGTTGTCTGGGGCATTCCTATTTGGTTTCTTCACCAAAACCTTTTGTCTTTTGCTAGAGGAGGCCATTGTTGATTTGATGTAGAAAGGGATTGAAAAAGAAGTTTGGAAGTGTGATTGTCAAGTTTGAAAGCCTTCATATTTAAAGAAAAACGATACGTTCGTCCTGGACGAAAATATTCGTCCTGGACGAAAAATTATCGTTCGTCTGGACGAAGTAATTTCGTACAGACGATCCAATTCGTCCAAAATGTAACGGCTTTTCGTATTCAACACAACTTACGATGCGTCCCTTCGTACAGGCTTTTTGACTTGACCGATCGTACAGACGAAAAAATTTCGTACAGACGATCAAAAAGTGAAGTTTTAATGACTCTTGAAAACCGTCCCCTACAATGAACCGACACATGTTCGTCTGGACGAACGAAAATTTCGTACAGACGAAGTTCGTATTAAAAACTGTCTTATCCACTCAACCGCTGCATTCAATCGTCCCGACGTTTGAGAGAAAAAAAAATTCGAAAATATGGACGATCACAGATCGTACAGACGATCTAATTAAAAACTGCTCTCAAAACGGTTTAAATTCGCGCAAACTGTTCCTTCACACATCGTCCCGTACGAAAACAATTTCGTCCTGGACGATTTCCTCCAAAAAATTTAATTTTGATTTTTATTAAGAAAATCAACAAAAACATAAAAAAACACAGAAAACATAAAACAAAAACATAAATCCAAAAACAATTCATTCAAAAACACACAAAATTCACAAAAAATCACAAAAAAAAACACAACAAGTATCAATGTTGCAAAGACATTTTGGTTAAGCATTCAAATCAATAACACCAAGCCTTGTTCTTAAAGTACTGAAGGTATCAAAGGCTAAAGGTTTTGTAAAAATGTCTGCAAGTTGATTTTCAGTTGAAACATGTATGAGTTCAATTTCTCCTTTGGATACATGATCCCTTATGAAATGATGCCTTATATCAATGTGTTTGGTTCTAGAATGTTGAATAGGATTTTTGGAAATGCAAATAGCACTAGTATTGTCACAATAAATTGGAATAGTGCCTATAGTTAATCCTAAATCAATCAACTGTTGTTTTAACCAAAGTACTTGTGCCACACAACTTCCTAATGCAATGTATTCTGCTTCTGCAGTAGATAGTGCCACTGAATTTTGTTTTCTACTAGACCATGAAACTAATGAATTTTCAATGAATTGACATGTTCCAGAAGTGCTTTTCCTATCCACTCTACAGCCTGCAAAGTCAGAATCTGAGTAACCAATAATTTCAAATGAAGAGCTAAACTTAGGATACCAAATTCCTAAGTTTTGAGTTCCTAGTAGATATCTTAAAATCCTTTTCACTGCTGTCAAATGTGATTCTTTTGGATCTGATTGAAATCTAGCACATAAGCAAACACTAAACATAATATCTGGTCGGCTAGCAGTCAAGTAAAGTAAAGATCCAATTATCCCTCTAAATTTCTTTTGATCAACAGATTTTCCCTTAAGGTCTTTATCCAACTGAACTGAAGAACTCATTGGTGTACTAACAGGTTTAGCATTGTCCATTTCATATTTTTTGAGGATGTCCTTAATATATTTGGTTTGACTAAGAAAAGTACCTTCCTCAAGTTGCTTAATGCTAAATCCTAGAAAGTAATTTAAATCTCCCATTAGACTCATTTCAAATTCACTACTCATTGTTTTAGAAAAATCATCACAAAGATGTTTATTTGAAGATCCAAAGATGATGTCATCCACATAAATTTGAACAATAAGTATATCCTTTCCAATTTTCCTTAAAAAGAGAGTTGTATCCACACTTCCTTTTTCAAAAGATCTTTCAAGTAGGAAGGTGCTTAACCTCTCATACCAAGCCCTAGGTGCCTGTTTCAATCCATATAATGCCTTTTTTAATTTGAAAACATGATTTGGAAATTTAGAATTTTCAAAACCTGGAGGTTGTTCTACAAAAACATCTTCTTCAATTACCCCATTTAAAAAGGCACTTTTGACATCCATTTGAAACAATTTAAAACCTTTAAAACAGGCAAAGGCTAGTAAAACCCTAATTGCTTCAAGTCTAGCTACAGGGGCAAAAGTTTCCTCAAAATCAATTCCTTCAATTTGATTATACCCCTTAGCTACTAATCTAGCCTTATTTCTAATGACTACTCCTGAGTCATTCATTTTATTTTTGAACACCCACTTGGTTCCAACAACACTTTGATCTTTTGGCCTTGTAGTTAGTTCCCAAACTTTATTTCTTACAAATTGATTTAACTCTTCTTGCATGGCCAATATCCAAAATTCATCTGAAAGTGCTTGATCAATGTTAGTGGGTTCAATAGTTGAAATAAAGGCTGAATGATTGACTTCCTTGTTTAATCCACGCCTAGTTCTAACACCCTCACTTGGTTCACCTATGATCAATTCCTTTGGGTGGTTTTTAGAAAATCTCAAATCTCTAGGCAAAGGGTCTTCTCTTTCTAAATTTTCTTCCACATTTTCTTCCAAATTTAATCTATCAATCTTTTGGGAGTTTTCTTCAATTTCTTCTTCAACAACATTTGGCTCTTCCATGTTTCCATTTTCATCAAAAACAACATGTGTGGTTTCTTCAATGACTAAAGTTCTTTTGTTGAATACTCTATAAGATTTTCCAACACTTGAATATCCAACAAAAATTCCTTCATCTGATTTTGGATCAAATTTTCCTAAGGCAGATTTTCCATTATTATGTATGAACACCTTGCAACCAAATACATGCAAATGAGACAAATTTGGTGTTCTACCTTTTAGCAACTCATAGGGTGTTTTTATTCAAATTTGATCTCACATTCACCCTATTCAGAACATAGCATGCAGTGCTAACCGCCTCAGCCCAAAAATATCTAGGAAGTGAGTATTCTGCTAACATTGCTCGGGCGGCTTCTATTAATGTTCTGTTCTTTCTTTCAACTACTCCATTTTGTTGAGGAGTTCTAGGTGCAGAAAAATTGTGATCAATCCCTTTTCTTTACAGAAATCTTCAAATCTTTCATTTTCAAATTCTCCTCCATGATCACTTTGTATAGAAATTATTTCACATCCTAGTTTTCTTTGTATCCAAGTTGAAAAATTTCTGAATTCCTCAAATGATTCACTCTTATGAAAAAGAAATTTAACCCAGGTGAATCTTGAAAAATCATCTACTATAACAAATCCATATACCTTTCCTCCTAGACTAACAGTGCTTACAGGTCCAAAAAGATCCATGTGTAGAATTTCTAAAGGTTTACTGGTCCTAAGATCTTTATTGGACTTAAAAGAGGACTTCACTTGTTTTCCTAATTGACATGCATCACATAGATGGTCCTTAGTAAAGTCTAGTTTAGGTATTCCTCTCACCAAATTCTTTGGGTAATTCTTCTAAGATTTTTCATACTAGAATGACAAAGTCTCCTATGCCAAAGCCATGATTCATCAGAAACAGTTTTCAAACAAAAAGCAGTAGGAGATTGAATACAATTTAAATCTAGCATGTAGACATTGTTCACCCTTTTTCCATTTAAAACAATTTTCCCATTTAGGCTAATTATGCAGCTAGTAGGTAAAAATTTTACATTATAGCCCTTATCACATAGCTGACTTATGCTAAGCAAATTATGTTTTAAGCCTTCAACTAATAAAACATTGTCTATGAAAAAGTTTTTCAAATTTCCAATCATACCTGATCCAACCACTTTCTTTGTGGTATTATCTCCAAGTGTAACCTTGCCTCCACTCCTGGCTTCCAGCGTTATGAATTGAGCAGTATCTCCAGTCATGTGCTTTGAACATCCGCTGTCCAGGTACCATATACTCTCACGAGGTCTTGTGTGAGAGTATTCCTGCAAAATTCTCAAATGTTAGACCTGGGAACCCAAACTAGTTTGGGTTCACCTTTATGAAATTTATAATCAGATGCATGTATGATATGTCTAGGTTTATGCATCTTAGTTCTCCACACCAAATTAGGTTTCATCTTTAAAGTGCAGGTGTGAGATATATGTCCCAAAAATCCACAATTGTTACATTTAACATTAGGAAAAATATTCCTATGTTTTCTTTCATATGATTGTCTTCTAAGGGATTTCATGAATTTAGGATAATATTTAGGATTTGTAAAATCTTCAAGTTTAGGGGGGTTCCTATTATCCTCGAGAGCTCTTATAGTGAGTTTGTAAAATGAATTCATATCCTCCAAGATTCGATTGGTATAATTGATTCTATATGTCTTGCTCTCAGATTCATCCTTAAATTTCTTAAATTCTTTTTCAAGTTCAGCATAGGATGATTTTAAATTCTCAAAATTTTTATTCAAGTCATCATATTCATCAAGTAGTTTCATGTGGTTGCTATCAATTAAAGCATGATCTTTCCTAAGGATTTCGTGTTCCTTATTAAGCTCTTCCAATTCTAAAACTACACTAGCATGCATCTTTTTCATTTTCCTATATGCATCATGCATGTGTTCAGAAACTTCAAACAATTCATTATAGGTTAAATCACATACCTCTTCTTGATCTGATTGTTCAGCTTTATCTGCCATCAAGCAAAGGTTGGTGACTTCTTCTTCTTTTTCAGTCTCAGATGAGTCTGAAGCTGAGTCCGCCCAAAAAGCCTTTTGAAACTTCTTCTTGCCCTTCTTTACCATTGGTTTCTCCTCTACCTTCTCCTTGCTAGGAGTGGCTTTGAGTTTTGGACAATCAGTCTTTATATGACCTGGTTTCCTGCATTCATAACAAATCACTTCATTAGAAACCTTGCCATTTCTGTTATACTTACCTCTATTCCATTGCTGGCGTCTCTTCTGCTTCCTCTTTAAAAAGCTTTTGAATTGTCTAGTCATCAGTGCAATATTGTCTTCATCCTCAGGTTGTGAGTGTTCACTTTCTGACTCTTCCACATTTAGTACAATATTCTTGTCCTTTCTTGGTTCACCTGCATCAATCTTTCTTTGACTTACTCCTTGCTCGTAAGCAATGAGTGAACCAAGAAGATTGTCAATTGAATAAATGTTCAGATCTTTAGACTCTGTAATTGCAGTAATTTTAGCATCGTATGCAGTAGGTAAACAACGAAGAATCTTATTAACCATTTCAGCATTAGTTAATTCCCTACCAAGTGCATGCAAAGAGGTGACAATTTGAGTGAATCTTGTGTACATGTCAGATATAGATTCATTAGGTTTCATGCGAAATAATTCGTAGTCATGTAACAAGATATTGAGTCTTGATTGCTTAACCTCATTTGTCCCTTCATAAGTAATACAAAGTCTATCCCATATGTCTTTTCCGCTTTTACAAGTGGAAACTCGCATGTAGTCTTCAGATTTTAAAGCACAAAAGAAACTATTTAAACATTTCGCATTTAATTGTGCTAAGTCACGTTCTTCTATAGTCCAATCTGCATAGGGTGTATCTACCCTAATTCCATCAACTAATCTAGTTGGTTTTGTGTAACCTTCCTGGACTAGCATCCACATGCGATAATCAAGTGACTGTAAGAAAGTAGACATGCGTGTTTTCCAAAAATCAAAAGGAATATTGTCAAACAGTGGAGGTCTAGTGATAGAGTAACCCTCAGGTGTGTTTCGGTTTCCAAATGTAGCCATCTACGTTAATCAAAAAGTAGTTCAAACTTATGATTTTGAAACTATGCTCTGATACCACTTGTTGAGTCCAGTAATTAGGTTGTTAAGCCTAAGTAAATGTCCCACGGCTACCAAGAGGGGGGTGAATTGGTAGTTTTAAAAATTTTAAACCCTCTTAATGATAAAGTTGAACCGAAATAAAATTTTCTTTTAAAGTTTGTAGAAAAATGTTTTTCAACCACAGAGTTGTTAAAACTGAAATTTAAAGTGCGGAAACGTAAAAGCAATAAAAGTAAATGACACCAGATTTATAGTGGTTCGGTCT